>JAPXFQ010000842.1:0-456798 GCA_028564705.1 Apricaphanius iberus | reverse complement strand
AAAGCATGATCTAATTCTACAATACAGTCAATTTAATGGTGTTTAGAGCCTCCTGGCTTGTATGTTACAAAGACCTAGGGTCAGTTACAGAGCAGAAATACATGTGACTTACCACTTCTAGCCAGTTGTGACCATGAATCTGGAACTCTGACATCAGGCGGGTGTGAAAGACGTGTTTTCTTGACTTCAGATGGCTCATCAGAGTCAGAATCCATATAAAGTGGATTTGGCCTGAATAAAAATAAACACATCAGTCCATTTTTTATCAAGTCAAAGTCAAGATAAAATAATGCTGCTGTGACCTCCTTACATTATAATAAATAATAATAGATAACTAGTTCAGTTGTGAGGGGACAGAAGTAACTTCCAGTGAACATCACTTACTTTGTTTTTCTTTTCCTCCGTTCTTCTTTTTCCTCCTCTGATTCGATTTCTGTGGTTGCACACATGGTTGCGTTATATTTGTGTTCCCCTCGTCTGGCTTCTTCATACGTTTCTGGAGAATGCAGAGGAAAGCAGCGGCATTTTCCCATCTAGATCTTCAAACTCAAGTCACTAGTCGTACTGTATCTGTCATATAGCTAGCTCACATCATATACATACATTTTGGCTGTTGCAAAACCAATACATCTTCTACCATACCTAAATGTATGTATATTATGCATAACAGACAAGAACAATGAGACCCTTTCAATAGTTGCAGTGTGTATCATACAAGATTTTCCATTAATATTCATAATGGGTTGCAGAGACCATACTCACGACATGTAATCAGTAGTCGGACATCGCTGTAGGTGATCCATGTATTATCTGGCTCCAGCCTTTGTTGCAAAGCTCTTGCAACTGGAATTTTTTTGGGTGGCCATGCCAATGTCTTCTCTCTCAGCCAGCTCTGCAGAACGACGGCCGTCCCACCATTAGGGAATTGTACTACTGAGTACAGCACCTGATCCATCTTTAAAGAAAAAAGAAGAAACACTCTACTCCGTCTTGTCTTACAACTAAAAGGGAACTAAATTAACCAAACTAAATAAAACTAGTTAACCCCCCAGGTCTTGATAACCTACATCATCCCATGATGAAGCAGTGGTATTGTTATGCCACCATCTCCATCTGGGAAAAAAAGACATTTTCGCTTGATACAGCTTAGTTTGCCTATCCCTGTGTTTTCTTCAAGCCTACTGACCTTGTGTGTTCCAATGTAAGTAGAATCACAGGGGTACATATAGTATGGCTGTTTGTTTCTGAATCGTCTGTACACGATATATACATCTTTATCTGACTTCAGAATATTTACCACTAACGCAAAGCAATCTCCCACTTCAATGCAATTGTCTCCCACCTTTGTTGATAAAGTGAAATGATTAGTGGAAACCTTCTTGTACTGTTGAGAGGATGTGAACTGGTGGGGTAAAGGACCATCACTGTGGATTTTGTGTAATATCTGTTCATTTATGGGATGTGGTATCTCAATATATGAAATTTCCGATAACCTTTTAACTATTTGTTGTAGAGGCTGGTGTGGTTTGCGTAAAAGTCGCTTAATTTGTCCCAAATAGTTTTCAAAGGGGAATCCTGAAATACTATCAAGAGAGCCAAAGTTCTTGTATTCCTCAGCCAAATGAATGTGCTGGTGTACATTGTAAACAATCTCATCAGTGCCGTATAACTGCCCATAGTGCTGAACAAAAGACACCATTAACCTCTCTGCAAAAGATAGCATTTCCTCAGAAATACTTGGGGAAAGCAGCAAATACATGGCAACGGAAAACAACATAAAGTTGTCATATATGTCACTTGGAACACAGTCCTTCAAAACAATTGGGCCCCAATAAAGCATAAATGAACGGAACTCGGTTGCTTTCCACCGATCCAGTTCAGCTAGTGCCCTTGGTTTTCGATTAAATTCACAGGGCATGTGGGAGCGTAGCTTAAGGAGTTTCTCAGAAATTATCCCTAAAGTTTGTGATGGAAGTCTTGTTTTCTTCTTCCCCTTTAACCACAAATTCAAAAGTTTTCGAGTTACCCCAAGACAACTGAGATGCATATAGTCAATCGGAAACATGGACACCATATTAACCACCTCAGATAAAGGACTGGTTCCAATGTGGTGCTCCTCATCAATCCTATCCTTGAAACTGCTGTCTGTCCTTAGCCTCACTTTGGTTTCTGGATATGTCATTTTATTTCGCCACACTCCCTCTTGAAAACACTTATCACATCCAGCATATCCATTATGTGACTTTATCTGTTTAATGTAGGCTCTGGCTGGAGCATCACAAATAAAAGAGGAAACCAGAACTTTAAACTTCTTGTCAAGATACAGAATGCCATTACTCAGTACATTCTTAAGATCCCCAACAAATTGTTCAAGGTACTGAGAAACACTCTTTGGCTTGCCTTCACCACAAAAGATACCAACAAGAAAAGGGGACTTTGTGTAATCACATTTCAGACATCCAAGTATGGGCCAGAGCTGAAGCTTTGAACTTTTGAATAAAGGTAGACCATCTACATTGAATTGTAATACAAGAGTAGTCAGAGTTGAGGGTAAACTCAAACATTGCAACCGTGAAAGTACTCCCTGTATTATCCCAAAATGATAGTATTCTCCTCCTTCTATTTTAGTGGTAGGCACACTTGCTTGTGTTCCAAGTAATGTTCTTGCATCTTTGGGAAGGGTGGGGTGAAACACCCTTAAGATGGAGAGCAAAGAAGACAGTGCGACAAGAGACACAGAATAGGATGTGGCCCAATATTTTAAGCTTGTTTTTAAGAAGTCCTCATTAGGCTCATCATCACTGCCAGGGCCACTGTCACTTTCAGGTTCAATTTCGTCAGCGACTGGTTCACAATCTAAATCTGAATCAGTCTGTGCAGTGCACAAGTTGATAGCTTCCTGCTGATCACTGTTGACTAGTGGTCTGTTTAGTGAGAAGTCAGAAGTTGTTGGGAAACCATCTAGCTGGCACTCAGAAGATATTGTGATAGGATTTGTAGTTTTAAAACTGGAATTAACAGCTGAAAAATTATATTCAAAGAGAATATCCTGCTCTGTGTCCCTCACTATTTTCTTGACTTTGCGTCTTTTAGCTTTACAAGATGCCCAATAAGAAGACATATCTTAGAAATTATGCAGATGCTGTCACCAGTGTACAAACCCGTGTATTAAAATGGTAGCAATAAATGTGACTGTGCTTGTCTTGGATCCTTAAATAGGAGAAGAGAAAAAATGAAGTTGCTCCAAACCAACACATCCTCACTCCCAACCCGGACGCATGATCAGACTCCTGACCAAGTGTAACACAATGATGCATGGAGTACCCCGCGTCAGTTTTTGACGTCCTGGGTGCTCCCCTTAAATGTTATACAGATCACTATACGTCAGTAATTGACAACACGTTGACAAGAACTCTCTTTACTTGCTTGCTTGTTTAAAAGATGCATTTTTGTCCTTCTCTGACCCTAAGGTTAGAACATAAAAGTTGTGGGTTGGTTAAAATTGATTAGATAACTCAATGTACGGTATGTTATTCTGCTTGATCAAACGGCTCTGAAACAAAATAAACTTTAGATATTTACAATAAAGCACCACAACCATACGGCCTGTTCTGAGTGCGTCAAAAAAAAACATGAGGGGGGTACCCAACGCATCATTATGTGACGCATTGTCAGGAACCTGATCATGGGTCCATATGTGAAGGTTGGGAGTGAGGATGCGTTGTGCAAACAGATGCTGCATTAAAGCTGTTTCTGCTAAGTAGGTCAAGTAAAAATGTGCATATATTTAACATAGATCTTTATTGCTACAATAGAGAGCAGTCAGGGAGGTGACATTAGACAAGAGACCAGCAGCAGGGATGATGATGGTCTTCACAGGTAAGGAGGGATTAAAACTTTCTGAGAAAAACATATCTACAGCAGGAAAAAAAAAGACAGATATCGGGACAGGGTTTTTACTGGTATTTCATGTTTACACTCATTTACACTCAAAATGTCTTAGTCTGTTTTGTAAAAGGTACCACAGGGAGAAGGCCATGTTTCAAGGCAGAGACCAGGCTGGGTCATGGAGAGCCTGCAGACAGAGATAGAGCAGGCGATGGCACTAAAGCCACATCACCCTGATGCCATATATATATATATATATATATATATACACAGACACACACACACACCGGAGAACAGAGCTGCAGCCTCAACCTCTGCCCTGAAACATGGCCTTCTACCTGTCTCTGCTCTTTTGTAGCAATATGTTAAATATATGGAAATCAATAATGAGCACAAGTTCTGCACAGAAATTAAAGATGATTGTGTTTATTCCTAGTACAAACTTATTTGCAAGGAATGTAACATGGTAACATTCTTTTGTCAAATAGCTTAAGATGACATGACATGTATTAATAAGTCATCATTTAGCTAACATTATATGGATACAAAAGCTTTACTCTACTATGGTTTGAAACTACAATGTTTTGAGCTTTTTGCTGCCTCTGGAAGAACCGTGCTGTTCAACATGTCCCCAGTCGTTAACAAGATGCCTTTAATGACGGCTCAGAAATGTCATAAATATTTACTTGTTGCGGCTTTTCAGTCATTAAACAGAGCCGACGTGTCACTAGGGATGAGGGAAACAATTAGACAGTTCATCGGCCAGCAAAAATTGCATGCAAGTTTTTCACATTGACCGTGGAGGTAGTTGTGAAGCCTGGACCAGCAATAAAGTCCCGCCTCCTATCTTGAACGGCATTTGTGTCAATCAAATCAGCCGAGCGGGCTGTGTGATTATGACAAACCTCACTGCTTTCATTACACAATCGCTTTAAACTGGAGACTATGAATAACAAAGTGTGACTATGAATAAACAAAGTCCATATTTGAAATAACAAAGTGTGACAGCGTCCCAGTAAGCGGGAAACGTCAAAAGTCATGGAAAAGCGGGACATATTTGGTCAACCCCACTTGGCTAAGCGTCAATTATTTATATGACGCATATTAAATAAGCAGCACACTTGCTATTTAGCTTAGCCGCTAAAGTACTTCCCGCTTTGCCGCTTAGCCAGTTTCCCGCTTGCTTTCTTCATTATGATATCGCGGTAACAGGACAAAACGCGTTACCACTTCGTTTTCTGTTTGGAATTATTCCCTCCTCGCGAGTGACACACTCTACTTACACTTTTGCAACAATATGGTCGGCCTTGTTGTCACTACAACTGTTTAAATTGGAGCTAGCATTACCTGCTAGCTAGCTAGCTATATTCACATGAATCAATCACATTCATTCCCTTAGTGATAAGGTTTCCATTCATCGAATAAGTGCTCAAACAATTTACATGTTTATTTATTTAAAAAAAGGAACTCAGTAAAATTCAGAAATTCAGTAAAAACTTACCACAGCAGGAGTCCACTGATGGCCTTGACTAATTTACTGCAGATCCCGTAGCAGCTACAGACTGATTTGGACTGTTCCAAACAAATTATAGATGTGGTTTTTTGTTTGTTTCTTACTTGTTTTTCATTTGTTTTCTTAAATGTTACACACATAAACTTATATACATGTTTAAAAAACAATCACAACCAATTGTACAATTATTGTTTATTTAAAAATATAATAAAAAATATATGAAACCCCTTATCTTAATGGTATCACCTAACAGTAACAGCCACTCCTCGTGCATCCCGCCTAATCTGACAATATTGATTCAACATTGATCTAATGTTTGCAACTCAACCTTTAAATCTCACCATAATTCAATGTTGATTCAATGACATTTTTTCAACTTTCAATTCTTCATTGGCTGATTCACCAACACATTTTCCAAAATAACCATCAATCAACCATTTCAACCTAAATTCCATGTTGAAATAACATCTTCTGCTATCTGGGTGTAGGCAAACACAAACATGTTATTTAATAACAACACAAGGTATCAAGTAGGCCTATTTTAAAATATATTTAAAAAGCATATCTTAGCATAAATCAGCTAAAATGGTCATGCTGGCTTAAATGCTATTGTTGGCTTAAATGACCCTGACAGCATGTAGGCAAACACTAACATGTCAGTTAACAATTACACAACATGTTCAGTATGTTCAAAAACACCCTACCTGCCCAGTGGGCATTTCATGTCAATATAACATCAATATGACATCAAATATTGACGTCAAAATTACGTCAAAAAACAGGTCTAGAATTAAAGTCATATTGACGTCAATATATTGATGTCAATTTGATGTCAAGATTTTGACCCCCTCTGATATCATTTTGATGTTATTTTGATGTCATACTTTGATGTCAATTCAACATTCATTTGATGTCAAGATGTCATGATTTTGATGTCATTTTGATGTTATTTTGATATCAAACATTGACGTCAAAATTACATCACAAAATAGGTCTAGAATGAAAGTCATATTGACGTCAATGTAATTATGTTAATTTGATGTCAATATTTTGACAGAAGATTTTGACCTGATATCATTTCAAACATGAAATTTCAATGTCGAGAATCACCCAATTTCAACCTAAATACAATGACTGAACACATACAAACATATATATACAAATTATGTAATTTATTAACTTGCTCAGCAGAACTCATTCCGTTTACGTCTCTCTCTCTCCCTCTCTCTCTCTCTCACACACACGTCTTACCAAATTTACATAAAAATTTTTTTTTTTACAAATTTGAAAAAACAACTACATTTCATAGAAAAACATTTACCTTTCAAGAAACACGTACCTTATCAGAATCAAATTTAAATTTTAAGAAGCAAATGTAAATTTTTGGAAACTAATTTACATTTTAAGAAACAAGTTTACATTTCAAGAAACACATTCACATTTTTGAAAACAAATTTATAAATTCCCTTTTCCAGAGCTCTCCAGTGTCTGTGAAAATGAACAAGAGAAAAAGAAAGTAAACATTAAAGTGGGCCCTGTCCATCAGTAGTAGGAAAAACTATGTGCGGATCAATACTGAAATATCTACACAAGAATTTTATGCTCTAGAATAGAGTTTCATGTTAGAATGTCAAACGATGTTTTAGTTATTTGGGATCAATATGTAGTTTATCACAAACTGGAATAAAGTGGAAAATAACTAAAAAATTCGGATCTTGTCTAAACTATACCTAGTCGGTAGGAAGGAACTACTTTTTTCCTTCCACCTGCCATACTCATATGTGAAATAAGGCACAGACCCTATATTAAGGTATTGAGCAGCACTGACGCTATACTTTGGCAAAGCGATTTTCATCTGTCTGCCAGGTTAAGGTTTTTCGTGTTGATGTTTTTTATACAGTAAGCACAACATTTAAGACCCAGCTTTCAAAGTTAAATATTTTTTTCAGGTATTTATTCCAAATTCATGAATTCAATACTGTTAAGACTTTAATACCCTGCGGGAACCCTGTATGTAGGCTAGTGGTCTCTCATTTCCAAATGAAATATTTTCTCCCATCTTACCACTCTTTCGAAGGACAACGTGTAGGGTGTAAGATCCTTAGTAAGGGGAAGGATTAAGACAGAGAAATGGGATTGGGCCTAAATCTATATTTTTGTTTGCAGCAGCTCCTACCTTCTGGCGCCCAGTGCCCCCTCTTCTGTCCGGGGCAACTCTTAAATAGTTTGCCATCAGGCTACCAATGGAAGCCTCAGTGGTGCCAGGCTGTGACTTCTGGATGGCACCTGAAAAATTGAACAACAATTTCCATATATCTTGCAAATAATCAAAATAAAAATCATATACGGAATATTTTTTACAAAATAAATAAATAAATTATTATTCTATGATACAAGTCGGTCAAAAGCTATAGGTGATGTAGGTGCACAAGTAAAAAATATAATTACCTATCATGACCTTGTAGAGTTCTGTTCCTCTAAATGGCAGCTTGTCCCCAGTTCCATCCATATTCATTATGGACATGATACCATTTGTGAGCACTCTGTCAATAAATAAATATATACACTTTTAGCATTTTGTTGCCGTGGCGCGGCGCAACAGCTAAGTCTATGGAAGGGAAACACTGGTTTTGCTATTCCACGTGTTTGTGGTGAAGCGTCTATGCAGAAATATGACGTCGACGAAATTTTGACGTCGATTAGTCGAAGTCAGAAGCGTTGCTACAGGCCTATCAAACAAACAATCAACATATAGGATGCCCGATACTGCACAGACAGGAAGAAGATTGTCTCATCGTACCTAGCTCTAACTCTTCACATTTCAGAAATAAGTCCATACATTTTAAGATATTAACAGCACTTCAGAGACTGACCTTTTCATCACATTGTTAACGTTTTCACGCAGGGTAGCGCCACCGATCTTAGACAACTGGGCTGTCTGAAGGAAGAATAAGTACGGAATAAGTACAAGAATATGTGAATAAGACATTGCATGTGGAATAATTACATCCGTTTGCAAAGGTTTGTTTTCATTTTTCACAGTAACCTATCATGAGTTTTTGTTTTTCATGGCTGGCAAGCTGTCTGTTCAGCTCTTGAAGCCGGTCTGCAGAGTCAATGAGTTCTAAATGGAACTGGGAATATGGAGGCTCCTAGAAACGGCCAACTTCAGAAAGCTTTGCTCTCATTTCAGCTAACAGCTACAGCACTCGCTTTTGGAACTCTGAAAGTCAGACCAAAGAGAGCAATATCACATCGTATCCTGTACAAATATTTTTCTCCAATGCAGTAGGCTATGTTTGTTTGAACTAGGGATGGGCATAATTAATCGACGTTCGATTAATTGACCAATCGCAAAACTCCGCTCCCAAACGGCTATTGTCCAATCCTAGCCCAGCAACCGTAACTAAGGAGAAGGACCTCCATCGTAATAAAGCATATAAACACTGAATTTTAATATAAAAATATCAATGATTAATTGATAATCGGTCGTTAATTTTCCTGATGATTGAAGACAAATCAAATGCCCATCCCTAGTTTGAACACTTACTTTTCTCTTCCATTGGGAAGACATCTCTGGAACGATGGCGTGGTGTCTCTACGGGTCTGGATCTGGAACGATGGCGTGGTGTCCCCACGGACCTGGTCCTGGAATGATGGTGCGGTGTCTTCACGGACCTGGACCTGGAACGATGGCGTGGTGTCTCTACGGACCAGGACCTGGAACGATGGCGTGGTGTCTCTACGGACCTGGACCTGGAACGATGGCGTGGTGTCTCTACGAACCTGGTCCTAGAATGATGGCGTGGTGTCTCTATGGGTCTGGACCTGGAAAGATGGCGTGGTGTCTCTATGGGTCTGGACCTGGAACGATGGCGTGGTGTCTCTTCGGACCCAGACCTGGAATGATGGCGTGGTGTTATCTTGGTCGTGGACTTAGATTTCTTCGGCGGCAGTGGCAGGGAGGGGCCTGTTTGATTGCAAACAGTTGGACAATATTAAGCAACTGACTTTACTTAGAAAACTGTACATTTACATATTCATTTACATATTAAGTTCTAGTTTAAGATATAAATGGCCTAATTAGTCAACTTACCATGTCCCGATGAATTTACCTCAGAAATCAATTGGTGATTCAGTGAGGTATCAGAAATTGCTTCATATTCATCATCTGTTTAACATGAAAACAGTCACCTTATCACACTCACAGAACTAAAAGTGCCTGCTTAGATGTCTTAGTGTTAAACACAAATTATTTTAGACCTGTTACTGTTTCATTGTCATACCTAGAACAAAATCCTCAAATGTTTTTTTTTTCCCAATCCTCTTGGGCTTAGAAATGGAAAGCTCATCGTCACTACCCTCAGCAGCTGTCGAGAAGTTATACATCTCACACTCCTCCCTGTCGACTGCAATGAAAATCATGTATTAACTATAATATTATGAAAAGTGAATGCAAAGTAAGTCCTTATTACAGTAACTGATTAGGGCTGGGTGAAATAGCGACACACAAACACACCACCGGATATGGTGGATGTCAAAACCTAAATAAAAAAAGTGACAAATAAAATATAACAGCAGCAAACTGCAAAATCTGTGGTATAAAATCCAGGACGTTGAATCCACCTTAAAAACACACCTGGACAGGTGAGTCATTGGAACATGAAAAGTTTATGTAAGCATCTGAATGTTAGCAATGAGCTTGGCGCCACAACCGTGTGAGCTTCAACTTTCTGCTTTATTTATGATCTGTAATTACATGACCAACACAAGTATTGCTTGGATAACGGCTCTAAATAATTATTTCTAGGGATGCACCGAAAATTCGGCCACCGAAAATTTTCGACCAGAAATGACCAAAAAGTGCATTTTGGACCGAAATCACTGAAACAACACGGCCGAAACGTGTGATGTCGCTAGCAAACAGGTTAATATCTCGGAGAAAAATAGATAGAAGAAATTATGTGAAAATGGACGGTAATCTTGTAAACCTGCTCCTGTTGTGTTTTTATGAATAATCTCTTATTTTTTACAGGATTTTTTTCTCTGTCTGATCTCTTGTCTGCTTGGTACTGACTGTTTAAAAGGTGACGTAACGTCACACAAACACCCGTGCCCGCACGCGGCGCAACGCAACTCAAAACATCGAGAGCACCTATGATGAGATCTGTTGCTGCAGTTCCCCAACAAAATACCTTTTGGTGGTCAAAAAACTAAATAAAAAAGGGACAAATTAGGTTCGGGATTCGATAAAAAAAACAAAACATTAATCTAATTAAGTAGAGGCTTTGTAATTAATGAATCACATTTTAATCGCATATAAATATTTGACCTGAGAACAGTGAGAATTTTTTCTGCAGTTTAGACACCAGCCATTTTCCTGGCGTAGCGATCAATGCTTCACATAAATCCCCTCTTGGGATACAAAATTAACTTATTTTATAGTTTATACTTAATTTATAGAGATTTTGGTCATATCGCCCAGCCCTATAACTGATGTTGACTTACATGATGTTAACTTCAGCTTTATTAGAGGAAATTTCCTCCACTTTTCCTCTGGCTTTTGCATTTCTTTCATCGCTTTCATGGCATCAATGCCAGGTGGCCAATACACCATATCATTAAGCACCCAGGACTTTGGGATGACTCCTTCTTCTTCTGTATTTCTCTCTCTCTCCAAACAGCACGAACCCAGATGACAAAACCTTGACAGAGAGGTAAAATGTTTAGTCTGGATCCAGGCCAGTGCAAGGATAAGAACTCTTATACTACTATATTATTGTGCTTACCTATACTTGTCAATGTTACCAACTGAGGCAGGAGGCAGCCCGGCAATAGATGCTAAATGGCAGGTGGAAGCTCAATGGATGTAGCGGTTGAGTGAGTAACAGGTGACAGCAAAGTGGTGAAGGCTGAAGCAGGAGGGTGGAGGCTGAATGAGTGGCAGCACAGTGGTTACCGACCTGCAAACTCTGGGGTGAAAAAGGGGACTTATTGTCAAAGATAGTGAAAGAAATGGACGGAGGTACCATGTAGAAATAAATTGAGAGGTTTGAAGCCAATTTCAACCTTCTTTCCTGTTGGTCGACAAGGCCTTCTCAGGGGATGTAGATGTGGCGAAGACACGTAGTCTAACCGAGCATGTGATCGAGTCTGACCCAATGGTCTGACCGAGTCTGAGTCACGTAACTCCTGTGCGACGGTCGGTTGCATGCTCATTACGTAAATTACATCACTTTAGCATATTTTCAATACCATGTAAAACCTGTTTTTGAATCCTAATCCTTATCTATGAAAAACACTGGATTCTAGCTTCATTCTATCATGTTTGGTCTATTATTATCTCCCCCCTCTTGTTGCCCGACTGAGGCAGCTTTGCATTGGAGGTTGAGTGAGTAGTGAAGGCTGAGGCAGGTGGCAGTCCAGTGTTGGCGGAGACTTACAGTTCAACTTCGCTCTACTCGATGTAGCATAGGAAAAAGAACATACCCTGAATTGGTTGCGTCATGGCTGGGTGGCAGGCAGACAACTTTACGGTGCAACTTGTGCCTTGTGATCAGTTGGCGCTTTGCTGTTCTGAGGTCTCTAACACGAACAATGTTGAGTAGTCTGTAATCACACGGGTCATCAAAGAAACTCTCTGTATCTGTTTTTTTACATCACAAACTAAAGTGCCATCTGAACGTTTTTCCTTTATAAAGGCAAAATCCTTGTTGTCCAGAAGGAAACAGCCATCCCTTAATGTGTTAGATACACGAGTGAACATCTCTTTGGCTACAGGTCTGTGTTGTGTTGTCTTCTCCAGCTCTGTTAGGCGTTTCGCAACCTGAGCGATAGCATTTCGTCTTTGCCTGACCATTTTCTTCTGTGTCTGGAGGTAATTTTCAAATGGAAAGCTTGAAACATTGTTCAGGAAACACTGGAAATGCTCAACATCGTCTGACAGGTGGGTCAGCGAGTGTACATTGTACAGAGCAAAGGTTTTCCCATAAATCTCTTTAGACTTTTCAACAAAGTACAAAGTCAAATCTCTGGCATACCCTAAATACTCATTCCGCAGCACATCATCAGAGTTTAACAGAATTGACATGATGACCGTGAGTGCAAGAAAATGTTTGTAAACAGTAGGTGCAAGAACTCCCCTCAAAACAACTGGTCCTGAGTAAAGGAGGAACTCTCTGAATTCTGTGGCCTTCCACCTGTCAAGTTCTTGCTAACCCCTTGGCTGGCGAGCAAACTCCCTTGGCAACTTTCCATTCAACGATTTCAGATGATCTGAAATCCTGCTCCTTTGTTGAAATGACAATTTGCATGTATTTGGCCCTTCCTTCATGAAATGCAGCATTCTCCGAACCACACCCAAACAGACCAAGTGCATGTAGTCCAAGGCAAACCCATGGATACATGAGATCCCTGCAACAGTCAGAGGGGATAACCGAACTTGATGATTATCATACAACATCTGATTGAAACAGTCATCAGTCCTCGGAACAGAACCTTTTTCTTTGGCCCCAAGAACAACCCTTCGTCATAGGTGCCTCTGTAGGTGCATCGCTCGCAAGAATGGTAACTGTTGTGGTTCTTAATGCACTTCAAGAATGCCCTGGCAGGAGCATCACATATGAATGCTTTCACAGACAGTTTTAGTGCTTTGGCTCCATGAATAATGCCGTCTTGCTGCAACTGCTGCAACTCCTGGAGAAAGTAACTTAAGTACTCTTCCACTGAATTTGGTTTAGCATCTCCACAGTAGATGGCCACAATGAAAGGAGCAAAGTTGTGAAAGTTGCAGAGTATGGGCCACATTTGCAAGTTGGAAGATTTAAAAAGCGGCACACCATCAACGTTAAAGCACAAATGTAGGTGCTCAACAATTCCTGGGTGCTGAGACAAAACTTTCAATATGCCAGAAGCAACACCAAAGTAAGCATAGTGTACACCACATTTTTCTACTGTTACCACTTTCTTTGGTGTTTGCATCAGTGTTCGAGAATCCTTTGGGAGCCGGTGTCCTTGTTGCCTAAGGATCTACAGCATCTCATTAAGAGCAGTTCGATTGCAGCTGTTCCTGTTGGCCCAAGCTGCAAGCTCCTCACCCAGACAAGGAACAGTTTCTTCTGAGGACTCATCAGACAGAATTAGGGTTTCTGAGTCAGATGATAGCACCATGCCAATATCTGAGTGATCATGCGACAATGAAGGTGACAATACCTCCTCATCCACACTCCCCAGCATTCCATCCTCTTCACTCGAATTTTCGGCTAGAGCAAGGACTTGCAAATGTTTGCAGGTAACAAACGTCTTTGCATCGTTTAATGTGAAGTAATCCCAAACTGTTGAAGTTTTTATTTTCTTAGGTCTACCTGCTTCTACCGTGTTCAAAGTGTGTCATTTCTCATCAAAACACCGGCTTTCTCTCCCGTCCTGCTCTACCTAGATGAGTTGCGCGCATTGACAGTTAAATAAAGTTGCGCAACTGGCGACCACATAAGACGTCGTAATCATGCGACACAACGAATTGATGACTAAATTCGTTGCAAACCCATTTTATCCTCGAATTGTATCGATTTTATTGATTCGTTGTTGCAGCCCTATAGCAAATTCTTTCGTTTTAACGACGGCACGAAACAATTTCACCAAGAAACTTAAATATAATACAAACCGAAAGAGACGATCTGAAGAAAATCTTAGAGACTGAATAGAGCAACATGAGATAACAGTCACCCAACTCACCTTGTCTCGTCTCTGTCTTTCACTGCTGCTGCTCCTGAATGAAGAATAAAACATGACAGTAAAAGCTAAATTAGTTACGGAACATACATATATAAAAGCTGTAAGGGTGAAGCATGAACCAATATTGATCTTACCAAACAAGTGACCATCTATTCTTGCATTACCTGTGTGGACAGGTAATGCAAGAATAAAGAGGTGTTAAGAGTGACAGTGAGAAGACAGGGAAAACACTGCACTTCTGCTTCAAATCATGACATCTTTCTACTTTCACCTTTCACTATGTTCCTTATTTATATCCAGAAGCAGGTTATAACACATCCCTTGCATTGTAAACTAGTCTGCTCATTTTTTACAATACAGAATAAGTACCTTTACCATGAAAATGTCCTATCACGAACTTAGCCTTTAGCATAAATGCACTTAAATGCACAGTATTTATCTGTTTAACCATAGATTTGATCTCTTTTTAACCCTTTCAACCGTAAATTAACCATATTAAATTGTTCCGAGCAGTAAGCACATTATGCATTAACCAAAATTAACTTTTTATATCACAACAGCATCATATGCAATTTCTTTCTCTGTTATATGCTACAGTAGTGACAATTTAGTTTAACCAGCTACACAATTAGCATTCCCAGTACAAGTTGTTTAACAGCATTAGTCACGATTATCATTAGCGTCGCGCTAGCTTGTTGGCGATCTTTTTACAGTTGGTTTTAAAGGTTTGAAATGATACAACAGGTACCACGGAGGGTTTAAAAGATTAGGAAAACATATCGGGGTACTCTGGTTTTATGAACATACAGTTCAGTTAAAGGAATTTTCTCACATTATGCTAATCTCATCAACTAACTTCAGGGTGTAGCCCCGTAGCATAAAGCATTTTTCTTGCCATTTTTCACAGAACGACTCAACACACTGAAAACGGCTTCTTTCTCTCTCATACGACTTCCCTTAATAACAGAAGACTTGTCAAAATGCTGCCCAAGGAATTATAATTAATTTACGTGATTTTTTTCTCGTTACATACCCCCTCTATTCGGAATCTTTTACATGCGGGTGCTCTCGTCAGTAGCTCAGCTCCGCGTAAGATGGCGGTCGGCACAGACTCAAATCACGTCAAAGTGAGATCACGTTCATGGTCAAAGGTCTACGCACAGGTCCGGTGCTATGTGTGTGTCAGTCTTTGGTGGGCTGAGATATATTAACGTTACGTCAGCTATAGTTTTTACGTTTTATGCAAAAAATAAAAATAAAAAAAAGTTTTATACACTGAATGTATGTATAGGTAGACAGCGGTTCTGCCTCAATTGCTTACAGTAGACTTGAAGCCAAATGGGAGGTTCCCTCCGTTTCTGTTTTGCAAGCGTCACGTATAGTCACTCCCAGAAAATACACAAATGGGAAAAGAGAGGAGGGGTGTGAGCGGGAAAGCGGATGATTGACACCTAACTGTCAGTAGCTAAGAGCTAACGGGTGCTAACGGACATAGGCGAACTAAAGATGGCGCGAGTGTTAGCTTGTGCTCACCCCTCTGCCTCTCTTTATCGTTGGATTTCGCTGTAAATTTAAAAGCGGGAGCAATTCCAACAGTTTGAGAGACTGAACAAAAATATGACAGCGTGTATTTTTGATGGGGAGACCTAGTAAAGAAAAAAAACAAAATCACAAAAAACTCAGGCATTTAGTTTAACTGTGCTAAAATACATAAAATATCCAACTCTTGAAATATCATGCGTCTCCTTCCCCCTCCGCCGCATACCCGACCTCAACCCTATCCTCACGAGTGTTGGATAAATTACAGACTTCAACATTTATTTGAAGTAGATACATATCATGGTTAATAGTTTAGTTTTGGTAGAGAGTACACAATCATTCCGGAATGTAAACTATAATGTTAACCTCAGGCTAAGTTAGCTATCGATATCTAGCTAGCAACTCAGATAACATATGGCCGTGAAATGATTCGACATATTCGGATTACACTTAAGTTAAGTAGCATACGTAAATATGGTGTATTAACATAATGACAACAATAGCATGCTAGCTGGTTACTTACCAGGATTTGGAAGTGAATGCTTTGATGACCTCTTGACAGCATTTACTGTGCGCTGGGCAGAAGAGAGATGGCAGTGTAGGGAGAGCCCGGAAGATGGCGGTCTGGTCAGACACGTTCTTCTGAGCTCTTCACGACTTCAGATTACCAAAACTTTTTAATGGACATTTGAGAAGCAACTACCCATCGATTGAGAAGTGAGAAACGTTCCTTGTGTTCACTTTTAACGGTAGGCTCGCTAAAAAACTATCTACTTAATAAAAAAAATAAAAATTTTCACGGAGCCTAACGTTAGACCGCTTGCTAGCTACTAGCAACGCATGCTACATGGCCAATAAACGAGACGCAAGAAACCAGAAGAAAGGAATATTAATAATGGATGATATTACCGACCATGCTTACGCTGGGTTGTGCGTTCCCTTACCAGCCTCCCCTCTCCAAAGCCCTAATCCAAAAAAACACTGCTCAAATAAGGAAGAAGAGCCGGTTTCCAACTCGGATCTACTAAAAGCCATTAACAGCTTAAATGACCGCTTCTCCAACTTTGAAAAAATGGTGTTAAAAAACACAGCGGAGATTGAAACGGTGAAAGAACACATGAAAGGCCTGGAAATGCAGAGCAAAGAAACAGGTGACTCTGTGTTATCACTCAAAAACCAACTCGCCACCATGCAAGAGAAGCAAGGTGAAGCGGAAAGGTACAGCAGGAGGTGGAATCTCCGTCTTCTAAATCTGCCTGAGAAACCAAATGAGTATGTGAGAAAAGAAGTTTTGGAGATCATCAACTTGATAGTCCCAGAGGAAAGAAGCAAGCTTGGATTTATGGTGGATACAGTGCACAGAGTCGGACGACCACGAGATAATCAAAGCATGCGCCCCATCATTATACAGTTCACAATGCGCACCTTCAGATTCAAGGTTTGGAGAGCATCACTCACGGCAGATGTTATGAAAGAAAAAAAGCTTCGGATGGCAGAAGATCTCACCTTTCAGGAAAAGCAAAGCAGAAACAAACTTTGGCCTCTCGTCAAGCAAGCACGCACCGAAGGGAAAAAGACTAAATGGCAGGGTCCTGTGGCCATTATTGATGGTGTGAGATTTACTGCGTAAGTCAGGACATTGTTAATTCAGTTGTTCCACTAACCTTTAAGATGTTGCCCATGTTTTATATGTTTTTTACATGTTTATATAAACGGGTCGTCATACTCACTTCTGTTGTTTAAACTATATGGTACAGTTTTTTTTTTTTAAGGTACTCAACTCTCAGCGCTTAATACTTGTTCAATACTTTTACATAAAGTATAACTCTCTGATAGTCTCAACTCAGAGCTTTGGTTCATAGTTTCATTCACAGACATCCACTTTATCTTTCTTTTCCTTCATTTCATGGCAGACAATTTTAACTCTTTAAAAATAATATCTCTTAATGTTAATGGCATTCGTGATATAACCAAAAGGAAATCTATCTTTATTTTTTGTAAACGAAAAAATGCTGATTTAATATTCCTACAAGAGACTCATTCAGTTGACAGTGATGTTAAATTTTGGAAGTCTCAATGGGGTGATCAGAGCTACTTTTGTCACTTCTCCCAGCAGTCTGCAGGGGTTGCCATCCTTCTTAAAAAATTTAATGGCGACATAATCGAATCTTTTAAATCAGATGAGGGCAGATGGTTAATCTTGATACTCAAACTGAATAACTCCTACTTTCTAATATGTAATTTATATAGCCACAATCACCCAGCTCAAGCAAAGATTATGATTTCACAACTTTGCAAATTAGTTGTCCTCAAAAACAAATACAAGGAAGCACACATTATAATTGGTGGTGATTTTAATGATGCACCGAATGATTTTATAGATAGAATACCTGCAAGAACAACTCAAAACTCAAGATTTAAATGTACAACCTTTCTCTCTGAACAACTTTCTGTTGTTGACATCTGGCGTTTACTAAACCCTGACAAAAAAGAATTTACTTGGAGCAATGCTAACAGATCTTTACAATCAAGAATCGATTTATGGTTTATATCCCCATCTAGTACTCAATTTGTTTTAGAAGCCTCCCATGAATACGCCCCCTTATCAGATCATAACTTAATTACTATTCATCTAACCGGAACGCAACAGAAAAACAGTAATTTACGGGGTTACTGGAAATTAAACACTAATCTGCTCAAAGATGATATATTCTGCAACTTAGTCAATTTAACTGCAATACAGATCTTTGGTAACAGTGATTCTAGTCACACTCAAAAATGGGAATACTTTAAATTTAAAATTAGGGAATTAGCAATAAATAGGGCCAAGGATATCAAGAAAAATAATTTGATTAAAGAAATCGATATTATGAATGAACTCTATTACTTACTACAGAAAACTTCCCTATCAGAGGAAGAAAAAATTCAAATGAAAAAATTAAGAGAAGACAAAGACATCTTATATATCAATATGGCTAAGGGCGCATTTATAAGATCTAGAGCAAAATGGCTGGAGCAGGGAGAAAAAAATTCAAGTTATTTTTTTGCCTTAGAGAAACATAATCACAAAAGAAATAATATAGTATCTCTAAAGATTAATGATAACATAATTGACAATCCCTCAGAGATCTCAAAGTATGTTTGCTCTTTTTACAGTAATATTTACAAATCAAATTTTCAAGTGGATGATTGTGAGACATTTTTTAGTTTAATTCAATCAATCACTCCCCGTATCTCTGAGCAATTTAAAAAAGATTGTGAGGAACCCATTACAAAACTGGAAATCTTAGAAGCTGTTAAATCTCTTAGTAAAGGAAAGTCGCCTGGTATAGATGGGATTCCTGTGGAGTTTTATCTTCACTTTTGGAACATAGTCGAAAACCCTTTAATAGAATTATTTTATGAATGTCTGGATAAAAAAGAAATGTCAACAACTATGAAACAGGGCCTAATAACCCTAATCCCCAAACCAGAAAAAGACCACTTACTAACTGAAGACTGGAGACCCATCACGCTCTTAAACTATGATTATAAGATCTTTTCTTTAATCTTTGCCAAACGCCTAAAAAGAGGTCTTAATGAGATTATAGGTGAAACTCAAACTGGGTTTATTACTAATCGTCATATAAGCTCTAACATACGACTTGTTCTTGACCTTTTAGATTATTCTAACTATATCGAATCTGAGGCTCTTGTTGTTTTTCTCGATTTCTATAAAGCATTCGACACCGTGGAACACAAATTCTTATACAAAGCACTCCAACTTTTCGGTTTTGGTCCAAATTTTGTTTCAACAGTTGAAATATTTTATAAGAATATTGATAGTAATGTTTTGTTATACCCACACACTACACAAAGATTCCCTGTTATGAGATCTGTTCGCCAAGGTTGTCCCATTTCACCTTTTTTATTTTTAATTGTCGTTGAATTATTGTCATTGCATATTCTCCATGATCCTGTTCTTAAAGGTTTATCTATCTTTGGTAAAGAGATAAAAATAACGCAATAGGCGGATGATACGGCTTTATTTTTAAAAGATAAACAACAGGTTGAACATGCTATATCTCTTGTAGACTTATTTTTAGCTGCATCTGGTCTAAAACTAAACAAATCCAAGTGTGAAATTCTGTCTTTATCTCAAACTGAGGATAAAAGCTTTCATAACATACCTGTTAAAAACTGTGTTAAATACCTTGGAATTCATGTTTGTAAGGACCTGATGGAACGACAGCTTCTCAACTTCTCCTCAAAAATACACAAAACCAAATCAATCTTAAACATGTGGCTACAAAGAGACCTTTCCGTCATAGGAAGAATTTTATTAACCAAAGCTGAAGGAATTTCACGTTTGGTCTATCCTGCTCTCTCCCTCACTGTTCTGGACTCAACCTGCAAAGACATAAATTCATTAACTTTGTATGGAAGAACAAACACCACTTCATGAGGAAGGAAATCTTGTCTGGATCCAGAGAGGAAGGTGGCTTCGAACTTTTGGACTTTAAGGACTTAAATTATACATTTAAACTGAAATGGGTTAAAGAGTGTTTGAGAACCCCTGACTCAATATGGTATTTTATCCCTCACAACATATTTAAACAAGTAGGAGGTCTTCATTTTCTGTTGAAATGTAATTATAATGTTGCCAAACTTCCCCTCAATTTGTCAAAATTCTATCAGCAGGCTTTATTGGCATGGAAATTATGCTACTCACACAATTTTTCTCCACACAAAACAACAATTTGGAATAATGAATATATTACTAAAGGAAATAAGTCCCTCTATTGCCAAAAGTGGGTGGAAAAAAACATAATACTTTTAAAGGATCTTTTTACCAACGAAGGTCATGTAATGTCATATGAGATATTTTTACAAAAAAAAGGATTTCCTATCAAACCTAAGGAGTATAAATTTATAGTTAGTTCTATCCCCAATGGTTTGAAAGAGTTAATGAAAGGCTGTAGTAATCTACAAGAGGTTATTAACCCCCAATGGACACTTTACTTAGATGGAATCCAATTTATTAGTTATAAATGTACCAATAAACATATTAGAAGATGCTTTTATGGCAAAAGGAAAATAATCCCTCATGGAAAGACTTATTGGAACTCCCTATTTAATGATATAAATTGGAGTAAAGCTTGGCTTCTCCCATTTAAATTTTTAATTTCAAACAAAATTAGAGAATTACATCTCAAGCTTTTGCATAACGTCTACCCTACTAATGCATTTGTATGCAAGTTTTCTGACATTGATGACAGCTGTACCTTCTGCAAAAAAGATAGAGAAAATATCATCCACTTATTTTATAAATGCCCATTCTGTATAAGTTTCTGGAAAGATTTGGAAAATTTTCTTTTAGTTAAAACTACTATTATGTATAACTTTGATGAGAAAATTATTATTTTTGGATTCTCCTCTCACAATAATAAATCTAACATAATAAACCTTTTCATACTACTAGGTAAATTCCATATCCATAAAGCCAAAATGTCTAATACAAATCCCTCATTCCCATTATTTTTAATCGAATTAAGAATATATTTTGAGTCTCTACTATATGTTGAATCTAATAAGAAATGTATTTCAGCTATTGAATTTTATTCAAATTATATTCAGTGAACATGTCTGCCTATGAATGTCGTTTTTATTTACTTCTTCTTAAATCTATTAATTTATTTCAGATAGTTGCTTTATAATTCTTATATTTCTTATATTATTTATCTGGCATATTTAATTTTTTCTAAATGTTTTAGTAATGTTTGTTTTATATGAATTAGTTTTTTGGGTTTTTTTACCTTTGTCATGGTCTGGAATGTTTGTGATTTGTTTTTTTTTTGTTCTTTATATTGTTATCATTATTGAATGATAAATAAAGATATTTGAAAAAAAAAAAAGAAAAAAAAAGAGATGGCAGTGTGTCAGCCGTTGGATCATTAGAAATTGCTACTTTTCGGGCAGGATGTGTTGTAATTTTGTAGTCAATTTGTAGTCCGTGACGATTATTTTTAAAAATCAGCTTCAATTTCTGATAGAATTCAATACGTGTTAGTTTGTTTACTCTGAGGTTTTATTTATTTATTTATTTTATTTCGTGTCAATCCATATTAATTAAAACTAAACTATTTAATTAAATTTCCGTCTGCTGTCATTTTAAACGTGAATTAAATGTAAACATGCTATTTAAATACACGCATGTAAAAAACATAGGCCATTCAAAGGTAGGTCTTTTAATGCAATGAGTCGCATATCGATTCACCTTCAGACGTTGTTTTGACATCAATTTCACATCAATGTGATGTCTTATATCCTGACATCAAATCGATGTTGATATGATTGTCAGTGATATTGACCTGAAAAACATGTCAGATTGATACTTTTGTTGGGGCTCTTTACAACCACAAGGACATAATTGCAAAATATACTGAAACTTTGTATATTCATGCATGTCATACATGGTGGTCAAAATCTTGACTACTTGTTGATGTCAAATTGACGTCCAGGTGCCCTCTGGGTGGAGCAATGTACACTCCACACTAATAAGTCCAGGCAGGCAATGGTGTAATGTATTTCCATGAGGTTACCAAACCATTCAAAGGCTGTATTGCAAAAAGTGGTCTTAGTAGGCCAGTCTAACATGTAATAATTAAATCCCTATGGCTGTAAAGTTATGCTGCTCTGTCTTTAATCTCTCAAGAGCTCCCTCCACTCCATATAAGGCCTGTCATTTTTCGACCAAAACACAGGCCAGGGTTCACTGACACACACAGTCACACAGATGCGCAGCACTTTGGATCCTTAACTTTTAGGCTTTTTTGAATGGGAATGCAGCTTCCGAACAACTCTTAATATCTCGAGAACCGTGAAGCCTATGGACATCCCCAATGCACCGTTTTCATCGGAAGGGATAGGGGAACGCTCTGATCCTACTCAATTTTACCGCTCAAAGACATTAAATGAGATGGAAGAATCTGGGATTCGAACCAGCTACCCATCAATTCCTAGATTCCTACCACCTGAGTCACAGCCACCCTTTGTAGTGTCCATAGTGCATAGTAATTATCTTGTCCACCACAAGAGGGGAATCCAACTGTAGCAACAGAAAGGCCCTCCCTTACTCCAGCAATCAGAGGCCGGCTGGCCCTGCAGGAGAGAAGCTGACAGGTGTACAGCTGCAGCGTCTCACTTTTGTGTCTAAATACCTCAGCCGTTTAAACAGGGAACCCTTCTTCCGAACTACTCCTAATAACTCAGGAGCCGTAAGTCGTATCGATGTGATCCATGTATCGTTTTTATTGGAACGGATAGGGGAACACTCTTAAAGCACTCCGTTTTTTTGAAAATATAACATGTTGCTGAAAAGTATTAAGCAAAATTTCCCCAAAATTAGCTAAATTAGCCTTAAAAAGCACTTTGAAATGCAATTTATATGAAAAAAGTGATACAAATAAAGATCACTCACTGGTTGAACCATATTTAATTTATTGTTTAGAAATTTGAGGAGCCACATGCAAAACCTTTACAGTTGTAGGGGGCGCTGTGGAGTAATTATGCCACGCACACCAGATATGAGCCTGCATAATTCTCCGGGGATGGCTTTATTACCATCATGTCGAATCTGGTAAAGATTTGATGAGTTTTGTGGAAATTAGAGCCAAACGTATGTCCATGGCTTGACGCTGCAGTTCGCCACGCTGCCAAAGCCACACCCTTTTTGTGAAGATCCTCAGCATTGGACACAGAGTTACCCCAACTGGTTTCCAGCTGCTGTGCTGCACTGTTATGCTAATTTGCTCAACTGTGTAAAGTCTGGAACTTTCAAGGCTAAAACATTACACTTCCTGTTCTGAGGGGTAGGGCCTTAGGTGATGTCAAGATTTAACCTTCTAGGATCGTCAGGGACCTGATGAACATCAACCAGAGAAGGGTTCAACAAACTGTGACTTTCTGAAGAGGAGTTGTAACTGTTTTAATATTTATTGCAAGAAGCTTAAGTTTGAGGCCTAGCCACGGCCCACCTGGTTTGATTTAGAAAAATTCCTATGATAACTTTTGATCCCCAATGCCTTCTGTCTCTGTCCCCTGGTTTAGAAGTTTCTAGGTCCACACCTGTAGGAGGAGTTCGATCAAATACGACGTATACAAATGGCACAAAATGGCGTGTTTGATTCAACATGGCTGACTTCCTGTTGGGGTTGGACCATGGCTCCAAGAGACTTTTTTGTAGATCTTTAGGCACTACATATGTGTGTTGAAGGACATTGTGGTCAGATAAAGTATGGCTTGGGGCTGGTGTTTTTAAGGGTTTTAGGGGGCGCTGTGGAGTAATTAGGCTACGCCTACCAGATATGAGGCTACATAACTCTCCAGGCATGGACTAATATCCATCATGTCAAATCTGGTTAGGATTGGATAATTTTTCTGGATATTAGAGCCAAACGTATGGCCATGGCGTGATGACTCATTTCTCCACGCCGCCACAGCCAAACCCTTTTATGAAAACGCTCAGTACTGGACACAGAGTTACCCCAACTGGTTACGAGCCACTGTGAAGCGTTGTTATGCTAATTTGCTCAATTGTGTAAATTCTGGAAATTTCACGTTAAAACATTACACTTCCTGTTCTGAGGCTTATGTGATGTCAATGTTTGACGATATAGGATCGTCAGGGACCTGATGAACATCCTCCAGAGAAGGTTTGGACCAACTGTGACTTTCTGAAGAGGAATTGTAACCGTTTCAATATTTATGGCGAGAAGCTCAAGTTTGAGACATAGCCACGCCCACCAGGCTCAATGCAGAAAAATTCCGTTGATAACTTTTGATCCCCAATGCTTTTTGTCTCTGTTCCCTGGTATAGAAGTCTCTAGGTCAAAACCTGTAGCTCAGATAAAATATGGCCTGAGGCTGGTGTTTTTAAGGGTTGTAGGGGAAGCTGTGGAGTAATTAGGCCACGCCCACCATACATTAGCAAACAAAACTCTCCAGGGATGGACCGATATCCATCCTGTTGAATGTGGTTTGGATTGGATCAGTTTTCCGGAAATTACAGACAAACGTATGGCCATGGGATGATGGCTCACTTCGTCACGCTGCCACAGGCACACCCTATTTTGAAGATCCTCAGTACTTGACACAGGGTTTCCCCAACTACTTTCCAGTCAATGTGCAGCATCACTATGGTAATTTGCTCAACTGTGTAAATTCTGGAACTTTCACAGCAAAACATTTCATTTCCTGTTCGGAGGGGGCGGGGCTTAAGTGATGTCAAGATATGACCATCTAGGATCGTCTAGGACCTGATGAACGTTCATCACAAAAGCTTACATCCATTTGTGATATTCTGTAGAGGACTTATAACTTTTTGAATATTTTTGGCAGGTGGTCCAAGTTTGAGGCCTGGCCACGCTCCTTCAACATATATGAATTCGAAATCTTTCTGATAACTTTTGATCCCCCATGCCTGAAGGCCATCTTGAGCAATTTTGAAGCTGAATGGTCAAAATTCCAGGGAGGAGTTTGATCCAATGTAGAGGTTGTAAATGGCAAATATCGGGTCAAAATCGCACATTCAAACCAAAATGGCCAACTTCCTGTGCGTTTGGGACCCTGGTGTTTTGAGCAGACCAAAATGGCTGACTTCATGAGGGAATAGGATCCTACATCCTATAATATTTTCAGAAGTCTTGAGAAACTAAATATGTTCTGAATTGAATAATCCAACCTGAAAACAGTGCTTGACAGGGGTTTTGTTATGATTCTAGGTGGCGCTGTGCAGGTATAAGGCCAATACCACCAAATATTTCCATACGTATGTGTTTAGGACAGGAGTAGAATGCGTGTTGTTGAATTTGGAGCAGATCAGATGATGTGTGTGGATATTAGAACCAAACGTATTTCCATGGCGTGATATGAGGATTCGCCATGCTGCTACAACCACACCCTCCTTCCAAACATCTCAGTTCTGGACAAAAAACATTAAAGCAGCCTCTCAAATCACTGTCCACAGGGAGATTTATAGGTAAAGGAAGCCAAATAACCACCTTCTTTACATTTCACTTCCTGTTGGCAGATGAGTAAATGACTTCAATACAGTGTTCATTGGTGGTATGTGATGACAGCCCTGAAGTATGGTAGACCTGTGACGTTTAATGTGCAAAGATAATAGAGGTTGTAATTATGTGGCGGAAAGGTATGATTGTGGACATGGCCATGCCCACATGCTATGATAGAACCAAATCCTTCTAGAAAAATCTTGTTCCCCAAGCTTGAGAAGATACTCAGTCATTTGTAAGTGTGTAAGTCATGAATTGAAAGATTAATTTTTTTTTTTCATGTGACATGTATATATAGAAGGAAATGTCAGCTTTGATACAAATTGGCTGACTTGCTGTGATGTTTTGAAGTGGGTTCAAAATTATTTTTGGTAAAGGATATCACAACCTACATATGCCTGCTGAATTTAAATTTCTTATATAAAAGCAAAGCGGAATGCTGATCATTTTAATACTTCTAGGGGGCGCTGTGCAGGAATTAGACCCCAACCAGGAAATAAATGCATGTATATCCCGAATGACAGAAATGGATTTAGAAGATAAAATATCATCAGCAATAGAAAATAAAAACTATTTCATTAATATTTTTATTAACTTAAATAAAGCATTTCATGTCATTGATCATTCAAGGTTACTTCATAAATGACATCAGGATGGAATAAGAGGTGTGGCTCATCAATGGCTAAATAGTTATTTAGACAATAGGAAACAGTTTGTTCAAATAATGATGCTAGATTTGAATTCACTGATATAAGGCACAACAGAGGACGTACTTCCTGAGGCAGTTATAGAAGTTTCAGCTTCCAAAAACAATGCTGATCCACTTCTACACTCCCATCATAGAGTCCATCCTCTTCTGGATTATTAACATTGTACCACTCACTGGTTGAACCATATTTAATTTATAGTTTAGAAATTTGAGGAGCCACATGTAAAACCTTGACAATCCCATTATTCATTCTACAAAAAAGAGCTTTGAGGATCATTAATAACAATAACTACCGAGATCACTCTAATCCATTATTCATTAGATTTAAAATACTGAAATTTCATGACTTGGTAGAGTGGAAAATATTGCAAATAATGTAAAGAGCAAATACGAGTAGTTTACCATCTAATATTCAGAAAATGTTTCATAAGAAAGTTTGTGGGTACATGTTAAAAAGCACTGAGGCCTTTTAAAAACATGAAATTCAAAACCAAACTAATATATTTAATATATATATATAAATATAAATGTATATTTATAAAATGTATAAAATCAAATGTATTAAGTAATTGCGAAAAGGTGAATTAAAATGTAAATCATTATATTTGAAAATTCGAAAGTGACTGAGTTTATAATATTGTATGTTTGACTGATAATTTTCTTTTGTAAAAAGAGGCAGAAATTATTAGATGTTTTTCTTCTATCTGTTCCTTTTACTTCAAATGTTTTTTTCCCCAATATCTTTATGTACACTTTATTTGGTTGTGTTTATTATTATAATTTTTGAATGAAATAAATGTAATAATAAAATAAATGCTAGGTAAAATCAGTGGCGGCTGGTGGAATTTTCTCCATGGGGGGTTATGATGATGGCTATTTATTAGGGTTGTCAAACGATAATATTTTTAAACCTAATTAATTAAAGCATAGCTGTGAATTAATCCCGACTAATTAGCATTCCTAAATATCATTAAAAACTAAAAATTTTAGAGTAAAAGGACAAATCCAATTGCCACAGCATTTTTTTATAAATACAGATTAGCAGAATTTTGTTTTAAACTCCACAATCATATTCACACATTCATCACTACATACATTCATACATTGATATATTGATTTTTTAACCAGTTGCTAAGGCAAACTAACTGGCTAAAAATGTGTGTATGTAAAGATGACTGTTTCTTAATCATACTGTATTGGACAACCCTAAGCGTTTTCTTAATAGGACTATCCTACAACAACAATAATTTCAGTCAGATGCTTCAACAGTTTTGCTACAACACAGACTGCTACTGGAGAGGAGGAAACACTGAGCTGTCTATGTCTATAGAGGGACTGGTTCAGACTGGGATCACTCTGTTCATACTGGGAGAACCTGCCAGAGCTCCACTTCAAGCCAGTCAGAGTATGATAAGATATGGTGGAGAAAAGGCTGTTATATTTATTTTCCTCTTTAATATTTCCACACAGCTGCTGATACAGATTTGGGTGATATAAATGTGAGGAGGGAGATGATATGTGTGATCTCATATGAAAAATAAGAACAAATGAAAGGTAATGCAGAAATAACCAAAATATATGAGTAAACTTAACAGTTGGATAGCAGCAGCTGTGTTAAAAATCAAATAAATGTAATATTGATTTATTAATAAAATGTCACAATTTACCGTTTTCCAAAATGTAAACACTCAGCAGACAAACTATCCAAATCCTCAATCTACACAATGGGAATACATGCTCTTATTGTGAAGTAGCGGCGTCTGCACTTCAAGCTACTTCCGCTAATCATCCATCCATCCATCCATCTTCCTCCGCTTATCCGGGGTCGGGTCGCGGGGGCAGTAGCCTAAGCAAGGAGACCCAGACTTGCCTCTCCCCGGCCACTTGGGCCAGCTCCTCGGGAGGAATCCCGAGGCGTTCCCAGGCCAGCTGGGAGACATAATCTCTCCAACGGGTCCTGGGTCTTCCCCTGGGTCTCCTCCCGGTGGGACATGCCCGGAACACCTCACCAGGGAGGCGTCCAGGAGGCATCCTGACTAGATGCCCGAGCCACCTCAACTGGCTCCTCTCGATGTGGAGGAGCAGCGGCTCTACTCTGAGCTCCCTCCGGATGACCGAGCTTCTCACCCTATCTCTAAGGGAGAGCCCAGCCACCCTACGGAGGAAACTCATTTCAGCCGCCTGTATCCGCGATCTCGTTCTTTCGGTCACCACCCAGCGTTCGTGACCATAGATGAGGGTAGGAACGTAGATCGACCGGTAAATCGAGAGCTTCGCCTTTCGACTCAGCTCTCTCTTCACCACGACAGACCGGTACAGCGCCCGCATGACTGCAGACGCCCTACCAATCCGTCCATCGATCTCCCGCTCCATTTTTCCCTCATTCGTGAACAAGACCCCCAGATACCTAAACTCCTCCACTTGAGGAAGGACCTCATCCCCAACCCGAAGAGAGCACCCTACCCTTTTCCGACTCAAGACCATGGTCTCGGATTTGGAGGTGCTGATCCTCATCCCAGCCGCTTCACACTCGGCTGCGAACCGCTCCAACGAGAGCTGTAGATCACGTTCAGACGAAGCCAACAAGACCACATCATCTGCGAAAAGCAGAGACCCGATCCTGAGGTCACCAAAACGGATCCCCTCAACACCTTGGCTGCACCTAGAAATCCTGTCCATAAACGTTATGAACAGGATCGGTGATAAAGGGCAACCTTGGCGGAGTCCAACTCTCACTGGAAACGAGTCCGACTTACTGCCGGCAATGCGAACCAGACTCTGACACCGGTCATATAGGGACCTAACAGCCCGTATCAGAGGGCCTGGTACCCCATACTCCCGGAGTACCCCCCACAGGACACCCCGAGGGACACGGTCGAACGCCTTCTCCAAGTCCACAAAGCACATGTAGACTGGTTGGGCGAACTCCCACGCACCCTCCAGGACCCTGCCGAGGGTGTAGAGCTGGTCCAGTGTTCCACGGCCAGGACGAAAACCGCATTGTTCCTCCTGGATCCGAGGTTCGACTATCCGTCGTACCCTCCTCTCCAGAACCCCTGAATAGACCTTACCAGGGAGGCTCAGAAGTGTGATCCCCCTGTAGTTGGAACACACTCTGTGGTCCCCCTTTTTAAAGAGGGGGACCACCACCCCGGTCTGCCAATCCAAGGGAACTGCCCCCGATGTCCACGCAATATTGCAGAGCCGCGTCAACCAACACAGCCCTACAACATCCAGAGCCTTGAGGAACTCCGGCCGAATCTCATCCACCCCCGGAGCCTTACCACCGAGGAGCTTTTTAACAACCTCGGCGACTTCAGCCCCAGAGATTGGAGAGTCCGTCCCAGAGTCCCCAGACTCTGCTTCCAAACAGGAAGGCGTGTCGGTGGGATTGAGGAGGTCTTCGAAGTATTCCATCCACCGACCCAAAACGTCCCGCGTTGAGGTCAGCAGCACACCGCCCCCACTGTAAACAGTGTTGGCGGCAGACCGCTTCCCCCCCCTGAGACGCCGGATGGTGGACCAGAATCGCTTCGAAGCCATACGGAAGTCGTTCTCCATGGTCTCTCCAAACTCCTCCCACGCCCGAGTTTTTGCCTCAGCGACCATCCGAGCCGCACTCCGCTTGGCCTGCCGGTACCTATCAGCTGCTTCCGGAGTCCCACAGGCCAAGAAGGCCCGATAGGACTCCTTCTTCAGCTTGACAGCATCCCTCACCGCCGGTGTCCACCAGCGGGTTCGAGGGTTGCCGCCACGACAGGCACCAACTACCTTGCGGCCACAACTACGGTCAGCCGCTTCGACAATGGAGGCACGGAACATGGCCCATTCGGACTCAATGTCCCCCGCCTCCCCCGGGACGTGTTTGAAGTCCTGTCGGAGGTGAGAGTTGAAACCCCTTCTGACAGGAGACTCCGCCAGACGTTCCCAGCAGACCCTCACAACACGTTTGGGCCTACCAGGTCTGTCCGGCGTCTTCCCCCACCACCGGAGCCAACTCACCACCAGGTAGTGGTCGGTGGATAGCTCCGCCCCTCTCTTCACCCGAGTGTCCAAAACATGCGGCCGCAGGTCAGATGAAACGACAACCAGGTCGATCATCGAGCCGCGGCCTAGGGTGTCCTGGTGCCAAGTGCACACATGAACACCCTTATGCTTGAACATGGTGTTCGTTATGGACAATCCATGACGAGCACAGAAGTCCAACAACAAAACACCGCTCGGGTTCAGATCGGGGGGGCCATACCGCCCAACCACGCCTCTCCAGGTCTCACTGTCATTGCCAACGTGAGCGTTGAAGTCTCCCAGGAGAATGAGGGAGTCTCCAGAAGGAGCACTCTCCAGCACCCCCTCCAAGGACTCCAAGAAGGGTGGGTAGTCTGATCTACTGTTCGGTGCATAAGCACAAACAATAGTCAGCACCCGTCCCCCCACCCGTAGGCGGAGGGAGGCTACCCTCTCACTCACCGGGGTAAACCCCAACGTACAGGCGCCGAGATGGGGGGCAACAAGTATGCCCACCCCAGCTCGGCGCCTCTCACCGGGAGCAACTCCAGAGTGGAAGAGAGTCCAACCCCTCTCGAGGAGACGGGTTCCAGAGCCAGAGCCATGCGTCGAGGCAAGGCCGACGATGTCCAGTCGGAACCTCTCAGCCTCGCACACCAGCTCCGGCTCCTTCCCCACCAGAGAGGTGACGTTCCACGTCCCAAGAGCCAGCTTCTGCAGCCGAGGATCTCCCGCTAATCAGTTAGCACTAATTTTATTTTTTTTATTTTTTTTATTTTTTATTGAAGATATTCAACAAACATACAAGGCATTGAACATTGTCTATATTCTTATAGATTACTATAGCGACTGAGCAGGAGCAACAACTATACAGAATAAATCTGAATTTTAGATTACAATTATCAAACTTTACAGATAGAAAAAAAAAAACACAACAAAAAAAACAAAGGAAACGTAATAGAGGCCATTTTAAATTAACTTAAATTTTTCAAATAATGAATATAATTTAAGGCTTTTCTTATCTTTAACCAGTTTAAGAGATTTACTAAAAAGATTTAGCTCATTCCTCCAATGAGTCAGAGAAGGTTTGGTTTTATAGAACCTGCATTTATGAATGAAAAACTTACCAAATAGTAAGAGGAAATTAAGAACAAAATCCACATCCTTATTATCAACAAAAACACCAAAAAGAATTATTTTAACAGAAAGAGGCAACACCATACTTCTGAAAAACAACCAGCTCTGCATCTCTTTCAGAATCAGAATCAGAATCAGCTTTAATGGCCAAGTATGACACATACAAGGAATTTGACTCCGGCAACTTTTCTCTCCAGTACAGAACTTAAATAAGTGAAATTAAAAAAACGAAAAAAAATAATAAAATAAATAAAAATAAAAATAAAGGATAATATATACACCAAACCAGGGTTATTGTACAGTAAGTATATACAGTAAGTATATACAGCAGTGCAGAGTTTTAGTTTATTGTTCATGTGAGTGGACACACACTCTGTGACTATTCAGAGTTCATCAGAGCGACAGCCTGGGGGAAGAAACTGTTCTTGAGGCAGGTTGAACTTTCTGAGCTGACGCAGAAAGTACAGCCTTTGCTGGGCCTTCTTCCTTATAGAGTCAATGTGGGAGGTCCACTACAGGTCCCGTGTGATGGTGGATCCTAGGAACCTGAAAGACTCTACTGTGGGGACTGGCCTGTTGGTGATTATGAGAGGAGATGTTGCAGGGGGTCTCTTCCTGAAGTCGACTGTCATCTCCACAGTTTTGAGCGGGTTTAGCTCCAGGTGGTTCTGACTGCACCAGAGGACCAGCTGTTCCACCTCCCTTCTGTATGCAGACTCGTCGCCGTCACGGATGAGTCCAATGACGGTGGTGTCATCTGCAAACTTCAGGAGTTTCACAGAAGGGTCTCTTGACGTGCAATCAGTGGTGTAAAGGGAGAAAAGCAGTGGGGAGAGAACACATCCCTGGGGGGCGCCGATGCTGAGGGACCGGGTGCTGGATGTGAAGTTACCCAGTTTCACCTGCTGCCTCCTGTCAGTCAGGAAACTGGTAATCCACTGACAGGTGGAGGGAGGCACGGTGAGCTGGGACAGTTTTTGGTGGAGGAGCTCTGGGACGATGGTGTTAAATGCAGAGCTGAAGTCCACAAACAGGACCCGAGCATAGGTACCTGCAGAGTCTAGGTGTTGCAGGATGTAGTGGAGAGCAATGTTGACTGCGTCATCCACTGACCTGTTTGCGCTATAGGCGAACTGCAGGGGGTCTAGCAGGGGATCCGTGATTTCCTTCAGGTGGGACAGCACCAGTTGCTCAAAGGATTTCATGACCACAGATGTCAGGGCAACTGGTCTGTAGTCATTTAATCCTGTGACAGGGGACTTCTTGGGAACCGGGATGATGGTGGAGCGTTTGAGGCAGGAGGGGACCTCACACAGCTCCAGGGAGTTATTGAAGATCTGAGTGAAGATGGGAGCCAGCTGGTCAGCACAGACTTTCAGACAGGACGGAGACACTCCATCAGGACCTGATGCCTTCTTAATCCTCTGTCTCTGAAATAGTTGGCGCACATCCTGTTCACAGATCGTCAGCGCAGGCAGGGGGTCAGGTATGGGGATGGTTTGGGGTGATGCTAGGCCTTTTGTGATGGAGATGGTGGGGGAGGTGGAAGGTGTGAAAGTTGTTTCAAACCTGGAGAAAAAGTCATTGAGGTCCTCAGCCAGGCGGGGGCTCCTCACAGGGTGGGGGGATGGTCTCCTGTAGTTGGTAATGGTCTGCAGGCCCTTCCAAACTACAGAAGAGTCGTTGGCAGAAAAACGCTCCTTCAGGTTTTGGCTGTAGATTCTTTTTTCTGCCTTGATCTCCTTTGTCAGCTTGTTCCTGGCCTGCTTGTACAGGTCCCGATTCCCACTCCTGTAGGCCTCCTCCTTGTCCTGGCGTAGCCGTCTCAGTTCTGCAGTGTACCATGGTTTATTGTTGTTGAACGTGCAGAAGGTTTTGGTCTGTCCACACATGTCCTCACAAAAGCTGATGTAAGATGTCACAGTGTCAGTCAGTTCGTCCAGGTCTGAGGCTGCTGCTTCAAAGACGCTCCAATCAGAGCAGTCAAAGCAGGCCTGTAACTGCATTTCCAAAAGGTTTGCACAATATCACAATAAAAGAAAAGGTGTTCTAATGACTCAATGTTCTCTAAACAAAAGGAACAATTATTAGAATCAAAATTAAATCTCAGCCTCAAAAATTCGTTCGTTGGATAAATATAATTTAAAATTTTAAAGTTAACCTCTTTTGCTTTGGGAGGAAGAGGAAAGGAAATGTAGTTTTTTCTTATTTTCTTAATTTTTTCCCCATCAAACTCTTTAAGTATATACATTCTTTTTATTGGGATAGGATAATATGCTCTTATTAGCAAACCCCTAATAATTTTGTTGGTGCATTTAAGATCACAGAAATCCAAACCATCGATGCAGAGCTGTCTAAGATCAGGAGAGACTCTAGAGAATCGAGTATCTTCTCCAACCATTGATTTTAATGAACAAGGTATGGCTTTCAAAATTCTAACATAAAACTTAACTTGACATTGAAGTCTATATTTTTTACAAAAATCCTCATATTGTAACATGTTTCCATCATCATCCATAAAATGTGCAACAGCCCAAATACCCCTGGATTTCCATTCCTCTATATAAACAGATTTTTTACTGAGCCGTATATACCTGTTATTCCAGATTGGAGTATTGTGTGGTGTGAAATTATGACTATAAATTAACTTCCAATATAGAAGAACTTGTTGATGGAAAGCTGACAGTTTAATAGGCAACGAGCTACATTCAAAGTCACAACGCAGAAGAAAGTCTATTCCACCTAGTTTTAAGAAAATCATATTAGGGACAATAAACCAAAAAGTATTTTTATTTGTGAGATAAGACTTTAACCACTTGAGTTTCAGGACACCATTCATAATATCAAATATAGAAACATCTCTTTGCAACCATCTGTTTAGGATTGACGTACATTTGTCCACATTGTTGCAAACGTTCATATTTTCAGTTATAGTTTTATTTTTAGAGATAATAATTCCTAAGTATTTAACCTCCTTTTTAATCTTTATATCATATAATGAATTTAAATGATAATCATGTAATGTTAAAATTTCACATTTATTCACATTCAGCTGCAATCCAGATGCTTTAGAAAAATGATTAATAGAGCGCAGAGCTAGGGGAATTTGCTCTTCGTTCTTTAAGAATAGAGTCGTGTCGTCTGCTAGCTGACTTATTATAATTTGCGTGTCCATTATGTTTAAACCTTCAATTTGACTGGTTTTGTTTAGAATAGATAATATTTCGGCAACCATTATGATTAATAATGGTGAGCAGCCACAACCCTGTCTTATTCCTCTCCTAACCTCAAATCTAGAGCAAGTACCATGTCCTAATGCTACAGAGCTATTAATGCCATTATATAACATTCCAATCATATTTATAAATCTATTTCCAAAACCAAAATGATACAACGTTTTTAGAATGAAAGACTGTTCAACAGAATCAAAAGCTTTATAAAAATCTAAAAATAAAATTAATTCTTTTTCATGAACCATATGGTTATAATCAAGCAAATCTAATACAAGTCTAATATTATTATGAATAGATCTTCTAAAGCCAGATTGGGTTTCGCTGATTATAGAAGATATACCTTCTTTCAGTCTTGCGGCAATCAATCCGGAAAGAATTTTGTAATCTGTGTTAAGTAAAGTGATTGGTCTAAGATTATCTAATATCCTTTTTTCTTTCCCCGGTTTCGGAATCAAGGTAATTAAACCTTGTTTCATAGTTGGTAATAATTCTTTTTCCTCTATACATTCCTTTAGTGCTTTAATTATTAAACCTCTTATATCCTTCCAGAAGAACTGATAAAAATTTGTAGTAAGTCCATCTGTCCCTGGGGATTTGTTTAAGGCCATCTTAGAAATAACTGAGTCCAGGTCCTTAATTGTAAAATCTAGCTCACAAAGATCCCTAAAGGAGTCGTCAATACGAGGGATAGACGTCTTAATTTGATCAAACAGGATGTCGGAATCTACTTCAGAATAAGAGGGAGAATATAATTTAGAATAGAACGAGAACACCTCTTTTCCTATACTTCTAGAATCTTTATTTTCTATTCCATTAATAAATAGACTTGTAATAGAATTTTTTGATTGTCTGCTTTTTTCCAAATTACTAAAGTACGTTGAATTTTTTTCACCTGCTTCGATCCATTTGGCCCTTGATCTTAAAAAGGCACCTTGAGCTTTCTCAAGATAAAGCTCATCTAATTTAATTTGTAACTCCATTCATTTATTCTTATCCTGAGAGTTTAGTTCTGCTTTACTACAGCACATATTTATTTCTCGGAGTAAATTACTTTCATATTCCTTATTTTCCCCGCTGAGTTTTTTGCTAAATTGAATAGAAAGTTGTCTGATCTTAAATTTAGTAAATTCCCATCTACTCATATTGTTTTGGAACAAATCATTATTCTCATTTTCTTTTACCAATTCTCTAATTTGATCACAATAGTCAAAATTTTGTAGTAATTTGGCATTAAATTTCCAATATCCTTTATTCCTAAAATCGTTCAATGTGGGTCCAAGTACTAAAGCTATGAAACAATGATCAGTTAAGGTAGCTTTAGAAATACTAGTACATAAAGTATTTCTCAAAATGTTCTCAGACCCCAACCAATAATCAATTCTGGACTTGTTACTCCCATTAGGTTTAAACCATGAATAACTTTCAGAACCTGGATGTAAACATCTCCATATATCAGTTAAGTTATTTTCTGTCATAAAACTTTTAACAATGTCATTACAGCGAGGTCTACGTAGTCTTGGAGGCATCCTATCTACCCATTCATCTGGGGTCATGTTCCAGTCTCCTCCAACTAAAACTAAATTAGTAGGGTACAACACTCGAAGTTCTGATATCACATTTGTTATATTCTCCATAAGTATTTTATTTTGTCCATCATTGTTATATCCATAAATGTTTGTTATAATAAGGAATAGACTATCAACTTTCAAAACCACTGTAAGCCAGTGACCAGCTCCATCATCTCTAAGCGTTAAGACTTCCCCAGGGCATTTATTTAAACATATAGCCACGCCAGCTGAACGATTGGAGCCATGGCTAAAAAAGATCTTGTCACCCCATTGATTAGTCCAAAAGGTTTCATCCACCTCAGCTGAATGAGTCTCTTGCAAAAGTAAACATTGAGATCTTTGCCCTTTACAAAACAAAAAAATGGCTTTCCTTTTTACACTGTCTTTCAGGCCCCTAACATTTAATGAACCAAACGAAATATTAACATTTTCCATGAACTATGAATAAACACACACACAAAAAGAACTGAACAGTAAATATAAACCTTGCTTACTCTGTCTACTAAGTGATTTGAACCTAAACCTTAGTAGATTTGAAAAGTCCCATTTCACACGTTTCCACTATATTACAGTCATGATGAAAATTTTTCACCTGTCCTCTCCAATCCGACGTCCGTTTACATATCCATGTGGGCCTCGGAAGAAGGCTACTTTCCCAGCACGCCTCGCTTGCTCAATTTGCGGCCACAGGCGTCTTCTCTCGTCCCAGTCCTCCCTTGGTAACATTTCAGCAAAGCGGATGTCTTTATCTTTGCAGACCTGCGAGTTCTTGGTCCGACGCCAAATTTCGTCTTTCACCCATCTCTTAGCAAAAAGAATGACGACATGTCTGACCTTTTTATCAATCTTTCTCCCCATTCGATAGTCGACATCCACAGCATCCTCAATCTTCAATTCTGAATCTGGTGCAACTTTTCGGAGGATTTCGATGACTTGCTCACGGATGTTCTCATCTTTTTTTTCCACCAAACCTTTAATCTGTAGACACCACCTCATCCTGTATCTCTCTTGCTCTCTCACTCTGTCTTTTAGTTCGCTGTTATCTTTGCAAAGCTGGTCGTTTTGTTTTTCCAAGTCTTCAATTTTCTTCTTGCATTCTTTCAACTCTTCTGCGTTAAACTGGACCGCTTTTGCTAAAGACGCAACCATAACACTACTTTGTTTCATCTGCTCCTTCAGATCAGCTAGCTGCTCGTCCACTCTTTTTTCAAGACCTAGTATTGCCTGTAAAATGGCGTTGGAAACTTCGTTACTCTCACCGTCATCTGCTGGCTTGGACTTTTTCCCCATGGGAGTTTTAACTGGTGTAGTTGGTGTGGAGTCGACATTACGGTCCCTCTTGTTTAGCTGAGCGGTGTCCATAGCATAGTCATGCTCTGTAACACAAACGCCGTCTTTCCTTCTAATTTCCAGTGATATATTCTTTTCTTTTGAACCCGCAATGAGTTTAGCTGGTTTAATTATTTTTTGAGCATCCATGACGTCTCTTCACAGTGGACTTTGAATAGCTTTAAACAAAGTTTTGGGACTAAGTTATATGCACTCCGGAAAACACGACTACTCACATCGCCATCTTGCCGGAACCTGTCGTTAGCACTAATTTAAGTCCGAAAACATCACTTTAACTGAATAATGCGCATTTTTAACGCAGCAATACCTTCGTTCGTCTCCAACTCCCGCAATCTGACCTGTTCATCAGCCGCGCTGTATGACAGACGTCCGTGACGTTGTTTGACTTCAGCCGCTTCAGCCCCACAGCTGGAGGGGGACGATATGTAAGCCCCACTCCCTCAGGGCACAAATCTTTGCAGCCCCAAGGCGTCCTATCTTTTGTATTGAAGACAAGCTACAGCGCATGTACAACTTATAACGAGAATCAATGGGAGCCTTGGGGCGGCGGAAATACGTCCTCAATCAGACAACACAACCACTACTCAACTCCCCTTAAACTATTAAATACTTATCTTACACATCTGAAAGAAAATATACATATGTTTTTAAACATTTTTTTGTAATTATAAAAATTATTTTCCACTTTTATTCAAGGTAATGTGGCAAGTTGTCAGTGGTGGAGCGGCGCCCTAGTACCCTCTATTGGCCAGCCTCTACTGGGTAAAATGTATAACCTTAATCACAATTTTACCAACTCAATAACATAACAAAATATTTCTCTGGCTCAGGGACTCAAACCTCCAGGCATTGGATTACTATCCAATCACCCAACCCTTAGGCTACAGCAGATATCTGTCTACTCACCTGGCAAAACATCTCAGGACATGGCAAATTCAAACATGATTAGAAAACCATGAGAAAACCCAAATACTTTTAAATGTTTTAATATTCATGGCTAGAAGCCTAAGTTTGAGGACTAGCCACGCCCACCTGATTTGACACAGAAATTTTTTTTTGATAACTTTTGATCCCCAATAACTTATGACTTTATTCCCTGGTTTAGAAGTCTCTGAGTCAAAAGCTGTAGGAGTAGTTAAATCGAATATGAACTGAAAAGTGGCACAAAATGGCGTGTTTGATTCAAAATGGCCGACTTCCTGCTAGGTTTGGACCATGGCTCCAAGAGACTTTTTTCACCTATGCACTGCATAGGTGTCTTCAATGACATTGTGCTCACATGAAGTATGGTTTGGGGATGGTGTTTTTTAAAGTTGTAGGGGGCGCTGTGGAGTAATTAGGCGACACCCATCAGATATGAGCCTGCATTATTCTCTGGGGATGGCTTTATTACCATCATGTCGAATCCGGTAAAGATTTGATGAGTTTTGTGGAAATAAGAGCCAAACATATGTCCGTGGCTTGACGCTGCACTTCGCCACGCTGCCAAAGCCACACCCTTTTGTGAAGATCCTCAGCATTGGACACAGAGTTACCCCAACTGGTTTCCAGCTGCTGTGCTGCACTGTTATGCTAATTTCCTCAACTGTGTAAATTCTGGAACTTATAAGGCAAAACATTACACTTCCTGTTCTGAGGGGGCAGGGCTTAGGTGATGTTAACCTTAACCTTCTATGATCATCAGGGACCTGATCAAGATCCATCACAGAAAGTTTCACCAATCTGTGACATTCTGAAGAGGAGTTATAACTGTTGGAATGTTTTTGGCCTAGCCACAGCAATCTGGATTGACTAAGAAAAATTATTTTGATAACTTTTGATCCCCAGTGACTTAAGTCTGTCTTTGCTTTTTTAGAATTCTGTAAGACAAAAACTTTAGGAAGAGTTCGATCGAATACAACGCCTATAAATGGCAAAAATGGCGTGTTTGATTCAATATGGCTGACTTCCTGTTGGGTTTGGACCTTGGCTCCAAGAGACAGTAGGTACTGAGGCACTACATATGTGTGTTGAATGACATAGTTCTAAGATAAAGTATGGCTTGGAGCTGGTGCTTTTAAGGCTTCTAGGGGGCGCTGTGGAGTAATTAGGCCACGCCCAGCGGATATTAGCAAATAAAACTCTCCAGGGATGGACCAATATCCATCCTGCTGAATCTGGTTTGGATTGGATCAGGTTTCTGGAAATTAGAGCCAAACGTATGGCCATGGCGTGATGCCTCACTTCGCCACGCTTCTGCAGCCACACCCTTTTTTGAAAAGCCTTAGTACTTGACAAGGAGTTACCTCAACTAGTTTGCAGCTGCTATGCAGCATTGTTATGCCAATATACTTAACCCGGTAAATTCTGGAGCTTTCACAGCAAAACATTACACTTCCTGGTCTGAGGGGGCGGGGCTTAAGTGATGTCACCATTTGACCATGTAGGATCGTCACGGACCTGATGATTGTGCACCACAGAACTTGTTACCCATCTGTGACATCCTGAAGAGGACTTATAACTGTTTGAATATTTTTGGTGAGTAGTCCAACTTCGAGGCCTGGCCACGCCCCTTCAATAGATAAAAGTACTGAATTTTTTTGATAATTTTATATTCCCCATGCCTGAAGGCCATCTACGGCAATTTTGAAGCTGATTGGTCAAAATTCCAGGGAAGAGTTCGATCAAGAGTGGAGGCTGTATACGGCCAAAAAGGGGTCAAAATTGCATGTTCAAACCAAAATGGCCGACTTCCTGTGCATTTGGGGACCATGATGCTCTGAGGCTTCTTGATAGGTCTTGACATCGTCTTCAAGTGTGCCGAATGGCGTTTCTCTACAATAAACTAAGGTCAATGCAGAGGGCATTTTGAAATATTCCAGGGGGCGCTACAGAGCCATTTTTTGTGGGAACTTTTTGAATGCGTTAAAATATGTAAATGTTTCACATACTTGATGAGCCTGTCAAATTTGGTGAGATTCCATATATGATTAGGCCTTCAAAATCCTGATTAAAAAGTCGTAAGAATAATAATAATAATAAACAGAGTGGATGTAATAGTCCCTTGCAGCTGCAAGCTGCTCGGGCCTAATATACATTAGAGATGTAATAGTCCCTTGCAGCTGCAAGCTGCTCGGGCCTAATTAAAGCTGCAAGCAGCGTCCAGGCCCTCGCAGCTTAGCGCCGCTCTGGCCTGTGTCGCTATCGCCACACTCAAGCATCACTGCTGGAACACCATCTCAGCACTTGCAGCGAGCCTCATTATAAAATCTGTCTGAGAAAGTGTTAAAAGGTTAGAATAGCAACTTTAAACCAAAATGGCTGACTTCATGAGGGAATATGACCCTTCATTCCAAAATGTTTTCAGGAGCCTTCAGAAACTAAATATGTTCTGAATTGAATAATCCAACCTGAAAACAGTGCTTGACAAGGGTTTTGTTATGATTCTAGGTGGTGCTGTGCAGGCATTAGGCAAATACCACCAAATATTTCTATACATATGTGTTTACGACAGGAGTAGAATGCTTGTTGGTGAATTGGGAGCAGATCAGATGATGTGTGTGGAAATGAGAGCCAAACGTATTTCCATGGCGTGATATGAGGATTCGCCATGGCTGCTACAGCAACATCCTCCTTCCAAACATCTCGGCTCTGGACAAAAACATTAAAGCAGCCTCCCCAGTTACTGTCCACAGGGAGATTTAATTAGGTAAAGGAAGCCAAATACACACCTTCTTTACTGAAACAGTGCACTTCCTGTTGGCAGGGGGCAAGGTTAGATGAGTAAAGGACTTCAATACAGTGTTCATTGGTGGTGTATGATGACAGCCCTGAAGTATGGTAGACCTGTAACATTTAATGTGCAAGATGATACAGTTTGTAATTATGTCTTGAAAACGTAGAATTGTGGACTTGGCCACACCCACATGATATTATAAAGTCAAATCCTTCTAAAAAAATCTTGTTGAAGCTTGTGAAGATAGTCATTTGTGTGTAAGCCATGAATTGAAAGATTAGTTTTTTTCTCATGTAAAATGTATAGAAATACAAAGGCAGCTTTGATCCAAAATTACTGACTTGCTGTGATGTTTTAAAGTGGGTTCAAAATAATTTTTGGTCTAGGCAATCACAACCTACATATTTCTGCTGAATTTTAATAGCCTATATAAAAGCAAAGCTTAATGCTGATTATATTAATACTCCCTCTGCAATACTCCACCGAGAAGGATTTAGACACCACCAAAAAAATAAATGCATGTATATCCCTTGTGGGTTGGACCAATATGCATATTGTTGATTTTGGTTAAGATCATACAATGCATATCGAAATTTGAAACTGTCTCATTTTAATGGCATGCAGCCAAGCTTCACCATGCCGCAGCATCCACACCCTCTTTCCTAAACTGTCAGCATTGGGTAAGAACCTAACATAATTTGTTTTCAGTCACTGACCACAGCAAAAATATTGATTAAATAAAGGAAGGCAAATAAGGACCTTTCACTGTAAAACATTGCACTTCCTGTTCTTAGGGGGTGGGGCTTAAGAGATGTCGGCATTTAATATTTATGGCCAGAGGCCAAAGTTTGTGACCTAGCGACCCCCACCCAGGTCGATGCAGAAAAATTCCTGCGATAACCTTTGATCGCCACTGCCTAAAGTCTCTCCTCCGTAGTTTAGAAGTGTGTAGGTCAAAAGCTCATGGAGCAGTTTGATAAAATACGACGTGACTAAATGGCAGATGGTGTGTTTGATTCAAAATGGCCAACTTCCTGATGTGTTTGAACTATGATTCTTAGACTGTTTTATAGGTACTGAGGCACTACATGTGTGTTTAATGAAATTGTGCTCAGATGAATTGTGGCTTGGGACTGATGTTTTTAAGGGTTGTAGGGGGCGCTGTGGAGTTATTTGGCCACACCCATCAAATGTTAGCATACACAACTCTCTGGACATGAACTTATATCCATCGTGTTGAATCTGGTTAGGCTTGGATGAGTTTTGTGGAAATTAGAGCAAAACGTATGGCCGTGGCATGAGGCTGCAGTTCATCAAGCCACCAAACCCACACCCTTTTCTAAAGATCCTCTGCATTGGGCACAGAGTTACCCCAACTGGTTTTCAGTTGCTGTGCTGCACTGTTATGCAAATTTGCTCAACTGTGTAAATTCTTGAACCTTCAAGGCAAAACATTACACCTTTTCTGAGGGGGCGGGGCTTAGGTGATGATTTAACCTTCGAGGATCGTCAGGGACGTGAGGAATATCCTCCAGAGAAGGTTTCAACCAACTGTGACTGTGGGGCCAAAACTTCACCAATCAAAGCTCAACCACCACAGGTGATGAGCGGACAGGTGTTTGAACGCGTGTAAATAAAGTGCTCTTGATGTCAATGTTCTTATGATAAAACAATCTTACTTTATTGAGCTTGTTCCAACTAAAGTCGATGCAGTACCTTCATATAGTTCCATTTCATTTCATTCCAAAATTCGGGTTGCTCCAACACAATCAAAATACTGCAAGATCAAGCACTCTTAAACACGATACAAAAACTGTGTGCCTCTGTCCCATCTCGTCACACCTGAGTTGAGTTAAGACTGGGATTAAATGGGTGTGGAGACAGTGACAGGTAGCATCTTTTAGTCCCCCTTGTGTTCACTAAATTAAATACATCAGAGAAATAAACAGAATGGCTCCCACACACCGGCCCGTAATTGTTTTGAGCAGAGCCCATAACAATTTCAAACTCTACAAAAACAAAAGGAGCCATTTTCCAGTAAGTTACGGAAATTACTTACAGAAACAAAGAACTGCTTATGCATCATAATTTGCATTTGTTTCACAAAGAAGACATATTTTTGTTATAGGTCTTTCAATAATATTTGTTTTTCTTTTGAGACGTACAGATCTGACGAGCCCTTCTTGGTCAGGATATACCTCAAGTACCTTTCCAAGAATCCAGGAGCCCCGAGGTGCTGTGGAATCAACCATCACAACCACATCTCCAGGGGAAAAACCCTTTCTTTCTCTGTTCCATTTTTGCCTTTCCTGCAACAGTGGCAAATATTCTCTTGTCCATCGTTTCCAGAAAAGATCAGCCAAGTACTGAATTTGCTTCCACCTTCTCCGCACATATTGGTCAGTCTTTTTAAAAGATCCAGGTGGAAGAATCGGTTTTCCTTTCAGTAAAATAATGTGATTTGGTGTAAGAGGTTCCAAATCATTGGGGTCATCTGATTGTCTTGTAATGGGACGATCATTTAAAATTACTTCCAAATCACACCAGACGGTGTGCAGCCCTTCATCGGCAATGGGTTACTGGTGAAATCCTTTTGATTATTTGAATGATCCTTTCCCAGATACCTCCAAAATGAAAACCCATTTTATTCCCTCCTGACTCAGCGACTGTTGGAGTTTGTTTTGGTCCATGGAAGATAATGCTTCTCGAAGTTCTCTTTCTGCAGCAAAAAAATTTGTCCCATTATCTGATCTTATTGTAGAGACTTGACCTCTTCTGCAGATAAATCTTCTTATTGCATTAATGCAAGAATCAGCGTCGAGAGAGTAAGCCACTTCCAGGTGAACAGCACAACTTGTGAAACAAGTGAAAATCACTCCATAACGCTTTACAGTACTACGTCCTCTCTTGACATTAATAGGTCCAAAGAAATCCACACCGACATTTGTGAAAGGTGGGAGATCAGGAAAGATTCTTTCAGGATGTAGGTCAGACATTTTTTGCTGTCCTACTTTTCCTCTATAGCGTCTATAGATATAGCATCTTCCAGTTACCTTCCTTACAGCAGAACTTGCCTTTGTAAACCAGTAGGTTCTTCTCAACGTCGAAAGCATGTGATTACGCCCCCCATGACCCAGTGATTCATGAATATGGTGAAGTATAAGAGTGGATATGTGCTGGTCTTTGCTTAGAATGAGAGGGTGTTTGATATTCTCAGGCATAGCAGATTTGTTTAGATGTCCTCCAACTCTTAGTAATCCTCTGTCACATACTGGGTTAGGTTTGTAGATGGTACTGCATTTCTTCACATGGGATTGACCAGATGACAGTGCAGTCAATTCATCTCGGAATTTTTCCCATTGACTGAAACAGATTATCTTTGTCTCTGCCTTACGAATGTCATCTGCAGATGGTGGTTGTGGTTGTAAAGCTGATTTGAATTTCTGCATTTCCATATTAATAAAATTTGGTTGATGGTTGGCATTTGCAGAAATTAGATCCTTTCTTTTTTTGCATAGGCTTAAAAGAAGCTCTTTAAATCTAAGAATTCAAGCAACTGCAGTTTTTAACCTTTTCCAACTGGAGTAGTATGTAATCATCTTATGAGTAGCAGATATTTCAGTATTGATTGCACCTACTGCAACATTGCGATTGAGTTCTGGATCATTTTCAATGTTTAATTGCAAATGACGAATAGGCCATTGTTCTTCCGGGTCGGACAAAAAGGTTGGACCTTGAAGCCATTTTCTCTGCTCCAAATGTTCAATCCTTTGCCCTCTTGTGACCAAATCTGCAGGATTTTGTGTTGATGGGATGAATCTCCAGTTTGTTATGTCAGAACCTTCTTTGATCATGCTGATTATATTGGCTACAAATGTTTTGAATCTTGTGTCTTTATTATTCAAGTACTTGAGTACCGAGCTTGAGTATTGTGATTTCTCCCATTTCAGTTGCAGCTCTGAGCAAACAATCTTATTTATCTTCACAGCCAGAACTGCAGCTGTCGGTTCCAAACGAGGTATTGTAATTGGTTTGAGCGGAGATACCCGAGACTTTCCAAGCATGAAGGCAGTGTGGACTCTTTTCATGTCATCTTTTAATCTCAGGTAAATTACTGTGCAATATGCTTTCTCGCTGGCATCAGAAAGATGATGCAACTGTGCGGAAGTTACTGATCCAAAATCTTCAGGTTTGAAACATCTTTTGAGAGTGAAACCCTTTTAAGATCTTCCAACCAGCTGTTCCATTTATGCTCAAAGGCCTCAGGGATTGGGTCATCCCAACCACTTTTAATCTGAGAGAGATCTTGGATCATTAGTTTAGCAACCAGTGTAAAAGGTGCTACCAAACCTAGGGGATCATATACAGAACCAACAATGGATAACATTCCCCGTCTAGTTTGTGGTTTTTCTCCCAAGTTGAATTTGAATCCAAATCTGTCAGATTCAATGCACCAGTGCAGTCCAAGAGCTCTTTCTATTGGTAATTTGTCTCTGTCTAGATTCAAATCTTTAACCGCTTTGGATTTCTTCTGAAACATATTAAAGCACACTGCGTTTTTTTCTTATCAATTTTGTGAGGTTAAAACCTCCTAATCTGCAGATGTCTGTCAGGCTGTTTATCATAAAAACAGCATCTTCCTCCTTTGGCAAACTTTTCAGCAGATCATCCATGTAGAAGTTTCTCCTAACCGTGTCTGTCACTTCAGCTGAAAAGCTTTGCTGATTATCATCTGCAATTCTTCTCAGTGCATAACATGCACAGCTTGGAGAGGAAACAGCACCCAATATGTGCACAGTCATTCGATAAGGTACTGGTTCCGGATCAAGGTCCCCATCTGGCGACCACAGAAATCTTAGGCAGTCCAACTAGTCATCCGCCACCTTAACCTGGTGAAACATTGATTGGATATCTACCATGATAGCAATAGGTTCTTGCCTGAACCTAATTAAAACTCCTTATAAGGTGCTTGACAAATCTGGGCCTTGTAGTAACTGACTGTTTAGAGAAACTCCCTTGAACTCACCACTACAGTCAAACACCACTCGTAGAGCTTTCTTCTGAGGATGAAAACACCATGATGGGGCAGATGCCAAACTTTTACATCGAATCTTTCAAGCTGATGTTTGAGGTACCTTCATGGCATGCCCTTTTGTTAGGACTTCAGAAAGAAAGTTTGTATATTCTTCATAGAACCTTTTATCCTTTAGAAATCTTTTTCTCAACAGGTTCACACGTTGCTTGGCAACATTAAAGTTGTCAGGCATGACAACGTTTTCATTCTTGAAAGGCAGGCTCAATTTATAATGTCCATCAACCAATTGAACAGAGCTTTCCATTTTATTCATGAACACTCTTTCCTCCTCAGACATTTCCTCCTTTTCATTAAAGAAGCTTTCACTGAAATCATGCTTGTACTGATTCATTAGTATTTCCTCTAGTTTGTTAACTTCTATGCGGTTAACAGAAACGGCAATATGGCCATTCTCATATTGCTTGTGTCCAATTCCATGCAGAGGTCCATTTATCACCCAGCCTAAAAGGGTTATTACAGCATATGGACCTTCACCTCTGCTGTTGATCACCTCCCAAGGTTCCAATAACCTTGAGGCACTTGTTCCAATTAACAAGTCAACACTGGCATCAATGCGAGGAATTTTGATGTGTTTCAGGTATGGGAAATTTTTAATGTATTCTTCAGGAATTATGTTGTTGTCAGATACCGGCATCTTTTCTTGGGTGAATAGATCTGGAAGCTGAAATAACTGATTATTCAAAAGCCCAGAAATGTCTAGGTCCTTCACAATGTAACTAGACACAGTTTTATTTTGACCCATACTGTTCAAGTGGATCTTTGTTATTTTTCCAGTAATATTCAGTTTGTTCATCAAAGTTTCAGAGCAGAAACTGTCGGTACTTCCTGTATCCAAAAAGGCATAAGTTTGAATTACTTTATCTCCCTTTGCACTTTTAACATTTACAGGTAAGACAGGAAAAAACCCATTGCTTATTCCGGCCCCCTTCTTATCAGTTCCCTCTGCTGTCCAACTGTAAATTGTCCTAGATAATATAGACAGTCATCATGATTATTTGTTTTGGATTCCACTCCTTGCTCAAATGCCTTAATAAAAGTGTTGAATTGATCCCCATTGTAGACAGGGATTTCTCGGTGTGGTAGAAAGTGTGATATTTGAGTTTCTACCAGCAGTGCCATCAAGTAATTTTGTTTCTGTAGAAGCTGAGAGACATCTGCGGAAGAATGAGAGTTCTATTGATTGTTGGTTAAAGGATGTAGCGTTTGTTGAACAGGTTGAAGAGGTTGTTGAAGCTGAGCAGCCTGCAAGATGATGGTGGGCTCATAATTGACAGTTTTGTCTGTTATTTGAACCCTTTCCATGGGTTTACCATGCAAGGATAGTCCTGTCAACATCCTTTTGTCTGCAGCATTCTTTTGTTCACTTTTTGAATCAGTAGCTGCTCCCTAATTGATGTAGGATTTCATTCCATCAGAATGTTGACCTGAAGAGATGCTGCTGCATTCTGATGCACTAAATACTTCCAGTTTTGCCGTGCATGCAGCAATTTCAGCTTCAATTTCAACAATCTCTACTTGTCGTCTCAATTGATTAGCCTTTTCTTCCAATGCATGCCTTTCCTTCAATGCAGCTGCAATTACTGCAGCCTTTTCTGCCTTGGCTTGAAGCACTGCAGATCTTGATGACCTGCTGCCTTTACCTGATCCTTTAGATCCCACATTAGAAATACTGTCTTGTGGTTCTATAACATTTTTTCATTTCCAACACCACTTTCATTTGTTTCAACCCCTTCATTTTCATGTGTTTTAACACCTTCCTTTTCAGTTAACCACTTATTTACCAAAACATTAAAGTCATTAACACCAAGCATTTTTACTTTGAACCACATTTCTTGCTTTTCAAACTCATCCTTTGGTAACTAATTCAACAAAGCATCATGCTGGATTTTAGCATCATTGACAAAAGTATTATATTTTTCTAAGGTTACTTTTACCTCAGAAAAAAAAGCAACATTATCCATTAACCCAACAATAGTGTCTTTCAGCTTAGAAGCCTTTCGCAATTTAAGTTTTCTTTCATTTTGCAAACATGCAATTTTTGCCGGGAGTCCTTTCTCAGTCAGTTTAACGGCAAAAAAACAGATCTTAATAAGCCAATTCGGTTATGAGTCAGTCAGTCATCTGCCAATGCATTGGTGTTTTCAGAGGTTAAACAAGCGCACATCTCTTAATTATGAATGGCCATTCAAACTTGGTAGCGCTACGGTACTCCACGTTGGCCGGCATAGATGCACAGATGTCCAAAGCCGTCCTCCATGATGCGCAGTTCGAAACACCGCCGTGCGCAGCGTTCCACAGCCACCAAACCCAGCGCCGTCTCAGCAAGGCTCGTCCAGCAACCAGCAGTCCACGCCTACAGCAGCCGAATCCAGCAGCCTCTCTCCACCAGAGTAAATTCAGCACAGTTGCTCCAAAGCAATCCAATTTAGCGTCGGTTTCTCCAACGAGGCAGTTTTTGTACTTAAGTGTGGGGCCAAAACTTCTCCAATCGAAGCTCAACCACCACAGGTGATGAGCGGACAGGTGTTTGAACGCGTGTAAATAAAGTGCTCTTGATGTCAATGTTCTTTTGATAAAACAATCTTACTTTATTGAGCTTGTTCCAACTAAAGTCGATGCAGTACCTTCATATAGTTCCATTTCATTTCATTCCATAATCCAGGTTGCTCCAACACAATCAAAATACTGCATGATCAAGCACTCTTAAACACGGTACAAAAGCTGTGTGCCTCTGTCCCATCTCGTCACACCTGAGCTTAGTTAAGACGGGGATTAAATGGGTGTGGAGACAGTGACAGGTTGCATCTTTTAGTCCCCCTTGTGTTCCCTAAATTAAATACATCAGAGAAACAAACAGAATGGCTCCCACAGTGACTTTCTGAAGAGGCATTGTAACTGTTTCAATATTTATGGCGAGAAGGTTAAGTTTGAGGCATAGCCACGCCCACCTGGTTTGATGCAGAAAAATGTATTTGATAACTTTTGATCCCCAATGCCTTCTGTCTCTGTTCCCTTGTTTAGAAGTCTCTAGGTCAAAACCTGTAGGAGGAGTTCAATCAAATACGACGTGTACAAATGGCACTAAATGGCTTGTTTGATTAAAAATGGCTGACTTCCTGTTGGATTTGGACCATGGCTCGAAAATACTTTTTTGTAGATCGTTAGGCACTACATATGTGTGTTGAAGGACATTGTGCTCAGATAAAGTATGGCTTGGGGCTGGTGTTTTGAAGGGTTTTAGGGGGCACTGTTGAGTAATTAGGCCACGCCCACCAAATATGAGCTACATAACTCTCCAGGGATGGACTATTATCCATCATGTCAAATCTAGTTAGGATTGGATAATTTTTGTGGATATTAGAGCCAAACGTATGGCCATGACGTGATGACTCACTTCTCCACGCCGCCACAGCCACACCCTTTTATGAAAACCCTCTGTACTGGACACAGAGTTACCCCAACTGGTTTAGAGCTGCTGTGCAGCGTTGTTATGCTAACTTGCTTAATTGCGTAAATTCTGGAAATTTCAGGGCAAAACATTACACTTCCTGTTCTGAGGGGCTTAAGTGATGTCAACATTTGACCAGCTAAATTGTCAGGGACCTGATGAACATCCACCACAGAAGGTTTCACCCTTCTGTGACTTTCTGAAGAAGATTTATAACTGTTTTAATATTTTTGGCGTGTAGTCAAAGTTTGAGATCTGGCCACACCCCTTTAACATAATGGAAAACTCAAACTGTTGATAACTTTTGATCCCCCATGCCTGAAGGCCATCTTGACCAATTTAGGAGCTGATCGGTTGAATCCTTTAGGAGGAGTTCGATCAAATGCGGAGGCTATAAATGTCAAAAACAGGGTCAAAATGGCATAGTCAAACAAAGATGGCAGATTTCCTGTAATGTTGGGACCATGATGTCTTGAGGCGTTTTGGTAGGGCTCGGGAAGCTCTACAACTCTGCCAAATAGCATGTCTGTACAATGAAACCACTGAGCCATTTCTTTTGCAATTTTTTGAAACCCTTAAAATACGTAAATTTCACACACGCCTGACTCCACCGCCAAATATGGTGAGTTTTGGAATATGTTTAGGCCTCCAAAAAGCCAATTAATTTGGGAGAAGAAAAATAATAAGAAACATTACAGTTACAATAGTCCCTTGCAGCTGCAAGCTGCTCAGCCCTAATAAGAAACATTACAGTTACAATAGTCCCTTGCAGCTGCAATCTGCTCGGGCCTAATTAAAGCTGCAAGCAGCGTCCAGGCCCTCGCAGCGTCCAGGCCCTCGCAGCGTCCAGGCCCTCGCAGCGTCCAGGCCCTCGCAGCTTAGCGCCGCTCTAGCCTGTGTCCCGACTGCCACACTCCCGCATCACTGTCTGAACCCCATGTCAGCACTTGCAGCGAGCCTCATCATGAAATCTGTTTGAGAAAGTGTTTAAAGCATTTTTAATAGCAGCTCTAGACCTAAATGGCTGACTTCATGAGGGAATAGGATCCTTTATTACAAAAATGTTTTCAGGAGTCTTGAGAAACTAAATATGTTCTGAATTGAATAATCCAACCTGAAAACAGTGCTTGACAGGGGTTTTGTTATGATTCTAGGTGGTGCTGTGCAATACCAAATATTTCCACACATATGTGTTTAGGACAGGAGTAGAATGCATGTTGTTGAATTTGGAGCAGATCAGATGATGTGTGTGGAAATTAAGGCCAAACGTATTTCCACGGCGTAATATGAGGATTCGCCATGCTGCTACAGCCACACCGTCTTTCCAAATATTTCAGCTCTGGACAAAAACTTTAAAGCAGCCTCTCCAGTCACTGTCAACAGGGAGATTTAAGGGGGTAAAGGAAGCCAAATATCCACCTTCTTTACTGAAACATTGAGTAAATGACTTCAGTACAGAGTCATTGGTGGTATGTGATGACAGTCCTGAAGTATGGTAGACTTATGACGTTTAATGTGCAAGATAATAGAGTTTTTTTATTATGTGGCGAAAAGGTACGACTATGGACACAGCCATGCCCACATGCTATGATAGAGCGAAATCCTTCTAGAAAAATCATGTCCCCCAAGTTTAAGCTACTCAATCATTTGTAAGTGTATAAGTCATGAACTGAAAGATGAGTTTTTTCTCATGTGAAATGTATAAATTACAGTTTCGATTTAAAATGGCTGACTTGCTGTGATGTTTTGAAGTGGGTTCCAAATTATTTTTGGTAAAGGATATCACAACCTACATATTTCAATTTCCTATATAAAAGCAACACATTATGTTGATAATTTTAATACTCCTAGGGGGCGCTGTGCAGGAATTAGACCCCACCCAGGAAATAGATGCATGTATACTTTATCTCTTACGGGTCGGACCAATATCCATACTCTTGATTTGTGTTCAGATCTTACAATGCCAATGGAAATTTGAAACAATCATATTTTAATGGCATGCAGGCCAGCTTCCCCATGCCGCAGCATCCACACCCTCTTTCCAAAACTGTCATCAGTGGGTAAGAACCTAATACAATTTATTTTCAGTCACTGACCACAGCAAAAATATTGGTTAAATAAAGGGAGGCAAATAAGGACCTTTCACTGTAAAACATTGCACTTCCTGTTCTTAGGGGGCGGGGCTTAAGAGATGTCAGCATTTGACCATCTAGGAATGCCGGGGACCTTATAAACATCCAACATAGAACTTTTCCCCTGTCTGTGTTTTTCTGAAGAGGAGTTGTAACTGTTTTAATATCTATGGCGAGAATCCTAAGTTTGTGACCTAGCCGCGCCCACCTGGTTCGATGCAGAATCATTCCTGTGATAATTTTTGATCGCCACTGCCTAAAGTCTCTCCACGTGGTTTAGAAGTGTGTAAGTCAAAATTTCTTGGAGCAGTTTGATCAAATACGACGTCATTAAACGGCAGAAAACGGTGTGTTTGATCAAAATGGCCAACTTTCTTGCTGTTTTTGGACTATGACTCTTAGACTGTTTCATATACTGAGGCACTACATTTGTGTGTTTAATGAAATTGTGCTCAGATGAATTATGGCTTGGGACTGATGTTTTTAAGGGTTGCAGGGGGCGCTGTGGAGTAATTTGGCCATACCCACCAAATAGTAGCATACACAATGCTCTGAACATGGACTAATATCAATCATGTTGAATCCAGTTAAGATTGGATGAGTTTTCTGGAAATTAGAGCCAAACATATGGCCGTGGTCTGATAACACAGTTCGCCATGCTGCCAAAGCATCACTAATTTGCTCAATTGTGTAAATTCTGGAAATTTCACGGCAAAACATTACACTTCTTGTTCTGAAGGGGTGGGGCTTAGGCGATGTCAAGATTTAACCTTCTAGGTTCGTCAGGGACGTGAGGAACATCTACCAGATACGGTTTCAACCAATATTTATGGCGAGAAGCTTAAGTTTGAGGCATAGCAACACCCACCTGGTTCAATGCAGAAAAATTCCTTTGATAACTTTTGATCCCCCATGCCTTCTATCTCTGTTCCCTGATATAGAAGTCTCTAGGTCTAAATCTGTGGGAGGAGTTCGATCAAATACAACGTGTACAAATGGCACTAAATGGCTTGTTTGATTCAAAATGGACGACTTCCTGTTGGGTTTGGAGCATGGCTCCAAGAGACTTTTTTGTAGATCGTTAGGCACTACATATGTGTGTTGAATAAGATTGTGCTTAGATAAAGTATGGCTTGGGGCTGGTGTTTTTAAGGGTTGTAGGGGGCGCTATGGAGTAATTACGCCACACTGACCAGATATGAGCCTGCATGATTCTACGGGGATGGCTGTATTACCATCATGTTGAATCTGGTAAAGATTGGATGAGTTTTGTGGAAATTAGAGCCAAACGTATGTCCATGGCTTGACGCTGCATTTCGCCACGCCGCCACAGCCACACCCTTTTGTGAAAATCCTCAGTATAAGATACAGAGTTACCCCAACTGGTTTCCAGCTGCTGTGCTGCACTGTTATGCTAATTTGCTGAACTGTGTAAATTCTGGAACTTTCAGGACAAAACATTACACTTCCTGTTCTGAGGGGGCGGGGCGTAAGTGATGTCAAAATTTGACCATCTAGGATCATCAATGACCTGATCAAGATCCACCACAGAAAGTTTCAGCAGTGTGTGACATTCTGAAGAGGAGTTATAACTGTTGGAATGTTTTTGGCAAGTATTTCAACTTTGAGGCCTAGCCACGCCCATCTGGATTGACGCAGAAACATTATTTTGATATCTTTTGATCCCCAATGCCTTAAGTCTGTCTTTGCTATTTTACAAGTCTGTAAGTCAAAAACTGTAGGAGGGGTTCGATCAAATACAACGCCTATAAATGGCAAAAATGGCGTGTTTGATTCAAAATGGCCGACTTCCTTTTGGGTTTGGACCTTGGCTCCAAGAGACTTTTTTGTAGGTGCTGAGGCACTACATATGTGTATTAAATGACAGTTGTAAGATAAAGTATAGCTTGGGGCTGGTGTTTTTGAGGCTTCTAGGGGGCGCTGTGGAGTAATTAGGCCACGCCCATCAGATATTTGCAAACTAAACTCCAGGGATGGACCAATATCCATCCTGTTGAATCTGGTTTGGATTGGATCAGTTTTCCCGAAATTACAGCCAAACGTATGGCCATGGCGTGATGCCTCACTTCGTCACACTGCCACAGCCACACCCTATTTTGAAGACCCTCAGTACTTGACACAGAGTTACCCCAACTAGTTTGCAGCCGCTGTGCAGCATTGGTATGCTAGTATACTTTCACAGCAAAAGGGGGCGGGGCTTAAGTGATGTCACCATTTGACCATCTAGGATCGTCATGGACCTGATGAACGTCCACCACAGCACATGTTACCGATATGGGATATTCTGAAGAGGATATATAACTGTTTGAAAATTTTTGGCGAGTAGTCCAACTTTGAGGCCTGGCCACGCCCCTTCAAGATAAAAAAGTACAGAGTTTTTTTTATAACTTTTGATTCTACATGCCTGAAGGCCATCTTGAGCAAATTTGGAGCTGATCAAGCAAATTTCCAGGGAGGTGTTTGATCAAATGTAGAGGCTCTAAACTGCAAAAATGGGATCAAAATCGCACATTCAACCAAAATGGCTGACTTCCTGTGTGTTTGGCGCCATGGTGTTTTGAGGCTTTTTGGTAGGTCTAGGCATGCTCATCAGGTGTGCCGAACGACATTTCTCTATGATGAAATAAGTTCAATGCAGAGGGTGTTTTGAAGTCTTACAGGGGGCGCCATTGAGCCTTTTCTTTTGGGACCTTTTCCGAAGTTTGAAAATATGTAAATTTTTCGCATACCTGGTGAGCCTGTCAAATATGATGAGATTCCATATATGTTTAGGCCTTAAAAAACCTGATTAAAAAATCGTAAGAATAATAATAAACACAGCGGATGTAATAGGCCTTCGCAGCGCTTAGCTGCTCGGGCCTAATAAGAAACAGAACAGATGTAAAAGGCCTTTGCATCGCTTAGCTGCTCGGGCCTAATAAGAAACAGAACAGATGTAAAAGGCCTTTGCATCGCTTAGCTGCTCGGGCCTAATAAAATTAAAGAAACATTAGAGATGTAATAGGCCTTCGCACACGCTTAGCTGCTCGGGCCTAATAAAAAGAAAGAAACATTAGAGATGTAATAGGACTTCGCAGCTTTTAGTTGCTCAGGCCTAATTAAGCCCAAATCTCATTTTATGAGGTTCAAGGCAGAGACCAGGGAATTTTACTCAGAATGTGCAAAGGTCAACATATATTCAAAATGTCAGGCCAGAAATTTGGGAAACTTCCCTACTCTTTTAGCACCTGGTTTCACTTCTGATCTGATTTGAAAAATTCCAACACTTACCACCCGATAGCAGCTTATGACACCCGATTGGTGTCCGTAACTCATTACCCAAAGGTGACAGGGCACCGATTTTCTGGGCACAGGAAGCCAGCGTGTCACATTATCGTAATCCATTGTCTATTTCCCCCCAGATGGCCCAGGGAAAAACAGGCCTTGTTTCAAAACCTGGACCACATAGGGTCCAACGATCCTGAGAGGCTTCTGAGTCAAAAGTGGTCCAAACAACTCTAAACTTTTTCCGCTTGTCCTCTAGGTCTAGATTTTTAATATGATGTTCTTGGGGTTGGAACACACGTTTGTGAGTTGGTGACAGCCTCCTGGGATATATGCAGGCTGATAAACCCTTTGGAATAAATTTGAATGTGAAATTTCTCTTCCAAAAATGAATGGAAATGTATACCCAAATGTCAGAGGTGTAAAACCTGCTATTTTCCACATTTTGAGTCCCGCGATGATGAAAACCGGACAAACGTGTTCGAAACAGTCTATTCTCATTACCTTTCGAAGCAGACGTTTCTACAACCCCGCTAATGCAAACTTCCCAACGGAACCACGTAGATGCCTGGGGATGCTTTCATAATGTTCAGTAAACTGCAGTGCACAACATATTCAGGTTTCAAAAGGATACTACTCCGTTAACTGTCCGCTTTTTGAAAGAGCACTCGCTGACCCCAAAGGTCAAGCCATTCGGAATGAATTCCCTAACATGGCAAGTTATTCCGAGTGTCACAAAATAAGGGTGTTGTCAGATACTCGGAATACAATTCCATTCATAAATGTATTCCAAAATTACATTAGACATTTGTGAAACTGTAGCTTCATTCTGAATAAACCACATGAAGTAATCCTAATGTCAAGCCACTGTTCCCAAATGTCTGGCTCATTCTGAAAGTCGAAAAATGCAGCCCATTCCACACACTCCAACTGTGACTCATATCTTGGCTTCCGCGCGACGTAGACACCTGCGATTTTTGCAGCCGAATCCCTGCTTCAAGACCAGCGTGAGACCTTGGTTTCATGTCAATCTGACCACGTTTAGGGTCAAGGGTCAAGGTGTAATCCAAAATGTCTGGGTTGACATTTGGGAATATTTTATTTTTGCTCACTGTGATGACATTTTCATTCTATTACCGACTGTGGGTCCTGGGTGCGATGTTTTCACAGGGCACACAGCCAGAGGGGCCCAGTTTTGAAACGTGTCGAGCCAAAGAAAAAATACTGCTTGCCTTTGAGATTCGGACCGCACGCCGCTCCCCACGGGGTCCCTCTGAAAAGCTTCGGAATGAAAAGCGGGTCACCTTTATTTCACACCCACCTGTCAGAAGGTTTCCCAAATGTCACACGGCACCCGAAAGGTATTCCAAAGGTACTGGCCAATAGGACAGTTTCCCAAACGTCAAGTGGTGTCTGAAAGGTATTCCAAAGGCAGAGGCCAGTAGGACAGTTTCCCGAATGTCACGCGGTGCCTGAAAGGTATTCCAAAGGTACAGGCCAATAGGACGGTTTCCCGAATATCACATGGCGTCCGAAAGGCGTTCCAAAGCAATGGGCCAAAAAGCAAGGGACGGAGCGTCCGGTGGATGGTTTCCCAAATGTCACATAGCATCGGAAAGGCATTCAAAAAGTTTCCCATGTGTCGCCACTGCCACCCTGAGGACAAGGGACATCAGCGCACGTGTGTTGCCAAATGGCAAAAGTCTTCTGGTTTGCCACCATTCATAAAGGCCGAATGTCAGACCTCATTGACATTGAGGTGCATTTTTGCCAATGGCAATTACACCGACCCTTTGGGAAACTTTCCCTTCGACCAAGGAAGGACAGTGTCCTGGTAAGTATGAGGCCTTGCCTACCGAGGTGCCTTGACATTGAGAAACACCCTTAAGTTCCTTTTATTTCAGCTGCACTATGGTAACTTGAGCAGTGGATTAGGGCTGGTCGTGCTTTGGCAGAAACCAACGTAACAGCTCAAAATTAATAGAGTGAACGCTGAGCTGCAACCAAACTAACCAAAAAAAAATTCTCACTCTCGCCTGACTCAGAGACTCCTACGAGTTTTTAGAATGATTAATAAGTGATTATTCCTAAACGTTCATTGCTCCTGAGCAGGGGTGTATCCAGGAGGTTAATTAAGAGGGTCTAAAAGGGCCCAGGATGGGACTGTAGCCCAAAATAAAAGCAGATATTTTCTTGTGGTGGGAAATCAGAGCTGGAAACATTTTGGAGTTTTCATCTGTCAAAATTACATTTAAAGTCATTTTATTTAGCTACGGTTTATGTGAAAATGTAATATAAAAGCAAATCACAAAAAGTGGAGGGGTGTTGGGATCCTGGCTTTGAGTCCTGGAGGTTTGTGCTTGTTTGTGTTTTCCTGCTGTTCTCTGCAGGGGCATGACAGGCTGCTGATCTCAGATTCTGCTTGTTGAAGCCAATCTACCTCCAGCTACAAAAGAGGAGCGGAGACTGCAGTCTGACACTAGATTATTATCGTGTTCAGCGTAGTAACTACACCATATCTTCCTATTGGATTTATCTTGATAGTTTGAATTCGAAAGATTCTGTATTACCTACTCCATCGGTGACTAATCTGTTCCTCTCCAGATCCTGAGCCCATTCCTTCCTCGTTCTCCTGGGTTTTCTTCTCGGAGTTTGTTCTCCGGATTTCCTCATCAAGTTACTGGTTTGGAAACACCTCTTTGAATGGTACTCACAGACCTTCCTTGGAGAAGTTTGTCACAGTCAGTCTCTGCGCTGCTTCATCTGCTAGATTGTCCGCTCTCAGCTCTCCTGCTCGCCTGCCTGCTCCTCCTGCATTTCACACACCAAATCATACGTTACCTTAAGCCAGCCTCAAACCTTTGGATTCCACTAACCTCCTCCATCATCTTCATCTCCATAAGTCCTGGCTCCTCTCCTCTCATCTCAGCAAGTATTAGAATTATCTCGTAAAGTTACGGACTCTGATCAATAATCCTCCTCCGCAGTCTCATTCAGAGACGTGGCCTCACCTCCGCCCGAACCGTTTACTGGTGATTTAGAAAAGACAAAAGGATTCTTGCTTCAATGCAATTTAGCTTTCTCTCGTTCACCCCACACGTTCGCTTAAGACTCTCAATTGATAAACTAAGATATTTCCTTTAAATAATTTATGGATCTATTTGATCTAACATTTTCGCCCACTAAGAATGCAGAGAATCAGCAAGGAAACTATGGACCATCCGACAGGGAAATTACTCAGTGGCAGATTTTGCCGTAGACTTTCGTATCCTCGCTGAAGAATCGGGCTGGAAAGACTCCGCCTTAAGAGGCGCAGTTGACCTTGCCCTCAATGATAAATTAAAGGATGATCAAGTCTCAAGAGAAGAGCCATAACTGTAGCTTTTAGAATAGACAACCGCCTAAGAGAGCGATCCAGATCCCAAAATATGCCCCAGACCTGTACGAAGGCTAAAGTCGAACCCAGAGTTTCCACACCAACAGCTACTCCCAGAGAACAGTCTCCCAAACCTATGCAGATAGGAAGAGCCCGACTTAGCCCGTACAAACAACAATGGCACCTTGCAAATAATTGCTGTCTCTATTGCGGTTCACCCCAGCATTACATCGCCCAATGTCCCATTCGGCCAAAAGATTCGGCCCTGGCGGGGACTCGCTATTTAAATAGAATCACATTCCCAGAAATTCTCTGTTTAAAAGAATAAAACCCCTACTCCTGCTCTGCTCTCAGAGACTGTGGTTGGACACAGAGCCTTATCCATCTTCACCTCATTGAAAGACTTAATATACCCCCCCTTTGAGCTCAAAAATCCCATCAGCGTTTCGGCCTTAGACGGAAGTGAGATAACTATCATTACACATCAAACTGAGCCAGTTAGATTAATCATTTCAGGAAATCATCGGGAGGAAATTCAGTTCTTCGTTTTTCCAAATAAAGATAATTCAATAGTCCTTGGTTATCCCTGGCTCACTGCTCACAATCCCCAAATCCACTGGGGCCAACTTCGTATTGATTCATGGAGTTTAACCTGTTCTAAAACTTGATTAAAATCAGCAATACCCAACGGTCCCAGTCCCGAGGCTGTCTCTGTTCCCGATCCAGATCTGTCTAATGTTCAAAAGAATATCATGATCTCCGTCAACCTTTCATTAAAGATCTAGCTCTGTCTTTACCTCTGCATCGGCCCTATGATTGCGCCATTGACTTACTCCCTGGTGCTCCATTGCCTTCTGGGCGCTTATACAATCTTTCCAACAAAGAACGGGAAGCGATGGAGAAATACATTCGAGGATCGCTGGAGGCTGGAATCATTCGACCCTCATCTTCTGCCCTGGGGGCCAGTTTCTTTTTTGTTTCCAAGAAAGATGGTTCTCTTCATCCCTGCATTGATTACTGTGGCCTCAACCAAATTACTGTTGAAAACAAACACTCACTCCCTCTTTCATCATCAGCTCTGGAAACGGTAAGCCAAGCTTCCATTTTTTCTAAACTGGACCTGCGCAAAGCTTACCACCTCGTTTGCATCCGTGACTGAGATGAATGGAAGACGGCCTTCAAAACTCCCATAGTCCATACCTTGTTATGCCGTTTGGACTCACCAATGTCCCTGCCATCTTCCAAAACCTTGTAAATGATGTACTCCGGCATCTCCTAAATAAATTTGTATTTGTGTTTCTCGACGACATCCTCATCTTCTCTCAGTCTCTTCAACACCACAAGGTTCATGTTTGTCAGGTTCTATGGGGGTTGATGGTGAACCACCTGTATATCAAAGCTGAGAAGTGCGAATTCCACGTTTCATCCATCACCTTCCTGGGATTCATTCTGGAGGACGGGCAGGTGAAAGCAGACCCAGCTAAAATACAGGTGATAAAAGACTGGCCCAATCCTGAAAACCGAAAACAGTTATGATTTATTTTACTTTTAGCAAAGGTTTATCCACACTTTCAGCAAGATTACGAACCTCTCAACGCTCTTACTTCCACAAAGAAAGTATTCAAATGGAATTCAGAGGCAGACCAAGCCTTCAAACAACTGGTAAAAGGACTGAACTTATATAGCGCTTTTCTAGTCTTACTGACCACTCAAAGCGCTTTACATTGAAGCCGCATTCACCCAATCACACTCGCATTCATACACCGACACCCAACATGGCTCGATAGGACAATGTAGAATTTGGGGGTTAAGTGCCTTGCCCAGGGGCACATCGACATGTGACTGGAGGAAGCTGGAATCAAACCTGCGACCCTCCGATTGCAAGCCAACTACTCTACCACTGAGCCACAGTCGCCCTAAAGGATGCATTCGTCCAAGCTTCCATCCTTCACCAGCCCAACCTAGACCTACAATTCATCCTCGAGGTGGATGTGTCTGCCTCAGCAGTCGGAGCAATACTGTTGGAGTTAATACCAAAAATATAACTATTTGGCTATTAATAGTCAAAAGACTGCTTATGGCAGTCAATAAGATTAATAATTTTTGGAAAAATTTTATTATTTGGGGGCACCATCTTTATCAGGAACTATTTTATTAGCCAAATGTTTATATCAGTCTCATAATCTGATGGAATGAATTCTTTACAGTTTATTGAACATAAACGTTGCAATATGTGTTTGTTGAACAAGAAATGACAACCGTTATTTTCTGTTGGGTCTGAACCATGAATATGATATCAAAAGGGCTCTATAAGCATGACCCAGCAATCCATAACTTGGTGACACGCCCCCTCCCTCTCGGTCACTCCATTCTAACCAATTGGAGAACTATCAGCTATTCTCCCGTTTGAACCAGCTGAATTATTTATTTAATATCCTTAGACCAACCAGATAGACCATAACTTAAATGTCTCCATTTTTAATTGATAAATACCCAACATTTCCAAACACAAGAGTTATTTACAGAAAACAAAGAAAAAAATGTTAATCACCACAATAGAAAAAGAACACACTACTGATTAAAATAAATGAATAGTTAAAATAAAAGAACAAAAAAGATGAATAATGTAATAAAATGAGAAACCATATATTCTGATCTATGCTGGAAGGAAAGCTGAATTAGTTTAACTAATTTTAATTAGTTTCACTAATTTTAATCAGTTTAACAAATTTAGCACCATTGATTCATATGTAAACCAATAAAACCAAATTTAACTTTCTTTGGATCAAAAAATGATGTTTAAGAATTCTCTGGATGAGAGTGATCAACCCTTGGAGATTTAATTTATGGCTTGATAACAACAGTAAAACAACCCAATTCCCATATTTTGATCAAATAAGACTTCAACACGTCTAATGAGATTAGTAGATGTTCTTAAACAATCTATTTTTGTTTGAACCAATAATTGCGATCTTTGTTTAGGAAACGCCGGTCTAAACTGACACGTGGGCTTCCTCAGCTGTAGCTCTCTGCGATGCACGTGGGACGTTAAGAGTAGCTCAAATACATTTATTATACATTAAAAAAGAAGGAAAAGCTCCTGTCTGATTGAGTAGCTCAAATTACAGGATTTAAAACGACTCTTTGTTGGGAGAAGGCTTTTAAAAAGCACTGATTTAACTTCAGGCCGAGGCCTGGTTTACCCAAAGATAGCATGAAACTTAAAAGTGAACAATAATAATAAAAGAGGAAATACCTTTAAAATGTGTTATCCTAACTAATTTGTCTCTGCCCAAACAGACCATATGAACGATTAAAGTAATCCGAGTTGCTGCACGTCGGTCAGGAAAGGGGGACCTAACAAAAGATTACTAATCTGGCTACCAGCGGTAGGAAACTCCTGGTTCTGGCTTCTTCTGGCCGGCTGTGTGACAACCGGCGTCCACCTTTTTAACAGTACCTTATTAGGAGCTCTCCAGTTCGGCATTCACCTCTTACCGGCTCAGTGGCTAAAAGCGGATTCTGGTTAGTTCGGCTCTCGTAGTTCACAGCTCCCGTTTCTCAGCAGTCGGCAGCCTGAAACTCGGAGGGGTTCCTTGAAGCGAGTTTCTCCAGAAACTCCTGCTATCCTCTGCCAAGGAATAGGATTGGAGGATCTGTTTCTCTTCTGTTGCCCACCGCGGCCAGCATCAGCATGCAGGATGGTCAGCAGAGTTTAGGCAGAACAATGGGGTTTGTTTATCAATGCTGTTCGAGCACGGACCATTCACTGGATTCACTCTTCTAAGTTCTCCTGTAATCCCGGATACAGTTGTGCCGTAGCCCTCCTGCACTGTGCATACCAGCTGGCTGACCATTGCCAACCATGCATGTGATGTCATCAGTTAAGTTGTCGCTAAGCTACATACCCAGCACTCCAATGCATTTGTGTCAATATTATGTGATTTTAATCATGCCTCACTCTCTTCTACACTTCCAACATTTATACAGTTTGTCAGCTGCTCCACAAGAGAAAACAAGACCTTGGAATTGTTTTATGCAGGGGTGGCTGGTCCATGATGGGCTCACACGAAAAAAGAGAGGAGAAAAAGAGCCTAATGGGGAGCCTAAATCTCCTCCCCTTCCGGTCGGCCCATGGGTCCCCAAACTGAAAAAATAATGAATGGAAGTCAATGGAGCGATAAAAGTTATTTTCTGGTCCGCTTTGTCTTACGTTCTGAATCACACATATGTTGTACTTCAATTTAAATGATAACTAACAATGTACGTTTCGACTGTGTTTGTCCAGTGATTTGGGATTTATTTGATTGTAAAAACGGCTACAGCAGGCACACTTTTTTTTCTCTTTTTTTTGGAATAAAACAAATCACATATCAAATCAACATCTTTACATGAACCTTTTAGAAGAACTAAAGACGAAAAGAAAGATTTTGTTTCAAATTTTAAGACATTTAGTTTTTTATTTTCCCATTTGCATTAATGGATGCGATAATTACCCGTAAGTATGACAACATTACTTATGATGACAAGTTCCTTAGATTGATTGTTGTCGTAATATAAAAACTGTGCTAATGTAAGCTGAGATAGCCCAATAATTTTTTACCAAATCTTGCCAATAGTTTGATGTAAATGAACAGGAAAAAAACAAATGTTCAACGCTTTCCTTTTCTTTGAAGCAAAATCCACATGGCTCTACTTCAAATCCAAATCGTTTTTTAAGCATTTCTGCTACTGGGTAGTATCCATTCAATATTTTAAATTGCATTTCTTTAACTTTTGGGGGGCCATTTCAGAAAATTGTGTATTTTTTAATTAACTTTATATTACACCAATATAGCCTGGTGTTCTTGTTAAAATCATGAAATGAAATATTTTTAAAGATTGTATTTACGGTTTTATTACAACATTTTTCATTTGTTAAAAGAATCAGATTTAACTGTAAAGAAGGTACGCTTATTTGTCCTTTAGAGTAGCATAACTGGTTCTGTATCAAATTCAACAGAGGCAAAGGGATCACTTTACAAACTTTGTTGTAATCTCTAAGGGAACACTGAAAAATATTTGATATTGAAATCACCTCATTCAAGAAACTGACCCTTCTCATCAAGTAAATCAGTTATAAAAATAATAAATTTTTTATACCACTCTTCAACGAATAATGATTTCCTATTTATTGTAATGGTCCTATTTTTCCACAAGGTGGAACCATGGGGGGTGAAGTTGTGGGTAAATGCCATTTTCCAGTAAAAACATATTTGTTTATGATATTCTGACAATTTGATAGGCAACTTCGAAATAGCAAAATCTCATTTCAAGAGAAAATCCAACCCTCCCACCTTTTTGAAAATATTCTTAGGGATGTGAAAATAAATTGAATTTTAGACATAACATCAATTTGGTCTTTTACATTTTTTGACTCTCTAATTTTAATATCCTTATTTAAATAATTACCCAGATACTTAACTTCACTTTTTATAGGAACTGACTCCAAATTAGTTTCCAAGCAGTCAAAAAGAGGTAAAATTTCAAATTTCTTCAGATTGAGACACAGACCAGATGCCTTAGAAAAAAAAAAAATCTTTCAAACAATCATATAGAAGAAATCATTTTTAAGGCTTTCTTCAGTTTTGATTTATCCTTCAAAAAACACTGTGTCATCTGCAAACTGACTTAAACTTAGACTTAAATTCACTATCAAATATGTTTATGCCTTCAAGATCTGGATAATACCCAATGAGGTAAGCCAGCATTTAAGTGCAGAGTATAAATAATTTTGGAGAAAATGGGCAACCCTGCCGAATTCCACAGGATATATCCCTTCAGGGTGTAATGCCTGGGTTGAGAGTAACAGTGCTATAAATCTGATTATAAAATAGTTTGATTACTTTAAAAAATTTGTATCCAAATCCAAAAAGTTCAAGAGTCCTGAATAAAAAATCATGTTCAATTGAATCAAATGTTTTAAAAAAGACGAAGAATAATATTAAAGTTTCTGTATTAATAAAGGATCTGTAATTTATTATGTCTAATATTAGTCTTATGTTGTTGTAAATATGTCTACCTTTAATAAAGGGTGATTGACACTCCTCAATTAATTTTGTTAAGACACTTTAAATCCTGTTTGCGTATGCCAAAGCTAGTAATTTATAATCATTACACAAAATATTTATGGGTCTCCAACTATCTAACAATACTAGATTTTTATTTGGTTTTGGCAATTAAGTTATTAAACCAGTTTTCATTCTTGGAAATAATTGATCATTCTTTAAACAATCCAAAAAGGCATTCAATAACAAATCTTTAATGTCTTGCCAAAATGTCTTATAAAATTCAATTGTTAGGCCATCTATTCCAGGCGATTTTCCATTTTTTATTTGTTTTAGAGCCATTTCTATTTTAATTATATTTAAGTCTTCCTCTAATAACATTTTATCTTCTTCATTCAATTTTTTTACCCGATCTTTAATCATATTAAAAATATATCAGCATCCTTTTTCAGAACTTTTTTTCTATACAGATTACCATAGAATAAGTTAATTTCATTTCTTATTTGAACTGGGTCTGTGATGGACTGGCGACCTGTCCAGGGTGTACCCCGCCTCTCGTCCGTTGACAGCTGGAGATAGGCACCAGCCCTCCCGCGACCCCTTGAGGAATAAGCGGTTCAGAAAATGGATGGATGGATTTGGACTGGGTCTTCTATCATATTGCCATCCATGCTCAATCATGTTATTTTTTTCTTTGCTTGTCTTCGTTTCTCAAGGCTATAAAAGTATGATTAATTTTTTTCTCCGTGTTCAATCCATTTGTCTTTAGATCTCACATATGCTCCATTAGCTTTTTCCAGGTACAAGTCATCTAATTGTTTTTGTAAAGATTTGAATTTTACTGTTTCCTCTTCAGTTTAATCAGGCTTAGCACATAATAAATGTATTTGTTCAAATAACTTTTTCTTTTTAAGTATGCATAAGGCAGACATTTTCTTTCCGGTTTCTATAGCTAGTTTTTTCACACACAAAAATTAAATCATTCCCATTTACTAACATTTGACATCGCCATATCATTAATTTCTAGTTGAATATTTTTAACTTGTGTACAAAAGTCATTGTTCTGTATCAAATTGCTGTTAAACTTCCATATATTAACCGGCTTTTCTTGTTTACTTAAAGATAATGAAAGACTTATTAGACAGTGATCAGTAACTGGGGTTATTTGAGTTTCACATTTAGTAATATAAGTGGTTATTTTTTGGGATATCAGCCAGTAATCTACTCTTGAACGTATATTCTTATTTGTTGGATTGAACCAAGTACATTTTTTTGTATTTGGATTTGTCATCCTCCAGTAGTCTATCGTCTCAGCTGACATGCAAAAATCACAAATAATATTTTCATACTCAGGCTGCTTCCCTCTGTCTATCGAGCCATGAGTTAGGTGCTAAATTGAAATCTCCTCCTGTTATTATCTGGTCAGTGCCATATGTAGTTCTCCAGTTTGTAATTAATTTACTTAACTTTGTCAACATAGATCTATTTAGAGACCTATTGTTATATTCGTACACATTAATACGAATAATCCTTTGCTCACAAAACTCTGCTATTACCTATTGGCTATTGAGCCAATGGCCCGCTTCATCTTTTTCATGGTCAATAACGTTTCCCGCAAAATTATTAAATAAAATCATCACTCCTGCTGAGTGAGCAGTACCATGGGATGTTTCCAAAACGTTTCTTCTTCAGTACTCAAATGTTTTTCTTGTAAAAACAAAAGATTTTCCTTAATTTCTTTGCAAAATAAAAAAATTGGCCTTGTGTTTAACTTTAACTCGAATATTTAAAGAGCTTATTTGAACAGTCATATGAAGAATAAAATGAAAAAGATCAAGAAAACAAAAAACAAAACACACACACACAAAACTTACTTTTTCTTCTACTTTTGTACTTGAGAGACAAGGGCTGTTTCAAGCAGGAGTAAGCCAAGTATCCTACTTAACTTGTGAATAAAGTACTCAAACAGATTGTTAAAGTGAAAACCCTTTTTAAAAGAATATCAATTTTTGATATTGAAATCCTCACCTTTGTGACGCCAAACAGTTTTTAAACCATTAGTTCCAAAAACAGTGATCTTTGTCTCATCACTCCAGAGTATAGAGTACCAGTAGTCTTCATCTTTTTCAGCATGGTCCCGAGAAAATTCTAGGTATGCTTGAATGGGCTTTAGGAGAGGCTTCCTTCGTGGACGATACCCATGCATGTCTTCCTCTGCAGCGTGTGTCTTATGGTGTCACGGAAAACGGTCAAGACAGTTTGGCTTTCTACTGCTTTAGGTAACTGCAGTGAACTTGCATAGCAATTTTCTTCATGAGAAGATGCTCCTGTTGAGATGTTAAGTTTGGTGGACGGTCTGGACATCTCTGTAAGATGGTTCCACTCCCATCTGTCTAAAAACTTTTGCTACAGTATTTTCACTGATCAATTTTGCTGATCTTCATGTAGCCCTCACCTTTTTGTGTGTAAAGAAATGATTTCCTTTCTCAGATTTTGTGACATATCTCTTTCATGGGAGCCATTGCTGACAGCCTGCTGAATGCCTGTTAATTACAATTTTGTAGTCCTAAGTGTAGCTTTTCCCTTAAGACTATAATTGGGGTGTAGTCATTTTTGCAACATGGGCTTGAATTAATTTTTAGGGAAATCCCTTTTTTGTGTGTGCAATTTAATAAATCTTGTTTGCAATCAATGGCCCACATTTGTGGGAGTATTATGTAGTATGGTATCTCATAGAAAATTTTGATTCTGAAAGGAAACTAAAGATTCCTGACAAATGTAGTGGGATGTACTCATTTATGCTAAGGACTATATAGCCATCTCTCCACTAGTAACTTTTACCGTGCCGTACTGTACCATTACTATCGGTAACGTGACTCGACACATCAAGTGTTGCTTCCCAGTTGCAACAAACCAGAGCCTGTAAAGTGAGCGGGTCCGTCATATGGTGGGCGGCCCCAGAGTACGTAGCGGGAAGTAAACAAAGGCTTGGAGAAAAAGAAGAACAATGGTGACCTCACTAGCGATCGTGAGCTTTTTGCTAGGTTTGTGGCTTTCTGTAGTCCCAGGTTGAAGAGAAAGCCTCTAGACCCCAGAAAAGCTGCACACTGCAAGGAAAAACACGGTGGAGAAGTACAAAGGAGTGTGAGAAGCTCTGCAGGAGAATGAAACTACAGACAGGACCCGGCGCGGCTTTTGTGGGTAAGCCGATGCAAATACCACCCCGGTGTGGTGGGCTATAAATATGCTCTGGGTCTTTATTTATTCGCTAAAGCCTAGCGTAAAAACCTATGTTAACAAGTTAGCTTTATTAATAAGTATTTTGTGTGTGCGTGTTTCAGATGACTGCTCTGTGAAGTCGTCGCAGCCGACATGCCATATACATTCTACGAATTATATGAATTACAAACCACAACTGTATCTGTTTTGTAATAAAGCTGTGTGCTTTATTACAACCCCAAAGGCTTAGGCTTTTCAGCAGCTTTCAAATACATGCAATTTAATTATTCAGCAGCGAAAGACGTTCTACTTTTAACAGCCAGAGCTGTTGCTATCAGATTTTTAAAATGTTGCTGAACCCCGATGCCAGACATAATATTGTAAAATGATTCCACCAAGCAGTGTGTAATGAAACTGCAAATGAAAATAAAAGCGTATAACTTGGACATTTTTATTGGACAGGTATAGGAAAGAGTTCAGAAACAAAAGTCCAGTTGCACATGTCTGTGGGTCATGGTTTAGTCTGCAGCATCCCAGGAAAGTTTTATTGAAGGCAGATTGAAGGCATCGTGTCATCTCGACCCTCCGTAAGCCGGTTTCCTGCTTCTGCTCCATCAGAAGAAGGTGATGATTCCGCTGCAACGAATTGCAGATATTTTTTTTAAAGTAAAGCTTACAGTGCATTTAAGAATTTTAAGCATTTTAAGAATTCAAATTAAGGAATAGAAACAAATTAGGGGTGGGAATCTTAGAACATCTCACGATTCAATTCGATTCCGATTCTTGGGGTGACGATTCGATTCAGAAACAATTCTCGATTAAGAAGCGATTCTCGATTCAAATCAATTATTTTTTCTTAATCAATACTCTTTCATTCATTATTTGTGTTTGTAATATACACAACTTGATCTGTCAAGTGTCTGTGATGAAGTGAGCCATGAATGTAATAGGGCATCAACACAAAATGGATTTTACAATCTATGTTGAGAGAAGGGAACTGGTTCAAAAGTAACAAGACATGAAATTGCAACTGGACATCACAAACAAAATTTCTAGTCTTGAAAAAAATGCTGATATATTTAAAGAAGAAAAAAAATAAAAATAATATGCATTTTGTTTCTTCTTTGGTACTAAAAAATACATTGAAAATATTTAGTATGCACCAAATGTTGCTTATCAACCATCATTAAACAGAAATTTATGGCTTATGTTATTATATTCATTGTTTTTGTTAGAAATTTCAAAAGTCCTAACGTTATTGATGTCAGCATATATTTCGGACTTCCTTGAAAGCGCCACAGGCGTGCAGCGCTGCTGGATGTTTGTGTAGCTCTTACTTGCAGATTTATAATAATAAAAAAAAAAACTTTAGCCAAGGGTGTCATTAGCATGGAGAAGACGTTTCAGACGGCCCAAACATTTACCTTCAGCAAAGACGGGGCGGGCTGGATTTCTCTTTGCTGAATGTAGCCTAACGGCTAGCGCTAGCTAGCCAAATGGCGCATCAGACCTGTCAATGCGACGTGGCTGTTGCATGACAAACACTACGCGAAGCGAAAATGTAAAAAGGTTCAGAAAACATATTTTTTGAGAATCGATTCTCAAACATTTCGGATCGATTCTGAATCTTGTTAAATAGGAATTGAGATGCAGACATGAATCGATTTTTCATCACAACCCTACAAATGCCTTCACAACAAATGCCTCACTGTGCTGCAGAAAACTTAAGTAGGTCATTCATATTTACAGAAACAAAAAACAGTATCAGAACTAATTTGGATAACTGATAATAAAAAAAATGTCGTACTGAAGATAATATTCAGCTGATATTGTGAATAAAATATACAAGCGGCAGGAAATTTGCCTTTCACCGACAGTAGGAGACAGCGAGTTCAGGACTTCGGCGTTCTCCGTTTCTCTACTTCGGCCTGCAGGTGAGAGCCATCGGCTCTGAACCTTGGTCAGCTCCGAGTCCGACTTTTCAGCCAACAAGCTCAGAAATGCTGAAACTCCGTTTCATCCACACATCCACTCACAATAGCGAGGTTTCAAAATGGCGGTCGGTTTATTGTTAAAAGACGCTGTCAAGTTACTCTCTGCCGTCGCTTTTCAGTACCACTTTAGCATGGAAGGAACCACAGCTGAGGTGGTACGAAAAATAGTATCGGCTTGGCGCAGCTCGGAGCGGCTCAGCCAGACTTCGGGCAGTGGAGAGTAAAAGGTACTAAGGATGAGTTGATCCAAGTCGAGTCGCATCGTACCGGTGGAGAGACGCCTTATGACAGGGTGCCAAGAGACAAGTTGTGGTTTTGCATGAGGCAGTCAGGAGTGGCAGAGAAGTATGTTAGAGTGGTCCAGGACATGTATGAGAGCCGTGAGACAGCAGTGAGATGTGCTGTAGGAGTTATAGAGGAGTTCAAGGTGGAGGTGGGACTGCATTAAAGATCGTCTCCAAGTCCCTTCTTGTTTGCTTTGGTGATGGATAGGCTGACAGGTGATGTTAGGCAGTGGTCTCCATTGACTATTAATATTTGCAGATGATATTGTGATCTGCAGTGCGAGCAGGGCGGAAGTGGAGGAAAAGGTAGAGAGAGTCTTAGTGACGTGGTGGGTAGTGCCTATCAGTCTATATCAGTCGTCCCACGAGTTACAGCTGTTCAATATTAGGTGGTTATAGTCATGAGGTTTAGGACTTTTTGCTCAGACATATGACTTCTTGCACTCGAGTCTGGAGTCAAGCATTGTGAAAGCCAATGTTTTAAAATGAGGAAACGTTTCTCCAATTAAACCGATGAGAAGTCTAACATACTCTCCAAACTATTTCCTGCTCTGTGAACTATGCTTCAGTTGCCGAAAAGCCCGTGTGAGAAATGGAGGAGCAGGCACCAATGTTATAGTAGGATCATGCGCGATCATTTGCAATTTGGAGGTAGTGTTGGGATCCTCCTCCTTATCCAGCTTTCTTTCCGATGCGTGGCAGATGGCAGCCACCAGGTGTGGCTGGTTTCTCCTAATCAATCAATAGCTTAGAAGGAGAGTGGATCTGGCAAGCTGACACTACATGGTTCTCGCTATCAGCGTGGTATATGGCCGCACAATTTCTAGTTACCTTCCTAGTAAATTATTATCTTCCGAGTTTCGCCCGCTACTTACCTTCTCTGTGCTCTTCAGATTTTCCTGGAAGGAACCTCGACAATCCTCTGGTGTTTTCCCCGACTTGTTTTCCTCCTTGCTCCAGTTATCTCCCTGGTCACTATGGGCTTTGGACAAATGTTAGCAGTCATTGCTGGTAAAAGGACAGACAATGTTTTGTCTTACAGTTACACAATGCACACACTTGGTCAGTTTTCACAAGTCAACTTAATATGTAAATAGTAATTAATAATCCTGAGAATTATAGTTTATACACTATTTATCGTTTTTACTCATAGTCTTACTACAGTCTCACTCGCAATGCAAAGTAGCTCAGGACATGAGGAAAAGGCATGTTAAGGATGAGCATTGGCCGGATGGAGATGGACACCAGTGATCCCCCGAGGATCAGCGGTATAGAAAATGGATGTATGGATGTTGAGGGACACAGGCAGCCCACTGCAAGCACACACTCCAAAAAAAACCACAAAAAAAAACAACCAAACAAAAAATTAAACAGGGCACTTGAGCATTATGGGGGAAACAGGGCACAACTGCCAGACAATGATTTGATGTAATCTGCTGGGATTTCTTAAATGAAAAAACTTTTTCTTGATTGGAGTGTTTGTTTGATTGAGTTTAATTACTTTGGCCTTGAGATGACATCTGTTGTCTGAACTATATAAATAGACTGAATTGCAATGAATTGAAAGAGGTTGGGGTTCAACCCCCACTACAGAGAATATGATTTTTTGATTCAGGCAATTCAGTTAGAGAAAATAGGACGTTGAGATTCATCATATTTTGTACTAATACTATCCCGAATTATAAAAAAAAAAAAATTCTATTTATGGTAGAAATCTGAGTGTCTGAGAGGCCTTGGATGGGAGGATAAAACCAAGTGTCAGCCATATTTGTACATAGTTTATTTTACGTGCACGGAGGGCCTCCTGCTGAGAACCCTGAAGCTTCAGCACAGATGCATGGGTATACATAGTAGTCAGCCACACCCTATTGAATCAGCTTCTTTCCGATCATTACATCATACAGTTATGAAAGGATAACTACACTCTGTTCTATGCATCAGAGGATAATCACAAGACCAATCACAGAACAACATGAAATAGGTACACACAAGATCTGTCATGAGGCAATAATGGATGTTTCACTTCAGTAGTCAGTAGTAAACAAAAGATATCATTTGACAATCAGAAGGTACTTTGGAACAAGGAACATTTTGTATAATGTGTCAGAAAGAGAATCACTGGACATGAGATGGTCACAAAGGAAATATGAGATGTTTACAGACAATAGGTCCCTCTTTGTACTTTATCATATCAGTATAACATTTTATCTAGACATGAGTAACACAGTCAGAATTAAAAAGGCATCAGCACTAATTCAAATAAGTAAAACTTAAAACAGGATTTTATGATTATTACAGTATACCAAACCAGGGGCGGCTGGTACATAATGGGCGATAATGCATCGCCCTCCTTGCGTACTACGAAAAAAAAAAGAGAGGAGAAAAAGAGTCTAATATTAACGGTCCAAGTCTGTATATTATTGTCCAATCAACAGCCTGAATATCACCTTCCAACCTAAAACCCCGCCCCTTTGGGGCGATCTGAGTCAAATTGAAAATCGCCCCATGGGCTCTCATAGAGTTACAGTACTAACACACCAAAAGCGAATTAAGCAAGCGGCGAGTCAAGTGTACATGTCATGTCAATGAAGGAGCGCGCAAAAGTGCAGCAGGGGGTCCGGCTTCAAATCAGAAGCACATCTGCGTTGTGAAAAAGCTTTTCTGCCTGATTCACGCGAAGGATTTGTACGAATGAGGCATTTGCAGCTTGTCAAAAAGTCTGCTCAAATCTCTGAAAATCTCTGAACCCCAGCTTCAATTCACGCCGCGTCAACCAATCAGGGGACAGAGTTTCAGTGATTCTGTGACTGTCATGGAGTCACAGCCTCAGCAGGACATGGAGGAAATACTGATAAACCTCGTGGCTAATCACCCCGAGCTACATGACACAAGCTGTTTTCAATACAGAGACAGGAAAAAAATAAATATTATAAATAGGTTAAACTATTTAGACAGGAATGCTCTTAAGAGGTTTGTTGGTGGCTCTTAAAAGAGCCGTTGTTGCTGTAAAAGCACGTCTCCATATAGAAGTCAGCCTTGAAACGGCCTCCTCACCTGGTTTCCTGGTAGCAGCTCCCGCACCACGTCCCACGCTGCTCAAATATTATAAAATTTTATGAGCCGCAGACAGATGGACAGCTGCTCAGAAATGTAGTTGGTGTGTCGGCAGGCAAAACTTGGACCTTCACGGCACAAACTGGGCGAGCAGGTCACGTTCTCCAGCCGGCAAGGAGCCGATGTTTATGAGACGGTGCTCGCTGCTGTTTATGGATCCCTCCGCCATAGCTAGACTGTATCTGTGGCTCACCAAACCCCCAGTGCAGCGGTCCCCGGTCTACCGGAGGCCAGGTCGAACACGTAATCCACTCCGTCCTCCGTCAGATCGGAGACCATAATCCATAATCCACCAGCAGCTGCACTCTAGCCCCAGCTCCGCTGATGCCCGGGCCGAACACGCTGTCCTCCATCAGCTCGGTCCATAAGCCACCGGCAGCTGCACTCTAGCCCCAGCTCCGCTGAAGCCCGGACCAAACACATTGTCCTCCATCAGCTCGGTCCATAATCCACCGGCAGCTGCACTCTGGCCCAACTCTGCTGAAGGCCAGTTCGCGCGTGAAAATACCATATTTGAAGCGCATCCAGTTCGCTTTGTACACGCTTCAAGGTGCAAATTTTCAAGCATCCAGCTGGGGGCATGTGGCGCATTTTGACGCTTTTGGTGTGGACACACAGTTACATTGTGAGATTCTTTTTTTCAAAGTTTGGACCTTACAATGAATTTCAATTGACACGGGAGTGCTTGCCCCAACGTGATTTCGTAATATGCTCTGATGCGTGCTCAGAGACGTACAGCCATAGATATGCGTGTCTCTGCCTACAGCAGGCACACAGGTAGCGACAAACCACAGGAGTTGGAGACAAACGAAAAGAGACACAAAATGCAGAAATAAAAAATAATAATTTTGTTATATCACTCAAAACAATATCGTTTGGGAGAAAAACATAGCAGGAGAAGCTTGAGGTAAAATAGCTCGGACCTGATTATCAGCTAAATATAATAAGCAGTAAAACGAAAATAAAAAGTGCAGTATTAATGTGGAATTACGCATGTTGGGTCATTGTATAGCTTGAGTATATTTCATAGTAAGGTACCGCTGCGTTGAAAATGTGCATTATTCAGTTTAAGTTATGTATTTGGGCTTAAATTGCTGCTAATAGTTAGCCGTAATTAATAGTGGAAGTAGCTGTGTAGATGCGCAACTTCACAATAACAGCATGCAGTCCTATTGTTTAGATTGAGTTTATTTGCTGAGTGTTTACATCTTGGAAAAAGGGGAATTGTGACATTTTATTACTAAGTCTATATTACATTTGATTTATCTAATATTTAACACAGCTGCTGATATCCAAATATGAAAGTTTATTCATATATTTAGGTAATTTCTTCCTTACCTTGCATTTGTTCTTATTTTTTAGATGAGATCACACATATCATCTCCCTCCTCACATTTATATCACCTAAACCTGTATCAGCAGCTGTGTGGAAATAATAAAGAACAGCAGAAATATAACAGCCTTTTCTCCACCATATCTTCATCATAGTCATAGACCCCCCTGGAGAAAATTCCACCATCCGCCACTGTACCAAACTGACTTCATGGACTGCTGAGCAATAAAAGAAGAAATAATCTGGAATTACTTAATGCAGCATATAAAAAAACATTAATCCAACTAAATATTTAAAATGAAACAGGGTAAGCTTTTATAGATATTGCAGTACATATGAGCGAAACGATATGCCATTGTGAAGGTCGAAAAGAATAGTTTAAAATGGTTCTGAACAGCTTTTTTTGTCTCCTGTCCGCATTCCAACCCAGTAGGTGGCGGTAAAAGGGCCGTAAAGATAGTTCACGCCATGAAGCAGAAAAACAGAACGTGAAAAGCATGTGGCGTCTCCCAAACGCTTTTTGCTACTACTTTTGCTTCTAAAGAGCATCAGGAACTGTTCTGTACCAAACATTTTCACCGTTCTCAAAAAAAACGAAAGAAAAATGAAAAAGCTTACATTGGAAGATGAAACCAACTCAAGACGAGTAAGTGTTTCTATCGAATGACACGCATTTTATCTGTGTTTAAACATTGGTTAGTCTAAACTGAAACTGATGGATACATCATTATTTATAATCTGGTGATTATTTAATGCAGATTATCCATTCTAACATCACCGGAGAATGATAAACTTCATCATTTGATGTCACCAGACATGCAACAATTTATAAAGAAAGTACATCACTATTTCTTAATAGTTTTGCAGTGTTACAGTTTACATTCCCGATTAATATAACATATCCGACCCTCCACTTTAATGAAACTGTCTGTTGAATATCCAACTTAAAACTAACTTCACCACTGTTATAAACCTCCAGTTTTATTGTATCCAATTTGTGTTATCTCTCAAACAAAGAACATTTGTCATTCGCAAATGTAAAACCTTTTTAATTGTGTATCTACTCTACTCAAAAAAAAGTAGAAAAAACAATTTGTTGAAATATTCATGATTAGAACTGAAAATCCAAAATCCAAATTTTATCAATCATGCTCTTTCAGCTGAATGTTTTCAGAATGATGTGATACTTTTCTTTCTTCCTCCACAACTCTGAAATTCTAACTGTAGGGTTGGTGTAAACTAGGGATGCACCAATGCCCATACTGGTTTTGGGTTTAGGGGCCGATACCATTTGCAGGGTTTGTCCTAGCTCAAATTGAGGCATAGGTAGTACCATCCTGACCATGCGCCAACACATGCATGTATTCAGTGCATTCAACGGACTCACTTTTTTTAAAGGCAACATACTTTTTAGTTAAGCGTTCTTATAACAATATGACTATCATGTTAAAGCATTATTTTATTGAAACATACATACAAACATAAGGTACGAACTTTAAACTGAACGTGGATTAAGTTGTAGGGATTTATCCAAACATCTGTCAGCCAGACATGAACTATTATTAACTTTAATTATTTAATCAGGGTTTTTCCTGCGTTCAAATTGGGTGGCGGCCATCTCCAGCTAATGTGCTTGCCGCCCCAGCCTGATATTGCTCTGCTGCCATCTATATGGATGTTATTTTAACTGCAGTTGCAGCATTGCCCCACCACGGGGGCGCTGTATCACCAGCGGTGTGCCGGGGGAAGCGAAGAAAAAGCATATAAAATTTTTTCCATAGTGTAAAAATGGGGTTTTCCCGCTAGCTGGTGCTATCTGTGTCCTGATTTTCACCCGGCTCTTCAACCAGGTAAATGTTTTGTTTTTTGCATCCAAGCATGTCATTTTTTTGAAACATCCTCTGTCTCAGAGTAACAATGGAGTTTAGGGTTACAGAAATGGCTGGGAAAATCAGCTACTACTTTAAAAAACAACGTTGTGAGGATAGTCAGCACAGATAAATCATTGTAACAAGCAGGGACTGGCGAGGGTCAGAATCATGGTAAGAATGCAGGACAGGACACTTTTTATGACGAATTTGTCTCAACCAAACCGGAAGGCTGGTTCATAACAGCCGCGGAGCGCCTTGAAGTGGTCGTTTCGGTGTCATACCTACTTTTCCGCGAGCGATCCAGTCTGTGATCATATTTATGGATCTAACAGATTATAGAGATAATATAGAGAGCTTTCCTCCTGTCTAATTCACTGGGAAACAGAAAGAGAAAATATTTTTATTAAATGGGAAATTAGGTAAACAAATGTGTATTTCAACAGTATATAATATTTTCTTTCTGTGCAGATGCTACTTTCAAGATTTTCACAGACTCCTTTCTGCTCCAAAAACATGAAACGGATCAGCCGCACTGCGTGGTCGCGTAAATCAAGTAGAAAAGCTTTTTCACAATGCAAATCTGCTTCTGACAAGTCCCAAGTCGCGCTTAATCGCTCTCCTCCATTAAGTTTACATGTAAACCGCACTCTCTGGTCGCGTCTATCGCCTTTGGTGTGTAAGCAGCGTTAGACTCTGACATTTTTAAAAGAGAAAGTAGCAGTTCATATAATTTTATAAGCAGGGGCAAATTGTCTTTAATCTTAAAATTTTTCTGATTGGATCTTTAGACAGTATAGGAAATAGAAAACCATAATAGCTGTTTCCATTTAAATTAATATAACCGCAGTAATAAATAATTCAAAAGTCAAAATGAGCAGACATCGCCAAATAACTGTCTATGTAATATTAAGAAATGTTGGTTAAGCAGTTTATAACAACATAGCACATAGAAGCAATCTCTTCTCCTTTCATGTTGATCTTTTGTTGTTTCTGCTGTTGCGGGCAGCTTTTGGTGCTGACTTTGGTGCTCACTGCTGAGAGGGTCGTTATGGGGCAACTAAGGCTACGTCCACACTAAGCCGATAAGGTTGTACGGGGAGTTAGACTCCTAATGTTATCCAGTCAACACTATCATTTACGGTCCCATGATTGCGCAATCCCAGACCAACCTGTGCAAATACTGGGCATGCGTGAAAAGACGCACGAAACACGCGTATAATCTACTTGACGCCAGCGCCTACATAATATATACAAGAAGCTCTACAGCACAGTACATATCTGCTTGTCCCGTTAACCGAAGAGGATAATAGCTGCTCAGAAGAAGAGAGTTTTTGGTGTGGACAGACGACGAGATTGATTTTTTTACTCTTTGCTGTTGTCTTTTTCTGTAATGTCGTATTGTTATTGACACAGCATTCATTGACGCTACTTCCTTTCATTATCCAGGGAAGCTGTCCACACTAGCTCGTTTAGCCATTGAATTAAGATTTACACGGCTCTCTTACTAATAGTTATCCGGCCACAGACCTTAAACGACGCCGTATTAGTGTGGACGATAGGGAGGTGTAGACTAAATAATTATACGTTTAAGGCATTATCCGGCTTAGTGTGGACGTGGCCTAAGCTAATTCTTTAAACATCCACAGCTGAGAGGAGTGTACCAACAGAGTACCCATTCAGTGTTTCCCCTAGAACTTTTTCCAGCTGTGGTGCAGGTTGATTCAATTATTTGTAGTGCATTGTGGAAGTCGGGCTGACTGGGTGGGGGGTGATTGGGATTGTGGAATTATGAAACTCAGTGGTGCTCCACCAGGGCTGAAATTCCAGTGCCACATCGACTAAATGCAAACCTGCCAACCTGCACGTATTTTGCTTAGCAAATACTCAATTTGACATATATTTACAGTGGTACGACTCACCCCTCTAAACTATAAAAAAAACCTGTGGACATGCGAGTTCTGTGCTAAATATGTGGTACTCATGTATGTCAACTCTAAGCAGCAGCATGGTGAAGGAGTTTCAGCCAATCATAGAAAAGTGGAGAATACCAGACTTGTCCCTCCATTCATTTGCTGTTCGTGTCATTCGTGCATCTAGGGCTAAAACTGCGTTTGTGCGTTGCGCCAACTTTTGGTAAGTGTGAACCATAACGCCTAACGTTACTTTCACTATGGAAAAATTTGAGCCAAAGTCTAAGTCAAAAAAAGAAAAATAAAGATTTGCTAGGGTTTTTTTTTCTTTGCAAATCTATCGATCATGTTCAGCAGGTCTGCTGCTAAACATGAGGGTCCATGTCCCTCAGACGTTTTTGAATAAATATCAAGAACTTGCGAATCTAAAGTTCCTCATCATGCATTTTGCACAGCGTGCAATTATGATGTGGACATAAGCCACCAGGGGGCTGCAGCTAATTTAAAAAATAATCATGTGACGGTGCGCATATGAGCTGTAAGCCAAAGAAATTATTACATTCTTAAAAACAACACGTTTCTTATTCAATAAAGTATAACAGGGTTTCTCCTAGGTCAAAAAAGTTCAGTGGTGGTAGGCTACCCAGTGGTTGACTTGAGAGCACGCATTATTTTTATTTTATTTTTTTCAGTCTGCCCAAATGAATTTCCATTAATGGCTAATTGTGTGAATTCGAAGTTATAATTGCTCAGCAAAGGATTCATTGTTCTAGGGATGGTCGATATGGCCTAAGATTCATATCGCGATATACATTGCAGCCTCTTGCGATAACGATATACAGTGCTCATCATAAATGAGTACACCCCACTACATTTGTCAGAAAACCTTTAGTTTCCTTTCAGAATCAACGTTTTCTATGAGATACACATTTATTGTGGGGTTTAGTCTACGTTCTAAAAACAACCTAACAGGCTAAATCCGCAAAGTAGTCACCTTTATTTTACAATTATGTTTTAAGGCTGTAAAACCCCTCGCCACACACTTTTTTACACTTTTCATGGATTTAAAACTTAAAAGTATTAATACGCAGTACGGCCTCTCCGCCCCTGCGTCATTCAGGTGTGTCTTTCTCCTTTGAAAGTCTCGGAACAGGTGTTGTGTCCCAGTGAGTAACATAATTATGGGCAGTCGTTTGTGCTGCTTTTTTTTGTCTGGAGGAAAAGATTATTGTAACCAGACATGATAAATTTGGCAAACGCAGAAGACATGACAATCATTTAGAAACATGACATATCTATTTAGGGCTGGGACTATAATCAATATATCAATTAACTGCATGATAGATGAAAATGAACACAATCATTTTTCCGGCCTCAATATATCTGCATGTGTATGCGTGTATTTGTTTTACTTGTCTCTCGCTTCCAAACACGCTGGATGACGAGGGTTCACTCTGCATCGGTCATAGCACCTGGGTGCGTTAGGGACTTAGCGGGATAAATAGAAGGGAGCATAGGCGTCATTTTAACCGGAGACGCCGGGGACATGTCCCCAGCAATATTTATGATTGGCAGGTGTAACAGAGGAAACTCTGTTACCAATGGATATTTTATCATTGTCACACCATGAGGCAATTTACTTCTAAGAGCAATGAATGACAACTTTTTAGTCATATACTTTATTTGCACATTTGGTTGTACTTCTGCTGAATTGTTGGTTGGACTGCTTAATTGGTTCCAGCTGGGGGAAATATTTGGGTCCACCTAGAACAAAGTACAAGTTAGAATATTCTACTATTGAAAACAATGTTAAATATATTTGTTCTAGTGTTATCGTTAGTGTGAATTGTATTTTAGAAAGTTTGTAAATTAAACCCAACTTACCTGTGTTGTCTCCTCCAGAGTTTCCTGCTAAGAGTTTTCCAGCAACACTTGGCACCATTTTGAAGGTTCTGGGAGGAGCCAAGAGTCAGAGTAGGAAGGGGTGTGGGTTCTTGCTCTTTAGAATGTATATGGTGTTCAAAAGGAAGTGATATATATTTATATTTGGTGTGAGGGTTTGTATACATTTTAGGATGTGTTTGATATGGAAGTAATGTTATTTGGGTTATTTTAGTAGGGCTGTTAAGTGAATAGGATACACTCTCACATGGTTGATTCCAGAGTGATGATGAGTTCCACAGTATAAAAGGCGGCATTTTACCATCAAACTGGGATGCTGGTCAGAGCTCTGCTGGTCATGTGAGCACGGGTCAAAGTAAATAAAAGGAAGAGCTGTTTCCACTAGAGTCTTCGTTTGTCATTTGTGCTGCTTTGCCTCCTGCTGCTAACTGGTCAGTCTAACAAGTGGTGTCAGAAGTGGGACTGACTATATTGAGCAGCAGCACAATGACACGAGGTGGAAAGAAAAATGAGCAAGAAGAACCAGATCAAGGAAGCAGTGCTTCAGGTGGGGGAGAAGAAACCACTGAAAAGAAGCTAGATGAAGTCACAAGCCTGGTAAAATCTCTTGTTCATTCCCAAGCAATGAAGGAGCAACAAATGGTGAAGGAAACAGCACGCCAAGAGCTCCGGTGGAAGAATATGCAGCATCAGTTTTACCAGATACAAAGACAAGTATCTTTGATTAACGGAAATGAACCGGAAGGAAATGCTCATGCAGAAGACCAGCCTGATGATGGACATATGGATGAAGCAGTAGACCAGATGGTTTTGTTACCTGAAAAAGAGTTTTTGGCCCCAAGGGAGCCTAAACTGCTTCCCCTGACTGGTGAAGATGACATTGAGCATTTTTTGGCCACATTTGAGAGAATGGCTCATGTCTGTCATTGGTCGAAAGATGGATGGGCTGTGCGACTTGTCCCCCTGCTAACTGGGAAGGCTCACAGTGCTTATGTTTCGATGGACATTCAAGATTCAGAGGATTATGACAAGGTAAAAGTGTCATTTTGTCTAAGTATGAAATCACACCTGAGACGTATCGACGACGGTTTCGTTCCTTAAAGATTGAACCTGGTGAGACACCGAAGGAACTATATGTTCGTCTGAAGGAACTGTTTTCCAAGTGGGTTAAGCCAGAAAAATCAACTGTGCAGAAGATATCAGAGACTATAATTCTGGAACAATTCTTAAGGATGGTTAATCCGGACCTAGAAGTCTGGATAAAGGAGCATGACCCCAAGACTGCTAAAGAAGCTGCACAGCTGGCCGAAGTTTTTACATCAGCCAGAAAAGGGAGCAGAACTGTCACTTTTGGCCGAGATGACCATCATGCCCAGAAAAGTAAGTCCTCTGGTGGGGAAGGGGGGTTTGGTCATTCAGGCACTAGAGGTTCAGCTCGTTCTCAGTTTGTTCCTCAAGGAACATATCGTAATACTAGAGCCTCAACTATACAATCTAAACAGGAAGTTAGATGCTATCACTGTAATGGTTTAGGTCATACTAAACAATTTTGTTGGGCTATTACTTATAAGAAAACGGCCTTCTTGTCATCAGCTCCAGGGCCAGCACGAGAAGTTATAAAGAAAGTGGACAGGACGGTTCCAGTTTTGGTTAATGGCCAACGGGAGATTGCATTACTGGATTCTGCTTGCTATCAGACATTAGTTTTGTCTAGCCTGGTGCCTAGAGAAAGGTGGAGCGACGATACATTAACCATAGGCTGCATACATGGGGACTGGCATGTTTATCCGACAGCTGAGGTGTATCTAACAGTAGGAGATCAAACTTATCTTTTGAAGGTAGCATTGGCCCCCGCCTTGCCAAACTCTGTGATTTTAGGTAATGATGTTCCCAGACTATACGATCTTTTGCATCAGGCAGATTGTGAGATTACTAGAATGGCAGATCAGGTTCCGCCCAATCATGAATGTCATGTAGGTCAGACAACTGAGGATCCAGAAGCCTTATTGATTACACAATGTCACGTTACCACTAGAGCTCAAAGGGAAAAATCAGGTCTTGAAGAGTTGCCATTTTTTGACTCAGAGTATGACGTAAATGCAGTGAAACCACACAAATCACGAGCTCAGAGACGAAGGGAAAAACTTGTAGGAGCCCCTAAAACAATGAATGAAGCGTGGATGCCCCTCTCCAGTGGGCTAGACTTTGCTATTCCCTCAGACTTGGGTTCTTTACAGAGACAAGATTCCAATCTAAAACAGTGGTTTGACAAAGTCGGAGAAATAGATGGGGGTTAAGCTAAACACTGTTAGTTGCTTAGATGAAGACACCTATGTTATCAAAGGAGGGCTTCTGTACCAACGTAGAGGCCAAACAGAGGTATTAGCCCCGCCCCATAAGTTGAGACACAAAATCATGGAGCTGGGACCTTCCATACCATGGGTAGGTCATATGGGATTTCAGAAGACTCTAAAGAGAATAGGTAGCCGGTTTGCTTGGCCTGGCATGTATACTGACGTTTTACAGTTTTGTAGTTCATGTGGAAAATGCCAGCTGACTTCATCTAAGGGTGTACCTAGGGCTCACCTTCAACCTCTTCCTATTATTGACACACCATTTGAAAGAATAGGTATGGATATAGTCGGCCCGTTAGAGAAAAGCTCTTCTGGTCACCGATATATCTTGGTTGTCTGTGACTATGCGACACGTTATCCCGAGGCATTCCCCCTTAGATCGATCAAAGCCAGACAAGTAGCTAATTGTGTCATACAGTTGTTTTCTAGGGTAGGCATACCAAAAGAGGTCCTGACAGACTGTGGGACAAACTTTTTGTCAAAACTTTTGCAGCAGGTTTATAAAGTGTTAGGAGTGAAGGGTATTAAGACCACCCCTTACCACCCCCAGACGGACGGGCTGGTGGAACGATACAACCAAACTCTAAAAACCATGCTGCGCAAGTTTGTCTCTCAGACAGGTGCTGACTGGGACCAGTGGCTGCCTTTCCTGTTATTTGCTTATGGAGAAGTCCCACAAGCTTCAACAGGTTTTTCACCCTTTGAACTTCTGTATGGTCGTCAAGTGAGAGGGCCACTGGACCTTTTGAAAGACTCTTGGGAAAATCCAGAACCCGAGCGAGACAACGTGGCAGCATACGTCATTAAGATGAGAGAAAGGCTGCAAGAGATGTCGATGATGGCACATGACAACATGAAGTCTGCTCAACTAAACCAGAAGACCTGGTATGACCGTAAAGCAAGGGAGAGGATCCTTCAAGCAGGACAGAAGGTACTGTTATTGTTGCCTACAAGTGAGAATAAACTGCTGGCCAAATGGCATGGGCCATATGAGGTCTCTAGAAAAGTGGGGAAAGTGGACTATGAACTGTACATGCCTAACAGAAAAAAAAAAGTATCAAATTTTTCATGTCAATCTGTTAAAAGAATTTCAGGCTCCCCCTCAGACGGTGTGCCCACAGCTGTTAGTGCGTTCTGTTCAAGATGAGGACATAAGTGAAAAATTCTTTCCGGCTAATATGCCATCAACGGACCCCGTGAAAATGGATCTGTCACATCTTTCTTCCACCCAGCAGACAGAAATCAAACAACTACTGGACCCAAACCTGTTCACTGTTGTACCAGGTTTCACTTCTCTCGTCCAACATCGGATCCAGCTTAAAGACAAAGCCCCTGCACGACAGAAGAGCTACAGAATACCAGAAAGGCTCCTTCCTGTGCTTCAGAAGGAGGTCCAGCTGATGCTCGACTTGGCCATTATCGAGACATCTTGCAGTGAGTGGTGTAGCCCTATTGTGTTGGTTCCTAAGAAAGATGGAAGCCTCCGTTTCTGCATTGATTTCAGGTATCTCAACTCTGTTTCCAATTTTGATCCATATCCAATGCCTCGAATTGATGACCTTTTGGAGAAAGTGGGTAGAGCATGTTTTATCACCACTCTGGATCTCAGTAAAGGCTACTGGCAGTTGGCTTTGGCACCAGAAGCTAAACAGCTAACCGCTTTTAAGACTCCATTTGGTATGTATCAGTTTTGTGTCATGCCATTTGGTCTGCAGGGGCCACAAGCCACTTTCCAGAGGCTAATGGACAGAGTTCTCATGGATGTTGGAGATTTTTCGGCAGCGTACCTTGATGATGTGGTGGTGTTCAGTGAATCGTGGGAGGAGCACAAGTTTCACCTGCGACAAGTCTTGCAATGCATCAAAGAGGCTGGTCTGACTATCAACCCAAATAAGTGTGTGGTGGCTAAAAGGGAAGCCCAGTATCTGGGGTATGTTATTGGATTTGGAAAGATTAGACCACAAGTTGGAAAGGTGGATGCCATCCAGTCCTTCCCAGTACCAACCACTAAAAGAAAGTTGAGAAGCTTTTTGGGTTTGGTTGGATGGTACCGTAAGTTTATTCCTCATTTTTCTGATCGTGTTCATGTTTTCAATAACTTAACCAAAGGATCGGCCCCCAATAAGGTGCAGTGGACTAAACAATGTGATCAAGCTTTTAAGGATGTGAAAGATGCGATCTGCATACACTCAGTGCTCCACTGTCCTGATTTTAAGAAACCCTTCATCTTACAAACAGATGCTTCAGGTGTGGGACTTGGGGCTGTGCTTCTACAAGAGGTGGATGGAGAGAGGAGACCAGTCGCGTTTCTGAGTCGCAAGCTTCTGGACAGGGAGACTAAATATTCTACAGTGGAGAAGGAGTGCTTGTCAATGAAGTGGGCCATAGACTCATTGAGGTATTACCTGCTGGGTCGACATTTCCACCTGGAGATGGATCACAGAGCTCTACAGTGGCTTCACCGCATGAAGGATGCCAACATGCGCATTGCCGGATGGTATCTTTCCTTGCAGCCCTATAACTTCACGGTGCAGTATAGAGCAGGAAAGTCCAATGTGGTCGCAGACGGGTTGTCCAGATTGGCTGAAGCATGAGGTACTGTTTCTCTCTTTGGAGAAGGGGGAGGAAATGTAACAGAGGAAACTCTGTTACCAATGGATATTTTAACACTGTCACACCATGAGGCAATTTACTTCTAAGAGCAATGAATGACAACTTTTTAGTCATATACTTTATTTGCACATTTGGTTGTACTTCTGCTGAATTGTTGGTTGGACTGCTTAATTGGTTCCAGCTGGGGGAAATATTTGGGTCCACCTAGAACAAAGTACAAGTTAGAATATTCCACTATTGAAAACAATGTTAAATATATTTGTTCTAGTGTTATCGTTAGTGTGAATTGTATTTTAGAAAACGTTTGTAAATTAAACCCAACTTACCTGTGTTGTCTCCTCCAGAGTTTCCTGCTAAGAGTTTTCCAGCAACACTTGGCACCATTTTGAAGGTTCTGGGAGGAGCCAAGAGTCAGAGTAGGAAGGGGTGTGGGTTCTTGCTCTTTAGAATGTATATGGTGTTCAAAAGGAAGTGATATATATTTATATTTGGTGTGAGGGTTTGTATACATTTTAGGATGTGTTTGATATGGAAGTAATGTTATGTGGGTTATTTTAGTAGGGCTGTTAAGTGAATAGGATACACTCTCACATGGTTGATTCCAGAGTGATAATGAGTTCCACAGTATAAAAGGCGGCATTTTACCATCAAACTGGGATGCTGGTCAGAGCTCTGCTGGTCATGTGAGCACGAGTCAAAGTAAATAAAAGGAAGAGCTGTTTCCACTAGAGTCTTCGTTTGTCATTTGTGCTGCTTTGCCTCCTGCTGCTAACTGGTCAGTCTAACAGCAGGTTTGTCCCCACCAAGCCTGATGCGGAAATTTTTACTGTCCTAAAAGCCACTTCTGCTCTCAGTAAAGTTTCCCCATCAGTATCTAAACAGAATACTGTTTAATTCACTCAATTCCAGTTTCTTATGCAGTCATTTACATTAGATCTGAAGATCTTTGCCGGAACCCGACCGGGCTTGATTTCTATCATTGTCCACGGTCTTGGATCGAGGTCGGGCTTTAATTGTCAGCTGATCATCTCATTAGTGCAATAATTATTAACAAAGCGCTGCAGTGGGCCACTAACATTATTCTACCTGTCAAGATGCTCCCAGCACACCACATGCGTCATGAAGTGAAAGACCCACTCCTCTCAGATGAAAACATCGTACGACTGCTGCGCTGCGATCTCACAGAAAAAGCTGAAGTATAAATGCACTATTATCCCAAGTCTCAAATTGCAGAAGTCTCCTGCATTTATATAGCAGCTCCCTGATGCTCACAAGTCAAATAAAATCTCCTGATATCTAGACCAAGTGGAAGCAAGAGAAACGCACACAGGCGAGACGTACTTTTACGCAACAGAAGCGGTTAAAGCTTCATATAGCTGCAGACTTTAAAAAGATTATACATCAACATGCCTTGCAATTACACTTATTCATTTATCATTTTAAGCTTCAGATAAGCGGCCTATTAATGATGTGTCATGTTTTAAAAGACTGGTAGTCAGCTACAGGGCGGAGTCCTGCAATGTCACTGGTACCTGTTTCAAGATGGAACAACTACAGTTCTACAGTTCCCTTGCTATAACGCAGTTCCATCCTTTGCTGCTTCGCTCTTTGGTGGATGTTTTTAATAGCACAATTTAAATGCTTTCTTTACAGCGCACTAACATGGAGTGTTCTGCGCCCTAAATGACCATTAATATATAACCTTTATATATAACCTTTGATCTCCTCGTTATGTCTCCCGTGCTTGCCAAAGTTATTTTTTCTGGTTTTAATAATTTCAAATCCAGAAGGAAAAAAAGACGCACAAAAAACTGCCTATAATTCTGTTCTACACTCGGAAACGACACCTGGCTACTGAGAAACTTTCAGGGGAGAAAAGAACCACTGAGCGACGCAACAGCAGAGAGACCGTACTGCGTAATACTTTGTTTTAATTCTACGAAGGCCTGAGTGTTAAAACTAGTGAGAAATGTGATTAAATGTTAATGTATGTCTGAGAAAAGTTAAAAAGGTTTGTGGCGAGGGGTTTTACAGCCTTAAAACATAATCATTGTAACAAAAAAGAAAAGAAAAAAAGATGATTACTTTGCAGATTTGTGGGTTATTTTTAGAACCCCCACAATAAATGAGGGGCCATTGTAAATGAAATTTAATGGGTCTGGTTTATTTTCTACGGGTAAGTAGCAAGGAACAAAATATTCATGCAATATTTTTGCTTGCTTAAGACTCCCAAAGATGATATGCTGATATACTGGATTTGTGTAGAGAACATGCCAGAATTCTAGCCTACTTTGCCCTGAAGGCGTAAAATTCTAGCAACCTCTGCATCCAGCTTCCAGAGAGAGACACTTCTGTGACGCAGCAGCGGAGAACCAGGGAGTGGACAACATTTCCATCACACTTAAAAAATCAAAAATCAAAATAAATTGATCCATTATTTAAAGTAGATTATAGTGCACTGAATTATTAGTCTTTCATTATACTGCAGCTGAAATGTATATGCAGAAATCACTGTGCAGAAACCAAACACTGTGTCCAGTCTGGCTTTACCTAGATTTTTCAGTCCTGAATCGCCAACTCTTCCTCGCTCCCAATTCGTCACATATGGACGCAAGATCAGACTCCTGACCATGTGTCCATATGTGATGAGTTGGGAGTGAGGATGAGTTGGAATCCCTGGAAGCACTGCATGGATAGCAACAGCATTGCATCATCAGTGCGAAAAATTCCCTCCTGCTCCCAACACCAAAACAACATTTGAACATTTTCCTCTTTGGGACTCTTAAACAAAACATAAGTTATGTCCGCTCGCATTAAATAAACTTCGTCCCGCGGAGCCGTGAAATTCAATTTCGTTTTTTTCCACCTGAAACAACTTTATGCGGATCATGCACAGCTAGCTGCCCTATTGCAGGACTGTCAACTGTAAGTTAAATTCGAAGTTTCTCCACACAGAATGATGTTGGGGTTGCAAAAGGAGTGCGTTTTATTGTTGTGCATTTTTCTGGTGTGGGTATATATGATATTCAACTAGGGCTGAACGATTAATTGCATATGCAATTAAATCGCGATTTGGTAAAATGCGATTTCCTGATCGCAAAGGCTGTGATTTGACTTGATGTAAACATATCTGCTAAAGTCACGTGACTTGCAAACAGCTCAAACAATGCAGGGAGAGAAGGAAACGCTGCAATTTAACCAGTTATAAAATGACCAAAAGCTTAACAGGATCCAACACAACACAATATTTGGTAACAAAGAGGAAAAAACTGACCGCCACCAGTGTTTCAATTTCCAGTAAACAAACTTCGAGGCGATGGGATCGCTGACTGAGCTGTTTGAAAGAATCGCTCCTTACGAACAAAAAAAACCCCGGCACACTGAAATAATTCGTGCTATAACGGGTTTTATAGCCAAAATTATGCTTTGTTAACCATGATGAATAAGCTAGGATTCAATGTCACACACACATTTTAGCCAAATTTTACCTGTGCTGTATAAAAAATGCCGACAGAAAGGTAAAGCCGCGCCGAAAACAACGGAGTATTTTGCAACAACTGACCTGAGATCAAACTGCTCCACTGGGCCATACCAGAGACTGAAAGTGTATTAGATCGATGGAGAATTAAAAATCAGAGCTTGTTGTTTCAAGCATCCTACTTCCTGGATAACCACACGAAGGAAAACATTGCAGCCGGAGGGAATTATTAGCTGGGATCAAAAGGAAGAAAATCTTGATTGCAGAACGACACCGATGACCTTCGAGTGTGATGATTAAAAGCAGATAAAGTTGTTAATATTTGCCTTTGTCTTAAAATAAGTAAATAATCTTATGGAATAGAATAAATTATGTATAAAAATCTGTTTATAATACACAATATTTTTGATTGCATTAATTAAAAAATGCACGACAAAAGCCCCACAAAAATAATTGCACATTAAATTGCAATCTCAATATTGAAGAAAAAAAAAATCGCAATTAGATTATTTTCCAAAATCGTTCAGCCCTAATTTATAGCCTACTCTGCAGTGCGTATTGTAATGAGATGAATACTTAGAAGCTATATTATTTAATAAGTGTCCCCACCAATCATCAAACCGCATTCAAGTTAATATTTACGTCCCCACCAAGCTTTGTCAGCGTCAAGCAATGCTCAGAAAGCGACTAGTTCGACGAATAAACATGGCTGCTCAGGGAAGCTGTGGTTTGTTAGGCTCTCCATCTTTGTCCATAAAAAACTGCAGTATTCTCCAGCTTTTATGGTATCTATTCAGTGTTTTTCAACACAAATGTGCCAACATAAAATGACTAGAAGTGAAGATTCAACAAAAGGGAATGTGGCAAGCACACGTTTGTGTAGTGCTGCTTTGTCTCTGCCTTATCCTTGTCCCACCTCTGCAAGGCCATTTCTTGACCGGAAATTTACCATTTAATCTTGGGAATTACTCACCTCTAAACAGTAAGGTAAATCAATTTATGTTTTTGGGACATGGACATTTGATTATTTATTCAAATTACTGGAAGAAAACATGCAACTGGATATCTAACAAAGACAGCAAACATCACTCAAAAAGAGGTAACTGGCACACCTACTACAGTGGTTTGTTTCTGTTGCTTCTCTGTGGAGATGTGCGACTGAATCCTGGTCCCATCAGCTTAACCCCTGGAGCTACTAGCACTGCAACAACCTGGCATGTTCCATCAACCAGCCCCGCTCCTGGCCTTGCTACCTTCCGGCCTGATTTTGGAATCAGCCCTGCTGCTAGCTCTGCTGCCATCCAGCCTGTTCTTCAAACCAGTCCTGCTGCTAGCTCTGCTACCATCTAGCCCAATCTAGGAACTAATCTTGCTGTTCGTGGAACTGCTGCAAATAAGAAAAAGAAACATTTCTTAAAAGTAGCATCATTTGCATCCAATGTTGTTGAAAAAACGAGATACAAAACTGTTCCAAATTGTGAATCATGCTAAAGTCTTGTGGGACCAAAATGCAAAGGCTAAAGGTATTTTTGGTGGTCATATAAATGTAGGAAGCTTAGTATCTAAATCAGAGCAGATGGAGCAATTGTTGACAAACTCAAACATTGATTTTTTTAGGGTTATCAGAAACTTGGTCAACCCAGGCATCACCTGCTGCAGTGTTTAATATCAGAGGGTATAATGTATATAGACAAGACAGAATTCATGGCAAAGGAGGGGGGTCTTAATTTATGTTAGATAGCTTCCAGTGTCAAGAAATTGACACACAAAAAAACTCTCTTGAATGTGTTGCTGTTAAAATTGCTGTCACCAGAAATGCCATTTTTTGTCATCACACTTTATAGACTACCCAGTGCGAAAGATGTTTTTTTTGAACAATTATCAGAAGTACTTAAAAGATTTAACAGTAAAGAATTAATTCTGATTGGAGATTTTAATCTGAATTGGCTTGATAAAGCAAAAAGAAAAAAATTAAAGGATCTTACAGCTAAATTTCAAATGTCACAACTACTAAACAGCCCCACAAATATAACTAATACTTCTCAAACTTTAATAGACTTAATTTTAACAAATAAACCATGTCGCATAACAAAGACATACAACTTTATTACTGGTATGTCAGATCATAACTTAACATTGATAGTTCAAAAACTACCAAAAGTTACATTGAAAGATGAACACAGCATGGGACATAATAAAATGGTATCATTCATGCCACGCAGAAACATACCAATGTTTGAAAATGAACTTCAAGACATAAACTGGATGGATATGACCTCAGACATAAAATGTGAAGATATCTGTAAAAATGTTATAGAAAAAACGAAATCCCTGATAGCATCATATTAAAAAACAATGCCCCTGAAAAAGAGATCAAAACACAAATTGCCATGGTTTAATGACTCAATCTGGCTCCAGATGAAAAAGAGAGATCTTGCCCTGAAATTTTTTTTTGAAGTCAGGTCTCACCACCTATCGGTTGTATATAAAAACTATAGAAATAAGGTTACTTCATTACTCAGAGCAGCAAAAGCAAATTTCTTTTTGGATATAATTAAAGAGGCAAAGGGAAATAATACAATTTTATGGAAAAATATTGATCAACTTTCAGGAAAGACAAAATCAGTAAATCAGATTATACCTTTAAAAATAAATGGAGAACAACGCAAGAATTTGGTTGTGGCAGAACATTTTAATAATTTTTTAAAATTCTGTTTAAAATTCTGCCTTGGATGAGATAATTAAACAAAAGTGTCAGCTATATTTGTACATAGTTTATTTTACGTGCACAGAGGGCCTCCTGCTGAGAACCCTGAAGCTTTCAGCACAGATGCATGGGTATATATAGTAATCAGCCACACCCTATTGAATCAGCTTCTGACGGATTATTACATCATACCAATGATTCCATACATAATCAAACAGAAGAGGAAGTGTCCCTTCAGTAGTCAACAGCAAACAATCAGGAGGTAGTTTCACTGGACTATAAGGTTATAGATAACAATAAGGGACACTTTGTATAATGGTGAGAAAGACAGTCAAAGGATCTGTCATAAGTCAACACCAGATAATAACAAGAGTTGTCATAAGTCAATATGAGATGTTTACATACAATTGGTTCTTGTTTGTACCTTAGAATCAGAACAGCTATCTAAGAGCTGAGTAAGAGAATTAAACATTTCTTAATGTCTCAGCATTAATAATATTTTGTCACAGAAAAAGGTGCAGCATTTTATTGTAATGAATGCCTCATTCTCTCGCAAATCTTATGTCAGAAATGAGAAAATGCAGCAAAATATTTTTGGTGAATGAAGAACACTTTTTTGCATAAAGTGAATGTTAAATTTTGTTTATATTTTGGGGGGGGGTATTTTTCTCTACTTTATTCATATAGTTTCTTTGCACAACATTTAACTTCTTGTTAAATGCAATCTCTAACAAAAGATTGTACTAATACTACAATTTGGGATTTTTTTTTACAATTGAAATGTGTTCAAATGGTAAATGGACTGAACTTATATAGTCCTTAGCTAGCGCGGTAATACTACCTGCGAAGTGACAAGATGAAAAGGAACAGATCCTCTGTCATCGGATGATATAGTTCTCCGTGGTCATCAGGGGTCACACGTGACATTGTTGGTATAAACACTCGACCTGCGCATGCGCGAGATGGATCATTCAGTGCTTAAGGAACCGCCTCTGGCGGTCAGTAGGGATGAAATAGAACTTAGGATCGTATACTAGTCTAAAAATGACATAGGACTTTGTACTGTAAAAGGAAGGAGATCCCGAGGGCCGGGCTTCGGGAAAATGACCATATAATGGCTTGGGCACTTTTATATCTCCATTGAATTAATTAGTTTAAATCTGCTAATTAAAGACATGTGTTTAAATGTAAACACTTGAATGCAGCAACAGCTGCTCTGTCCCGCACCGGCACCTCCCTTTTGTACGCCTAACTCACTTACACATCCCATTCGCGCAACTTCCGGACTCCGACCACAAACATAAAGAAAAAAACGGAAAAGGGCGAATTGAAGAGCGTAAACACCAAGGGAAAAGCCCAGTTATAGAGTAAATGTAATCTTATTACAACCCTTTAAGTTGAGCTTAACGGGTTTGTTCAGTGTGTTTAATGCAAAGCTGTCATACGACAGCAAAAAAACAGGTTGATCACATTTCCAGAGACATATTGAACGGTCCAATTAAGCAACCATTTAAGCCTGCTATTTTATGTCCACTTGATCTGTCAGAAACCATTCGTTTCTTCAAAGAAAATTAGAATGCTGTTTTTTTTTTCCTTACTGCAGAGCGTTAGCATTTTCAGAGTGGCAGATTCAATTTACGAACGCACCCAATAAATATAGCGTTCTATCACGCTAAAACTTTGTTTTGGTTTTTAAAAAAAAAGGCCGACTTGCTACGGGTTTGGGCCTGAGAATTCCGAACGCCTGTCGGACCTGGCCGGGCTGACACTCCAGATCCTCGGGCCCATATAATTGGCCCGTGCAGGGCACTAGTAGATTTACTTCAAACCAGATTTGGAAGAAAAGATCTGACTGTAAATGCCCATGTGAATGCTGTTTTATCTCACCCCAGGGAAGAAGTCTTCTGATGTTAGTGCCCTGAGGAAATTATATGATGACTGTGAGATCCCAATTCGGAGCCTGGAGTCACTAGGAGTGGTATCAATTATTCAGGAATGTTATGCCCAATACTGCTCCAGATGATGCCAAAAGATATGGCTCTTGAGTACAGCATATATCTGCCGGCCCCTACTCTGAACCGGCCGATATTTAAATTAAAAGAATTACGCACCTGTGTGGCTGCAGCCACTACTTGACTGAAGGAAGGACCTCACACACTGAGAACCGCTGTGAGCCTTATTTGACTCTTAAATCTTATTTATATATTTTTTAGATATTATTTAGTACCATGTGTAGTACCGTGTGCTTTGCTTTGTGGTGATTTTTCTTTGTTAGATTTTACCACAACCAGCCATTTGCACCATTATTCTGGTTACTTTTTGAATTTGTTTTATTTTGTATTGTTCTTTAACCATTTGCACTCAGGTTACTGTTTTGAGTTTGTCATTACATTGTACAACCTGTATTTGAAGCTCAATAAATATTTAAAGAGTTTTATTTACTTTTTATTTTGCACACAGTGAGGGTTCAATTGTCTTTCACCATCAATGTGCTGCTAAAAAGCATATATATCGGCCTTAATAATGGGCTTCGGATATCTGCCATCGGTGACCGAAAAAAGTAATTTACAAAACGGTATCGGCCTTTAAAAAAAAAAAATCAATCGGCCTCTAGTTGAGAGACGAGTGAGAGCCTCACAAATTACAAGATTTTACAATCGGAGAGACACTGAGTCTGTACACAAAACATGCAGCAAATAATACCCAGACATGAAGCTAAAGAAGCCAAACATGACATCAGCAGCCGCACTACACACAGCCCATTAGAAAATACAAAGCTGCCTTTTCGTTGACAGTGCTGAACATTAATCTGAAAATTGCCGTGACCACCCAGTGAAAGCACACAAGGAAAAGCTGAAGAAGCTTGGCAGGTGCTATGTCTGTTTAGGACCCAAACACACTGCAAAGTTCTCCAGATCAAAGGTGCCTTGTGCCAAATATGGAGGTAAACGTGCAGCAATTTTTGAAGGAAATAAAACAACCCCTCATGCCGTTTTAGAAAATGCAGACTTTAAAATTTCTCTGTAATTCCTCAAACTGAGAAAAGGGATCCTGAACGTAAGAACACTGTGCTGCTGGGATTCTGCAACATATCTTTGGTTCGCAGGCAGACCAGCAGAGGGACAGGGTGAGAAACTGTAAGAGCTGAGGATTACAAGAGTGGTGTTTGGAGCCTTGTCAAGCCCATTCTTGCTTGCAGCCAATATAAGGAAGCATTTGAAACAATATGAGTTAGAACATCCACAAGCAGTAGAAACCATAGGCTCCTGACTATGTGGATGATTTTCGGGCAAGTGACAGTGGCACATGCAGTAACCAGGGTTTTTCCTACATAGGGATCTCAGTGGTGGCTGCCACTATCTAATTTATTGCCGACACCAGGTCACTATGGGGCTGTGAATAAATAAATACTTTCAGTGCGGTCTGTCAGGTTAATGGTCAGAATTTAACTGCACGTAACCTGAACCAACTTACCAACAGTGGTGGCGGTGTTTTGAAATTAGTGCATTACACTGAATTAAGTCCAGTGTTTTCAACTTAGCAATTTCCTCGCAAACAAATTTCCTTTCAAACAAATTTCCGACCCACTTTTCTCCAAAAATCACCTAGCAACATTTCTGACCACCACCATCTACTTTCTGTTAAACTTTGTCGCCAATATTCCCAGCAGGTTATAGATCCAACTTGCTCTGCAACCGCACTGTCCCAACAGTGCATGTGGCTCGGCTCATTACACCCTGAGCCATACCGAGAGAAGATGCTGATTTTACCCAGTCACAAACAAATTTATGTTATCTTTAAAATTAATGGAAAAGTTAAAAAGTCTGCAGGTATATAAGTTCAGTCTTTGTTTTATAAGCAACACACACATCCTTCTCCACTTTGCAGAAAGTTGTCTGTGACTAGGGATAGGTACAGAAACCCGGTATTAAATTACCCTCGGGGCTGATTCTGACTGTCCACCCGGATCGATAAGCTTCAGCCCTATCGGTCCTCTTAACGGTAAAATTAAGGTTGTATTCATCTTTTGCAGCAGATAAAAACACAAGCCAAACATTGTATTGGCAGCCTGTTCCCCCTTAAACACATATGGAGAACTCATGGTGGGAGGAGCGACTGCTAAGCAGCGCTCTCACTACAAGTTCCACTTACCAGCAGTTACCAAGACACAATGGCAAAGTGAAAGAAACGGACCAAACGTTGGTTTTGTTTTACAAAATTAGAATCAGACAATGCACGCTGTCACCAATGCAATAAAACATTTTCTTGCAAAGGCCAGAACAAGTAATTTGACCAAACACCTTGCTAAAATCCACTAAAAGTGTTTTTTGACCGCCTGAGTGCTGCAGCAGGATGCAGTGGTACAGAAAATGGATGGGTCGATGTTATATTGTTGTTCTCAATGTTTGAAGGGCTTATTTTGCACTATGCTCTTTAGCATTCAAAATCTTTCATATTGGTCTGTACTTGCATTATTTTATAGGGAAGTTATGTTTGATAATTTTTATTTGAATACTTTAAACTTTTTTAAATAGACAACATAGTATTTTTACTGTACTGTTTGAATTATAAAATAATTTGTTTAGTGCTTTTATTAAGTTATTTCTTACTTTTTATTTTGTATGTATTTCTTTTCTGTGATTTGCTTTTCCAATTATTAAAAAAATAAAACTTTATAGTTTATTATTTGTGTTTTTGCCCTTTTGTTTTAGTCTTTAAAAAAAAAAAAAAGTACCGATAAGGATAGCGATAAAGTACTGGATCGATAAGGAGTATCGTTAAAGAGTAACTCACACCCCTACCGGAGTATAACCCCACAATGATTTTTTAAAAACGGATCAAAAAGGAGGAGTTTCCTGGTGGACCAGGAAAAACACGGAGGGATGAATGGCTGGGCGTGGTCTGGGCTGACATGTATTAATGTCCACGACGGCTACGTTTAGCGGGTAGGTAGTGCATTACCTTTGTTAACAAACATGTTTACCGAGACCAAATAACACTTTCTCACATTTTGGGCTTTTGCTCATAATCAGTCTTTGACATGTTGCAGGCAGCAGCACAGAGTCACTGGCTGCCTGAAAGATGGAGAGAGCCTTAGTAACGCAAACACCTTTGCCTGGAAATAATCTACAGGTTGAGATTTCGCCAGAGGGAGCAGAGTACAGGGAGATAGGTTCTGTGGAGGAGGAAAGTGGCGCCATATCGTATCTAGCCGGTGTCTTGTTCTCTGCCTGGAGCAGCAGCAGATACCGAGCCTGTAGCAGCCCTGCCGCATAGAATGGGCGCCGTCTGAGTGGTACATTGTTGGCTAAATCTAATGCTAAATATAGATTAGCTCAAGTAGTTTCGTGACTCTGCCTCGACAGGAGCACCTGCGGCCACTGTACGTAATAGTCTGCAAGATAAAACACACCATCACAATTATTCAATTAAAAATGAACTCTTAGCCCAGATTTTATTTTCCATTTACTGTCATAGGTAATGAGTAAATGTCACCAAGTAAGGGTAACCACCCAGGTTAGGGCTGGGCAAAACAATTATTTTTGTAATCGATGAATCTAGCGATAATTTGTTTTCTGCATCAATTAATCTGATTAATTTTTCAATTCAATTTCAATTTGATTATTGATTATTTTCCCATTATGTGATTTCTATATAAATTTTAAATTTATGTATTTATGTATTTCCATTAAACAAACGAATTTCTTCATTTGGGGCGACTGGGGCTCAATGGTAGAGTAGTTAGTTGGCTTGCAATTGGAGGGTTGTAGGTTCGATTCCAGCTTCCTCCAGTCACATGTCGATGTGCCCCTGGGCAAGGCACTTAACCCCAAAACTTCTACATCGTCCTACAGAGCCATGTTGGCTATTTGTGTATGAATGTGGCTTCAATGTAAAGCGCTTTGAATGGTCAGTAGGACTAAAAAAGTGCTATAATATATATATATTTTTTTGTCATTTCCCTAATTGTCAGCACGGATGGCAACAACTCCTACTCATCCTGTATGGCTCCTCTAAAGCTTGAGGATGGCCATGATTTATGTCCCTCATGCCTTGGCCTCGGGCATCTGAAGGAGGGTCTTTCTGACGATCCCTGCATGAACTGCTGTATTATGCCATGGGCAGTGAGTCCCTCTTCCTGGCCTTCCAGTCAGGGACGGGAGCAGATCAGCCAGATGCTCTTGCTCCTCCGGCAGCCTCCTTGGGGTCGGAAGACCATGTGCTCTCTATAGCAGCATCAGAGGCGGTCCCACAGGAGGAGGCCACCCATCTGAGCTCCGTTGTCTGCTCCCATTCGTCGGCCAATTGCTCTACTGGTGTTGTTGAGGACTGTTCCATGGGAGCCATCATTAGTATGGCTCTAGCCCGCCTGCAGTTGGACGTACCGCAGGCTCAGCCAGCCCCGGCGAGTGCCTTCTTCAGGCGTGTCCCTGCCAACTTTACTGTGCCTCCATTGGCAGAGTATCTGAGGGAATTGCAGGCATGCTGGAGGGATTCTAGGGCCCTCTCTCATCCAACGTCCAACGGCCAGACCCTGGCAGCCATGCAGGATGCACATAAGTATGACCTGGACCACATGCCAGCGATGGAGCCGACTATAGCTGCTCTAATTGTCTCACCTGATGAGGCTCTGAGACCGGACGCTAGGTGTCCTCTTCCCCAGTGCTGGGTTACAGATTACCTTCTTTCCAAGGCTTATGATGCAGCGGGACGCATTGGTAACTCCATGTCCCTCCTGATGCTTGCTCTGTTAGCATCCCTGCAGGAGGTTGAACTGAACACTTCAATCTATAATTTCAGTGATGCTTCCCTACAGGCATTTGCACTGATGTCTAAAGAGTTGGGACGGTTGATGTCTACTCTGGTTCAGGCTTGCTGCCAGATCTGGTTGGCACAATCCCCTCTCACTGAGGCCTGCGGAAGAACCCTCCCCAGTATTCCGGTGGAACCGGGCGAGCTGTTTGGTTCTGCAGCTCTGGAAGCACTTGAGCGCACGGTCCAAGCCGGGAGGACTCGACAGCAGCTGTCTGGGCTTCAGAGGAGTGTGCCTCCTCCTAGTAGGCCTAGGGGTCCTCAAGCTGCTGCACAGCGCAGCTCTCATCCACAGGCTTACCCTAGGGGCCCGGCGCTGAGGCCCCGGGGCCGGCCGTCGGTTGTTTTTCCCAGCAGCAGCTCAGTTACTGGGCTGCTTCTACCAGGGACCCATGGGTGCTTTCCACCTTGACCCATGGGTACAAACTTCAGTTCAGACGCCGGCCCCCAACCTGTGTCCGGGTCAAGATGACAATAATTCGCGACCCGGCAAAAGCCCTAGCCCTCACCCAGGAGTGTTCTTCCCTCCTGGCCAAGGGTGCCATCGAGCCAGTAGATCCGATATTGCATCCCGGGGGGGTCTACTTGACCTACTTTCTGGTAGCAAAGAAAGATGGTGGACTCCGCCGTATCCTTGACCTGGGGGGTCTCAACGGCTTACTGAAAGTCCTGAGGTTCCACATGTTAACCACTGCAGAGGTTCTGCTTACGGTTGCCAGAAGGGAGTGGTTTACATCAGTAAAACCACCAAGGGGTTCCATACGAACACTCTCAATACGGCCCATCATAGACAGGGGCAATACTGACCATCGGTCTAGGTCCTTGCTAATGTTATGGATTAAAGTTTTGTAATTTAAATCGTAAAGTCTTTGTAAAGAAGGTGGTATATGAATACCCAAGTATTTAATGCCATCTGCTGGCCATTTAAATCCTCCCTGGCATTTAGTTGTATCTGTATCTGAGATGTTGCCACCTATTTCCATGGCCATTGTTTTATCCACATTTAATTTGTAGCCCGAGATGCATCCATAATTGGAAATGGTATACTTTAAATATGTTATTGTTATTGCAGGTTTTATAAGATACAGCAATAAGTCATCAGCATAGATTTTATGCTGTTCACCGTTTATTGTAATCCCCGTTATATTATCATTATCCCTTATCAGCTGGGCTAATGGTTCTATAGTGATATCAAATAACAAAGGAGATAGTGAGCGACCTTGTCTACATCCACGTTCCAGAGTGAAACGATCTGAAAGAAATCCGTTCACCTTGTCTGCAGATTGCGGGTCCGAATATAAGGTTTGTGTCCATTTGATAAAGTTTGGGCTGAATTGGAATCGTTTCAGAGTTTGAATAAGATATTGCCAGCATACTCAATCAAATGCTTTCATGGCATCTAAGGATAATATCATGGTCTCTTCTTTAACTTTCTGGTGTGTCTTTAAATTTAACAACCTTCTGATATTGTCCCCATAGCATCTTCCCTTTATGAACCCCGTCTGATCAGGATGGATAACTTCTGTGATATGGTTGACACGTTTTTCCAAAATAGCTGTCAGGATTCGTAGATCAGTATTCAATGAGATTGGCCTGTATGATTGACATTTAGTGGGATTTTTGCCATCTTAATGTATCACCACTATAGTCGCCTCCCTCCAAGAAGGGGCCATGGTTCCAGATTGTAGTGCATGATGGTAGGCATGTAGTAATATGGGTGATATGATCTCTATAAAGGCTTTATAGAATTTGTTTATAAATCCATCTGGACCAGGGCTTTTATTATTTTTCAGTGTGCAAATTATCTGATTTATTTCTAGGCTCTTGATGGGCTCATCCAGTTCCCTTGCTATAGATTCGGGTAACTTTTAATTTGATGTCTTTTAAAAATTGTGCCAATTCCTCATCATTTGTGCAGGTGTCTGTATTTTTGTACAGAGTCTTGTAGAAATCTGCAAAGGACTGTGATATTTCATCAGGCTTTTTGAAAATCAAGTTATCCTCCTTTATTTTCTGTATTATGTTTGATGATTGTTGTTTTTTAAGTCTCAATGCTAGTAGCCTGCTTGCCCTATTACCATTTTACCATTACCAAACTCTATTCTGGATTTAACAGGGAGCCAATGGAGAAATGTGATCTCACTTTTTCTCATATTCATCAGAACTCTTGCTGCAGCATTTTGGATCAACTGAAGGCTTTTGATTGCGTTTTGTGGACTTCCTGATAATAAGGAATTACAGTAGTCCAGCCTCGAAGTCACAAATGCATGGACAAGTTTCTCTGCATCACTCCTGGACAGGATGTTTCTAATTTTAGCAATATTCCATAAGTGAAAGAAAGAAATCCTAGAAACCTTTTTAATATGAGATTTACATGTCATGTCTTGGTCAAAAATGACACCGAGGATCTTTACATTATTACCAGAGGCCAAATTAATGCCATCCAGATGAAGTGATTGACCTAGCAATTTCCTTTTTAAAGGTTCTGGTCCAAAGACAAAAACCTCTGTCTTGTCTGAATTTAGAAGCAGAAAATTCAGTCATCCAAGTTTTCATGTCTTCCAGACATGCTTGTAATCTACCTAACTGATTGGTTTCATCAGGTTTTATGGATAAATATAATGTAACATCAGCATAACTGTGGAAATTCATACCATGTTGTCTAATTATTTTACCAATTGGAAGCATATATGAGAATCCGTAGAGAGAATCGGTCCAAGCACAGAACCCTGTGGTACTCCACAAGTAACCCTTGAGTGTGAAGAAGATTCATCATTGACATGGAATCTGTTGGACAGGTAAGATTTGAACCAACATGGTGCTGTTCCCTTTATCCCTACATGTTCGAGCCTTTCTAAGAGAATATTATGATCGACTGTGTCAAAAGCAGCACTGAGATCTAGCAAGACCAGAACAGTCACAAATCCATTATCTGAGGCCATTGGAATATCATTAGTAACTTTTACCAGTGCTGTTTCAATGCTATGATTAGCTCTAAAACCTGACTGAAATTCCTCAAACAGGTTGTTGCTGTATAGATGCTCACATACTTGATTAGCAACCATTTTCTCAAAAATTTTGGATAAGAAAGGAAGGTTAGATATGGGTCTGTAGTTAGCTAAATCATCTTGATCCAGGGAGGGTTTCTTAAGTAAAGGTTTAATTACAGCAACCTTAAATTCCTTTGGCACATATCCATTTATTAAACGTAGATTAATCATGTCTAGGATAGGGCCAGTAACCAGAGGGAACACTTCCTTAAATAATTTGGTTGGTATTGGGTCTAACATACAATTTGAGGGTTTAGATTAAGCTAATATTTGTGATAATTCCGAAAGTTCAACAGAATCAAAATGGTACAGACATAAACATGGTTCTACAGTTCTCTCTGATACTGCCTCAATTACTGAGAGAGAGTTAGTCATGTTTGGGAGAATGCCAATGATTTTATTCTTTTATAGAATTGATTTTACATATGAAGAAGCCCATAAAGTCCTCACTACTGAGAGAAGGGGGAATAGTTGGCTCAACAGAGCTATGACTCTGTGTAAGTTTGGCAGCTGTACTAAAAAGAAACCTAGGATTGTTTTTATTTAACTCTATTAATGATGAGAAATATGCTGTTCTAGCTTTTTCGAAAGGTGTTTTTTTAAAGTAGTAGATTATTTTTCCAAGTTAGGAAGAAATCATTTAAGTGTGTAGAGCGCCATTTTTTTCTCCAGTTTCCTAGTATTCTGCTTTAAAGTACGCAACTCTGCACTAAACCAGTGAGCCAGCCTCCTACGGCTGTTTACCTTCTTTTTTTAAGGGGGCTACATTGTCTAGTGCCAAACGCAGTGAGGAAGTAATACTTTGAACCAGACCATCAATTTCTCAAGGGTTAGTGTTGGAATAACTGCCATCCACTGTGGTATTCTGAGACACATACGTAAACAAGAATGGAGCAGATTGTTTAAAACTTGTTACAAACAAAACTTGTTGCTGTCTTATAAAGTTCTACTGTAATGAAATTTTCTTTCAGATTGGGGAACGTTGGGTAAAGTAAATTCAAAGGTTATCAAAAATGGTCAGATAGGACTGGGTTATGTGGGAGGACTATTGGTTCATCACACTCAATGCCGTATGTCAGTACAATGTCTAAAGTGTGCCGACCAGAGTGTGTGGTTCCCTTCACTTTCTGAGTAAAGCCAATTGAGTCTATGATAATATTAAAGGCTGCAGTTAAGCTATCACTTTCAGTGTGCAGTTGAATATTAAAATCCCCTACTATAATTACCTGATCAGTGTTTAAAATTAAATCAGACAAAAAATCTGAGATCTGGTCCAAGAATTGAGAGTAAGGGCCAAACAAAAGTGGTTTAAATGTTTTGCAGCTTGGATGAGGAAAACTAAGGATTAGATGTTCAAAGAGCTGTAGTTAATAATTGGTCTAGGGCAAATTTGCAAATCTGAATGAAAGATGGTTGCAACTCCTCCTCCTCGTCCAGTACTTCTAGGAATGTGAAAATTTTGATAATTGGTAGGAGTTGACTAATTTAGAATTACAACATCCTGTTGCTGCAGCCAGGTTTCTGATAGGCAAAATAGATAAATTTTAGTATCACATATCAAGTCATTTACTAATAAAGTCTTTGAGGAGAGGGATCATATGTTTAGTAAACCACATCTATTTACTCTATTTTCTCGTTTGGTCCGAGTTGTATTTATTTTGAGATTTTCAGAGTTTGCTTTTGTCAGGTTAACTTTTAGTCCATTTGATTTTGGCCGTGGGCAAGACACTGTCTCAATGGGGTATTGAGTGGGTAACAGTACAGAAGCTGCTGAGAGGTGGGTTAAACTACGACTCTGCATTTGGTCTGGACCCTGGTTTGTCAGTGTTTTGAAGGACTAATACATTTATCCAGATTCCTAGAAAGAAGAGCTGCTCCATCCCAAGTGGGATGGATGCCATCTCTCCTGATCAGACCAGGTTTTCCCCAAAAAGTTTTCCAATTATCAATGTAGCCCACGTTGTTTGCTGGACACCACTCAGACAACCATAGATGAAATGACAGCATCCGGATAAACATGTCGTCACCGGGCAGGGGTCCAGAAAAGATTACACAGTCCGACATTTTTTTAGCAAACTTACACACCGAAGCAACAGTAATTTTAGTGACCTCCGATTGGCGTAACCGGGTGTTATTTGCGCCACCGTGAATAACAATCTTACTGTATTTATGCTTATCCTTAGCCAGCAGTTTCAGGTGGGATTTTATGTCGCCTATTCTGGCCCCTGGAAAACATTTGACTATGGACGATGGTGTCGCTAAAGCCACGTTTAGGACTATGGAACTGCCAATTACCAGAGTCTGTTCCTCAGTGGGTGCGTCACTGAGTGGGGAAAATCTGTTAGAAACGCGGAAAGGTTGGTGGTTCCCTTTGGGCAGAGAACTATGCTTTCTACGTACCGTCACCCAGCCGGCCAGAGATCCCAGCTGCGTGGGTTCTGTTTGTTCCGCGCTGGCTAACGGGCCTCTGCTATTTACTGGATTCTCAACAGCGCGGAGCCAGGCCTCTAACTCTGAAACCCTCGCCCCAAAAGATACGAAAATGCTACATTTATTACACTTACCATTATCACTAAAGGAGGCGGGAGAGTAACTAAACATCTGACACAGAGAACAGGAGAGAGGAGCCGCAGAGGGGGAATGAGAGATGGAAGCCATAGCTGCTACGAAGTTGAGCTAACGAACTAGTGAGACCCTAGCACACCGAGAACAACGGCGTGAAACACAAATGGTTCCCAAAACGTAAAGTACACCAACTGGAAATAAGTGTAGTAGTGTGCTTGTGTGTTAAAAATAACTTAGAAAGACCTCAACACAGAGAAAAACAGATCAATCGAAGAGAATCTGCGCACCAAGCAGCTCCGCGGAGCTCAGCAGTGACAACAGGAAGTGACGCAGCAAGTGTCGCAATACTCACAATCCGTCCATCCTTAGTATAGGGAACCAACATGGAACACAACGCAAGTTCGTCTCGACATGCTTGGGTTAATAATAATACGTGGGGTGTCACAGACTGGTGTCCCTTTTTCTGAAGGGCACGTCGCGGTTACGCCCCCCACGAGTTCCATGCACCCTAGCATGGGATCTGCACCTGGTGCTCGGGGCTTTGTGTTTGCCCCTTTTGAACAACTGGCTCAGGCGGAGCTGAAGTGGATCTCTGCTAAAACGGGCTTTCTCCTTGCCATCGCGTCAGCCAAGCGTGTCGGGGAGCTTCATGCTCTGTCGGTGAGTGACTAATGTCTGAGGTGGAACTTCGATGGCTCGGGGGTTTCCCTATGGCAGAACACAGTCTTTATCCCGAAGGCTCTGTCAGCATCAACCCTCAACCAACCTATCCACCTTGCACAATTTAATCCTCCAGGAGGGGAGGACAGTTTGTGTGCTGTGCCCTGTGTGTGCTGACGCTCTATGTGGCTGCGACTGCTGGTATCAGACAGTCTGATCAGCTATTCCTCTGCTATGGTGGTCCCAGGAGGGGCTGTGCTCTCTCAAAGCAACGGTTGTCCCATTGGGTGGTGGACGTCATCACCCAGGCATATAACAGAAATAGTCGCCCCTTTGCCATTCGGGGTGAGGTGCCACTCTGCCAGGGAAGTCTCCACATCATGGGCGGCCTTCCGCGGCGTGCCCGTAGAAGACATCTGTGCCGCAGCATCATGGGCATTGCCAAGTACCTTCTCCAGGTTTTACCGGGTGAATGTTGCCACTCCCCATCCATTGGAGGTGGTCCTGGTGACGGACTCTGCGGGTTCCTCCAATGAGGTATGTGCAGGAGTTCTTTGACTTTTCTGGTATAGGTCATTCAGTGCTTAAGGCACCACCTCTGGGGGTCAGTAGGGATGAAATGGAACGAAAGTTACGTATGTAACTACGGTTCTATGAATCCCGAATGACCGCCAGAGCGTTCTGTCACTCAGAATCATTGTGCACTCGGGACAAGATTCTGTAGGAACAGATCCTCTGTCACCGGAAGATATAGATCTCCGTGGCCATCAGGGGTCACACGTGACATTGTTGGTTTAAACACTCAACCTGCGCATGCACGCGATGGATCATTCAGTGCTTAAGGCACCGCCTCTGGTCGTCATTTGGAATTCATAAAAACGTAGTTACTTGCATAACTTTTGTTTTATTCATAAAATTGTGTGCATTAAATCTTTTTTTAAAAGACAAGTGATGCAATTTTTATTATTCTTGTGTAATATATCACATTAGGGAAAAATGGTCAAATTGAAATAATTTATTTACAGTAAAAGTATAACAGTGTTGTTTAAATAACAGAAATGATTAGTAACAAAGGGTGGCTGCCACAAAATCGAGATGACACCCCTAATAGGTAAACTTCTCTCTTGCAAACATGAGTCTCATACTGGTTTGAACATTCCTGGCATAAATATATATATTTCTATTGAACTTCTCAATAATTACTTTGAGCAGTCTCACTGCTGGTTTGCTCTGCTGAGAGCCGGCAGAATGTGCACTAACACTTAGCCAGCCTCTGGAGATTTTTGATACCCTCATTATCTTTGCTAATACAGTGACCATCTCTCTCATTAAGCCAACATCTGGATCTTTCTTCTTTAATTCACTATCCATATTATTCAGCAGTCTTAAAGTGAAACTCCGTATTATCAATTGCTTTGTCTTAAGCCGTTCAATATGTTTTCCCTCAATGTCTGACTGTTCCCGAATTTTCCTATTATACTGCCATTATACTAAACTGCCATTATTGCAGCAATTTCTGGGTTTCGGCAACCAAATTTTTTTACAGCTTTAACTTGTAACTTAAAATGACGAGATGAAACTCCGGTCTTGACAATGAAAAGGTTTTATTAATCAAAAGGTAATACATACAGATCAGTGAAAAAACGAGATGAGCTGTCCCTGCCGTCACCATAACAAAAAACAGCTGTCTCTCTATAAAGATAATGCACATTTCTTCTGCTCCAAGAGGATAATGGCAAATCATTATATAATAAGTGCTTAACATTTAAAAAAAAAAAAAAAATAATATTTATGGATGCAATAAAACCCTGATGTTATTCTACACCTGGACATTACTAAATGAATATATTTTTAAATATTTTAATCATAATTAAAAAAAATTATCACTTAAGGTCATTATGGAATAAAATGGCATTTTATATTGTTTAATTGAAAAGTTATTCTGGATTTACTTGTTTTATGGAAAATAAGTATTACAAATTTAGCCATGATGCCTGAGCTATGGGGTGAATTAGGTTAGTGTTACAACAGCAGTAGTAATTGTTTGTGTTAGCATTAGGGACAAATTGAGTAACCCCATTTTCCATTTTTCTTGCAAAACAGGTAAATAACTGGGTGGATCCATCCTTCTCTGAGCCATCACGTAATAGGTTTCGGTCTAGCGAGAGGGAGGACAAACAAATTCTGGACTCCAAACCTGAAAGAAACAAGTCTAAAATGAGAAAACGAGGAGGAAATGGCGTTCTTCGGATGATCGAATCAATTGAAAGAGATCCAGATGAGCCTTGGGTTGACAAGTATTCACCTCATTCACAGGTAAACTTTAGCATTCACACAATAACCATGATATTTTCTCTTTCAATAACAGTTAAATTTTCTGAGTTAGAGGACGTTATTCTGGGCCAAGTAGTGACAGATATTTCATCTTACCAATTTTATGAACATAAAAATATTAATTTACACCTCTAATATTATATATCAACAATTTCAGTTGTTTTCGGGCATTCCCCTAATCGCGTCGATTAACCTTGCGGTTCCTGAGTTATCAGGAGCAACGCTTTCTTTTCAAAACGCTGAAATCAGAAGACACGTCGGAGTGAAGGCCTACAGTCTGTGTCTCCATGTGCCAGCTTTTTTTGTGATTGGCAAAGGGTATTCTTTTTTTAGCATTTTACTACATTTTATTAAAAATTGTAATTTTTTACCAAAAATTAAGAATATGTATTGGCAGAAATCTGGCGATACAATATGTAACATGATACACGGGACGATGCAATATCTCGCGATATATCACAGTACTATGACCAAGACTATATATTTTGACTTTTAAAACTAAATTTACCTGTAGAAAAACTGTTGCATCAATCTAAATACTCCAGCCTGCTTCATACAAATCACATCCATTATTATTACATGTAGTTGATCCATTGGAACAAATAAAGTGAAAACAGATACCAACTAGCAATCAGACGTTTAATTTTATTACAAACATTACTGTCATCATTAGGGTTCAATGCAAATTCTATAAAAAAAATTATACTTTGCTTTTGAATATCGATACAATATTGTAAAACGGTACTATATATATGCTTATCGATATTTTCTTACATCTCTACCAAAAACTGTTAGTTAAGTGTTTTTTTTCAGGTTAAAACGTTACACTGCACTTCAATTTGAATCGGCCCATGCCACTGGCTCATTTTGGATTTCTGACATCATCCTGCCACTCTGGAATATACAAGTTCAGTCTTGGCCACACCTCCGTAGCGAGTTGGATTTGGCAACTCATAAGCCATTTCTCTTTGAATCTTTCTGGCTGTCTTTGTGGGTTTGGCTGCAGGAGCACCACATGAAGTGAGTTTATTTATATAACGGCAATTCACACCAAATGTCATCTCAAGGCACTTTATAATGAGGCTAATAACCTGCAGACTCTAACCACAGCAATCCCTCAGTAATCCCTCATTCTGAGCAAGCGTATATGGACAGTGGAGAGGAAAACACCCTCTTTAACAGAAAGATACCTCGAGCGGAACCTGGCTTAGTAGAAGCAGTCATCTGCCACAACCGTCTGGGGATTTGAGAAGACAGAGCAGAGACACAAAAAGAATTAAAGTTGCAAGCAGCCTCGAACTGTTCTGTGTTTAAAAGGAGAGAATGGCAGCTTTCAATCAAAATGGCCGACTTCATGAGGGAAAAGGACCCCGGCTTCAAAAATGTTTTGTAGAGTCTTGAGAAACTATATATGATCAGTCTTATATGATTGCATTGCTTGATGAGGATTGTTTTTAATGCTTCTAGCAGGAGCTATGGAGGTATTGGGCCATGCTCACACAATATTTGCATACAAATGTCTGTAGGGCCAGATTTATATCCATGTTCTTGAATTCGGACCATATCAAATGATGCATGTGGAAATTAAAGGCAAATGTATTTGCTTGGTGTGATTTAAGGATTCACCATGCTGCTATAGAAATACTCTTTCTAAACCCTTTAGTTCTAGACACCAAATGAAACCAGTGTCTTATCAGTCAGTATGAAAAGCCATATTGGCCACTTGGCGAAAGAAATGGTCTCTTTCCACATTGTGGAAAAAAAGTCCTTTAAGGACATGGTAAAGGTCCTAGATGCCCAGTACGAACTACCCGGACGGAAACATTTCTCAGAAAAAGCAATCCCAAGCTTGTATGTAAAAGTTAGAGACGAGGTTGAGGCGTTGCTGTCAGGGGCAGATAGTTATTCCTTAACAACTGACATGTGGTCATCTGTTAATATGACACCATACATGTCCCTTACTGTCCACACAATTACATCTGAGTGGAAACTTGAATCCAAATGCCTACAAACAACGTATTTTCCTGAGAGTCATACATCAGAGAATCTTGCTGCTGCGCTCAAAGCTGCCCTACAGGACTGGAAACTTGATGAGGAAAAACTTTCAGCCATAACCACTGACAATGCTGCAAACATTTCTGCTGCAATCAGGTTACTGCAGTGGCCATGGCTTAACTGCTTCGGTCACAATTTAAACTTGGCTGTAACAAATGGATTGCATGACCATAAACAAAAAATTGAACGCGCACTCGGACTATGCCGCAGTATTGTCGGGGCCTTTTCACACAGCTGGCAACGTAAAAGTGAGCTGCACAAGAAGCAAGTGGAGCTGGGACTGCCAGAGCATAGTCTCATAACGGTAAGCAGGATACATATATCTAAATCTGTTAATTAGTTAGCTGTCATGTAGCCTTTATATTCATTCTTTTATTCATTCGTCGGCAGGACTGCGCAACTCGATGGGGCTCCAAACTGGCAATGGTGGAGCGCATCATTGAGCAGGCACAAGCCATCAAGCTCGTCCTTTCTGATGACAGAAAAAGCAACCTTTCTCTGCACTGGCAGGACATGGACGTCTTAAAAGCTGTGAACGACGCACTGAAACCTGTCGGCGACTTCACTGATATTTTATCAGGGGAAAATTATGTGACCAGTTCCTCCATCCTCCCCATACTCCAGCTCTGCCGGAATAGTGTGTTGGTTGTGTCAGAAAACGACCTCCAGCTGACAAAGTCAATAAAAACTGCAATTCTAAAAAAGCTGGAGGCCAAGTATGAACCCGATTCAGTGTGCAAATTAATGCGAAAGTGCACTTTCCTCGATCCTCGTTACCGTGGAGGATATGAAACTGATGACAACAAACTGTCTGAAATCAAGGCTGAATTACAGGCTGAGATGGTGCGCTCAGAGGGACAATCAGCACCAGCAGCAGTGGCCATCAGACTCGGACAAGAAGAGGCACAACCCGAACCCCCACGGAATAAAATGTCTCTGGGAACGCTCCTGCAAAAGCAACCCGCTGCAGTGGCAGGCGTGCGTAGCGCAGAGGAGCGAGCCGGAGCGGAATTAACCACCTACTGTTTGGAGCCTGTTATACAGGGTGATGAGGACCCACTTCTCTGGTGGAAATATGCTACCAGTCGGCTTCCCCAGATGTCTCAACTGGCCCGCAAGTACCTGTGTGTGTGTGCAACAAGCTCACCATCGGAGCGAGTTTTCAGCACCGCAGGCAAAGTCGTGGGTCCGCAACGTACCATGCTGAAGCCAGAAAAAGTTAAAATGCTGGTTTTTCTGGCAAAAAATCTTGACTAGATTGTTGTTAGAAAGCTTGTTTATTTAACTATTGTTCACTGTTATGGTTTGCACTTTTTATTCGGCTGGCTGTTAAAACTCGTTCAAGCTTTAATTGATTTCTTTGTGAAAACCGTTCTGTGTTAATTTAATGTTATATTTGCACCTTTTTTTTAAAACCACATTTTTCTATTATTAAAAGTTATTCCTACTATATGTAACGTTGTTATTGTTTCAGTAATAGTGTTTGGTTTTCCGTTTCTGAAAGGTGAGGCTCCAAGCCAATAGTTGGGTGCCGCTTGAGGCTTACGTCATAATTTGTTAATTAGTCACGGTAATACCGTATACTGAGGTATTTTATTGAAGAAGTTTGACGGTATCAAAATTTGAATACCGCCCAAGCCTAATGGGCAATTGACCTCAATATGTCAGTGTTGGTATGTGATGACAACTATGAAGTATCATACAGCTGTGACCTTTAATATGGAAGATAATACACCTTCTGCTTACATGGCAAAAACCCATGATTACAGAAATGTGAAAATTAAAACATAAAATCAATAAAAGCATGAACAGACATTTATAAAGCAAATAGCATTTGATTAAAAGCAACAATTAAGGATAAAAACATTTAAAAATAGTATTGGCAATAATAGAATCAGTTACTCATAAGCATGTCCAAATAGGTACGTTTTTATTTTTGATTTAAGAGTCCAGTGTCCAGTGCAGTTTTGCATTCGTCCAGCAGTTTGTTCCAGATGTGGGGAGCATAGAAACGGAAAGCTGCTTTTCCATGCTTGTTTCTGGTTCTAGGGATGATCAGCGGATTAGAGTTGGAGGACCTGAGTGACCTGGATGGTTTGTACCACGATAGCAGATCTCTAATGTACTCTGGTGTTATCATCACTTTGAACTCAATTCTCTGAGCTACAGGGAGCCAGTGTAAGGACTTTAGAACTGGGGTGATGTTTTCTACTTTTCTGGTTCTAGTGAGAACACGAGCAGCAGCTATTCAATTCAGTTTATTACTATAGAGCCGTTTCACAACAGATGTTATCGCAAGGCACTTTACAAGAAGAGTTATTACAATACAATGTTTAATTTAAGAATTAGAGAACCACAGAAGATTGTGTCGTGAATTCTCAGCAATCCCTCACACTGAGCAAGCATGAAGCAACAGTGGAGAGGAAAAACTCCCCTTTAACAGGAAGAAACCTCCAGCAGAACCAGGCTCAGCATATGTGGTCATCTGCCGAGACCCTCTGGGGTTTAGAGAAGCTAGCAGAGACACAGAAAGAGCAACAGAACTGATGCAGAAGAGAACGTTCCGCCACTGGAATGCCATCTTAGTCAGGGTTGTTGAGCAGGGCGGGTCAGGAGCACCTACTGTAGGAAGAGTCTAATGGAAAACAGGTTAGCGCTTGAATTGACAGCACATCATGCAGTTGGGGAGAAGTAGGAGAGAAAGTAGAAACTGACTCTAATAATGTCCTTCAACAGCCTAGCCTAAAGCAGCATAGCAACTAACATTAACCTGTCTCCTAGCTACTAGGAGACCGAGCTACTAACACTCTCTACCTGGCTTACATTAATCTATCTCTGTGCAGCTCATAAAATACTCTAGAAACAAATGGAAACAAAACACAGCAGCCGTTTTTTGTTGTTTTTCTACACCTCCTTGTGTTCAAAATCGCCAAAGGAACATATTAGATAAGTTATCCTTTGAACATAAAGCATATAGTGTCCAAACGCTGCATTAACTACTGATTACAGCGACTATAGACACCCGCTCTGGTGATGCGGTCTCTGACTGTTACTGAAACTGACCAATCAGATGCATATGCTCTCCGTCCACTGAGACGGATAGTTAAAATTTGGGCCTCTACTCCGTGCGTCCTTGTGCAGGTGATGGAGAGTCCTTGCATTGACGGGTAATGCCGTTGCGTCAATCCGTCTCCGTCAAAACCCAGGAAGCATAAACTGGGCTTTATATATCATGATCAACTGTGTCAAATTCTGCACTGATGTCTAATAGTACCAGTACTGTGGTTTTACCACGGTCAGTATTTGTACGGATGTCATTGAAGACTTTGATGAAGGCCGTCTTGGTACTGTGGTACGTACGAAAACCAGACTGATGAATATCAAAGCGGTTGTTCATTGCTAGGAAACTATTTAATTGTTGGAACACAGTAATTTTACCGATAAATGGGAGATTAGAGATTGGTCTGTAGTTTTACATCAACGTGTTGTCTAGTTTCTTCTTCTTTAGTTTTGGTTTGATAATTGCTGTTCTAATGCTATGGGGAAGACACCTGATAGGAGGGATGTGTTAATTATTTTGATCAGATCCGCTCTGATGGCTGGGAGGACCTTTTGTTAGAAAACTTGTTAGTAAGATATCCAAGCAGTAGGTGGCAGAGCTCAGTTTGTCAATAATTTCATCACAGCTCGATTTATTTAGTATTTAGTATTTGGAAATGAATTAGTCATTTTCTCTGCATGGGTGTTAATTGGGCTCATAGTTGGTACTGGGTTTGGAGCTGATGTGCTGATTGACCTTCTGATGTTCAAGATCTTTTCAGTAAAGAAGCTGGCAAATTCATTACAGGCCCTGGTGGAGTTTAGTTCAGGGGGTACTGTCACTGGAGGTGTAGTTAGTCTCTCCACTGTAGCAAATAATGTCCTAGCATTATTCTTGTTTCTGTGAATAATATCTGAAAAGAATGATATCCTTGCACCCTTTAAGGTTATTTGATAATTGTTCAGTTTCTCTTTATATATATCGTAATGAACCTGGATTTGAGTTTTCCGCCATTTCCTCTCAGCACACCAGCACTCCCTTTTTTCATTACATACCCCTTCTCCATTGAGACTTCTTTTTATTAGAGACAGTATTAACCTTACGTGGCGCAATATTATCCATCATGTCTGAGATTTTGGATAGAAAATCATCTGTAAGTTTGTTTACTCAGTGTGTGTTGGTGGATGTTGGTGATTTAGATATGGTTGGAGTGTACATCAGTCAGAAGTTTTCAGCTGAGTTTTCTTTAAGGTGGTGTTTTTTAACCATGGTTTTACTCTGATTAGGTATGTTGGCTTGGATGGTGCTTTCAAATGAGATGCAAAAATGATCGGTTAATGCGATATAAGTTATGGTAATGCTAGAGATATTTAAGTCTTTGCTAATAAGTAGGTCCAGAGTGTGTCCTCGCTTGTGCGTTGGATCATTAATGTGTTGGGTTATGTCAAAGTTATGAAGGGCATCATTTTGTGCTTTTGTTCCACTGGCTTTGTTTGGTTTGGAAATCTCCCACAATTTCTATCCGGTCAGAGTCTAGACAATGCAGAGCAAAGGTCATTGAAGCCGTTAAAGAAATCTTTGTTAGGTTTTGTTGGTTTACATATGTTTACAAATAGGACTTTGGTTCGTTTGTTTCAGTAGCAAAATATTCAAAGGTGCTGAATTTTCCTAGCAATGCCTTTTTTGGAGGTTTAGCAAAATGTGAAAGATAGTGGCCACTATAGTTTCAAGACACTTGTATGGATGCATAGCTGTTCAATACCTTTGATCGATCCTTCATGAATAATGGCAAGCGTTTTCCCTTTCTTGCTGTTTTCTGCTTCTTTTGGTTTGTTGTTGGTGTTGGCTTTTTGTTGCTGGCTGTTCGGTTTATTTTTGTGTTTCGCTGGCCTTGCTGTGAGTCTGCCAGACTCAGGGAGCTGGGAGAGATCAGTGCTGTGAATCTGGGACCGTATTCACAAAGAATCTTAGGGCTAAAAGTAGGTCCTAACTGGCGAATTTAGGAGTAACTCCTAAAAAATGTCGGCGTGGCACTCCTAAATGTAGGACTCCTAGTTTCTTAAGATAAAAGTAATTCACAACCACTTTTAGGCCTAAAAGTAACTCCTAAGTTTGGGAGTCCTTAAAAGAAGTCAAGAGGACTCCTAACTCCCTAAGACCTATTCACAAAGACTCCCAAAATTGTTGCAGCCAGACGCAATGTGTTAGACACTCTGGATGGTTCTGAATTGACCAAACAATACAGACTAAGGCCATGTCCACACGTAGCCGGGGGTTTTTTTTAAACGAAGATTTTCCTCCGCTCGTTTGAAGAAAAAAAAATCTCCATCCACACATAACCGGATAAATGCGTTTTTCAACATTCATAGACGTGACAAAGCAGTACGGGGCAGTAGTTCTACAAAATCCTATCTGCTAAGAATAACTTTCTTTCCTCTATCAGCAGTGACAGAGCTTATAAAAGCATCAAACAAAACGAAACAATGGATGATACCAACACAGCTCTGAGGGCATTAATGTTTTTTTTTGTTTTTTTAGAGTAAAGACAGGTCGCACAAGGGATGTTGGAGCATTTTCGGTTGCAGATAGTGACGTGACGGTTCTTAAAACTTTGTTTTCAATCGTCCACACGCAGATACTGAAAAAGGAGAAAATGCAAATCTCCACTTTGGCCGGAGAATCTTTTCAAAAGATTCGTTAATGGTGCCGAAAATCTCCGGCTACGTGTGGGTGACAGGCAAAACTCTAGAAAAATATCTCCGTTTTGTGAGATACGCGGCTATGTGTTGTTCCCCCTGCACAAAGAAGAAAACTTCCACGCCTTCCAATTAATGCAACATATGTAGGGATGCCTATATGATGGACATTGCCTACCTGTTGCTGCACCATCCTTCTTATAAGTGGCGATCTCGAGCAGACACTGGGACTGTAGCGAATACCATCTCTTCTCACAGTCTTCTGCCGTTTGAGAAACCGCTGGATAAGCATTTATGTTTCTGCTAATTTCCACCCATTCCTCCCTTTTCTTCTTATTCGTAATCCCGGCTCTAAATCGCCCTTTGAGGACCGTCCTCCTCTCCAGTACTGGTACAGTTGGTCAACTGTGCCAGTAGTAATAATTGGTCCTGCGACCAGTTAGATTTCCTTGTTCTCTTCTCGCCACTCATTTTCACTTCACAAGGTGCTTTTCACGGTAGTGGGGGGGGGGGGGGGGGGGGGGTCTATTTAAGGTGTGGCTGATGTGCTCATCTTCACAATTGTTTATAGCCTACTTGCAATCACTCCCTTATATGATGATCCATCCTCCATCCATCCATTATCTATACCGCTTTCAACCAATTCAGTGTCATGTGGAGAAGGGTGGGGGGTGTTTGGGGCTGGAGCTTATTCCAGTTAGGGCGGCAGTCTGTCACATATTTTTGATGCATTTCACGTTATTTTCGTTTTTAAACTTTACCCTCTCTGTAACTAGGCTATTGTTTGTAAGTTGTATGAAGTGTCAGTCTCGTGGCCGAAACAAAGATGTCATCGTGCATTATTTCTGCTATTTGCACTGTTCATAATTACGGTTTTATTGACATTGAAGTTTTCCATTTCCTGGTTTCACACGTGTCATTCAACAACCAATCACACTGCTGTTCTGCTTTGGCAGTAGCCATTGTTTGGTGACAAAACAAGATTTTTTTTGCCAAAGTCAAACCAAATAACAAGTCTATTGTGCTATTTTTCTGTAAAATAAAATTGAATAATTTAAAAATCAATGATGGGGAAAAATGTTTTTCTTCCTGAAGATGGACCATTTAAAAACATTGGTACCGTCCATAGGCTATATCTGTCAACTAAAACAAGCTTACTCAAATTCATAATTGGTGCAGAACCAGCAATCATAACTAACATGTTTAATGCTGATGAATCTACTGGAATTCCCCTCACGTCTTGATACAAGGAATAACGTTAACTTAGTTAGTACTTAACACAGACTTATGTTGCCTAGCTAGTTAGGATTTCACTTACTTCTCTCAATCCTCGCCGCTTTATCCCTGCTGCAGGGGAATAACGTTCTGATATCCATCTAGGAGTTACAGAAGGTCAATTAGTACATCTGTTTCCCAATACCAAAGTTAAGCCCACTTAACACCCATGCATCAAAGTTTTCAATGACATCCGTTTAAATACCAGTACTGTGTTATACCACCGTACTGGTAGACCTCAGTGCAGCGTTTGACACTGTTGATCATGATATATTACTGGTGTGTCTATAGAAGGCTGGGTTTGTGCGATTTGCCCCTCAGATTTGTTGCTGAGCTCTGATGAAGGCCACGAAGCCACACAGCACCGGCTATCCTTGTTGTGCCAGTTGCGTTTATTTCTAGCTTCTATTGTTATAAAGGAAAATGTCCCATGTTTTTTTTTTTTGCCTCGCTCTGTTAAACCTTTTTATCTGGCCCTTAACCCATGTGGATGGGGTAGAAATGGATTCTTTGAAAGAACCGCTTCGGCCCAGCTACGGGTTGGTGCAAAGACCCAGTTTCAATTCGGCTCTGGCACCAAACCAGGACTAGCCCCACCCCACCCGAACAGAAATTGGTTCATTATCCATAATTGTCTATTCTTTGGTGTCAACTTGGAAATACTTAATTTTGATTTATCATCTAAATGCTTTGTAAATTATTATTGTCTGTTACTATATAGTAAGAATCTACATCAAGCTGGGGACACTCAAGGACATTTTTTTCTTGTTTTTTTTCTTTCTTATTCTTAGTAGCTAAGTTGTCAGTCCGCACTAGCTCCTTTCAGTTGATAGGAAAAGTTAGCTTATAAATCTTTAAAATAGGAGGAGATGATCAGCCAACTTATTCAGTTTAACAAACATTAACATGCTTTGTGTTGGATCTGTGTGGTTGGTGTGATCTGGTCCCAAACCCAACTGCAAAAGACAATGAATGACCGGAAGATGACACTAGCTGAAAGCTGTATTGTAGTTAGATTTTTTTTCTTTTCTTAAAAAAAACAACACACTAGGGTTGTCTGCCTTCACTGGAATACAGTTTAAGTGCACAGTTCTTGGGATAATGGTTTATGCTAAGATGTCCTTTTGAGATTTTTTTTGTACTATCTTGCAAGACGAGTGAAATATGAAATGCCATCACCAATGACACTTAAGTGTCAGGAATAATGAGCACTCTGATCTTAATTATTGCAATCCCTTGGTTGATTAGTACTCTAAAGTAGGGATGACTAAAGCTGCTTAGTGGCTGGACCTAATCTATAGAGGAACCGGCCTTTGAATTAGAAAAAAATGTCAGAGACCTAGAAGCTCACAGAGGCTACTGTTCGTGTTTGTCGTCACCCACAGCAGGCTTCCCTTTAAGAAACTCAAACTATTCTGCTGTACTGCCGTAAGCAGCTTCTACCTCATTAGCTTTACATTACACATGCTTTTATTTTTATTTAATAAGTCTCCAGTATTTAGAGATACATTGTGGCTCACTGCTGTTAAAGGTTTTCTAAGCTCCAGCTGCTGAGCCCGATTGGTACAACTGCGCATGTGCGTCAGGGACAGAAAGGGACTAGAAAAATGGACAGCGGCAATTTTAAGAGAAAGACGAAGCTTTAAAAAAATAAACTAACGTTGATTTTTTTTTTTTGTCAACAGTGTTGCTTGTCGACGTTGTGACAAATCGATTGTGATATAATAATAACAATAATGTATTTACAGTAGGATCTTTTTAAATTTTGCTTTTAATGTGTGTTAAGCTTATCGTAATAATGACTGATGTAGAAAATTCAGGAAAAGCATGGGTAATATCTGTTCTTTATTGTGTTATAGAACTAATAATGTTTTCAGGGGTAGTTGGCAATATAAAAGGTAAAAGGTGTAATTTAATTCAATTCAAAAATACTTTATTGATCCTACAGGGAAATTAAGTGTTGTTGTAGCTCATAACTAATTACAGTGGGGCAAAAAATTATTTAGTCAACCACCGATTGTGCAAGTTCTCCCACTTAAAATAATGATAGAGGCCAGTAATTTTCATCATAGGTACACTTCAACTTTGAGAGATAGAATTTGAAAAAAAAAATCCAGGAATTCACATTGTAGGATTTTTAAAGAATTTATTTGTAAATTACGGTGGAAAATAAGTATTTGGTCACTTCAAACAAGGAAGATCTCTGGCTCTCATAGACCTGTAACTTGTTCTTTAAGAAGCTCTTCTGTCCTCCACTCGTTACCTGTATTAATGGCACCTGTTTGAACTCGTTATCTGTATAACAGACACCTGTCCACAGCCTCAAACAGTCAGACTCTAAACTCCACTATGGCTAAGACCAAAGAGCTTTCGAAGGACACCAGGAAAAGAATTGTAGACCTGCACCTGACTGGGAAAAGTGAATCTACAATAGGTAAGCAGCTTGGTGTGAAAAAATCAACTGTGGGAGCAATTATCAGAAAATGGAAGACATACAAGACCACTGATAATCTCCCTCGATCTGGGGCTCCACGCAAGATCTCATCCCGTGGGGTCAAAATGATAATGAGAACGGTGAGCAAAAATCCCAGAACCACACGGGGGGGACCTGGTGAATGACCTGCAGAGAGCTGGGACCAAAGTAACAAAGGTTACCATCAGTAACACACTACGACAGGGAATCAAATCCTGCAGTGCCAGACGTGTCCCCCTGCTTAAGCCAGTGCATGTCCAGGCCCCTCTGAAGTTTGCCAGAGAGCACATGGATGATACGGCAGAGGATTGGGAGAATGTCATGTGGTCAGATGAAACCAAAGTAGAACTTAAGGAAAGAATGAATGGGTACATGTATCGTGAGATTTTGAGCCAAAACCTCCTTCCATCAGTGAGAGCTTTGAAGATGAAACGTGGCTCGGTCTTCCAACATGACAATGATCCCAAACACACCGCCCGGGCAACGAAGGAGTGGCTCCGTAAGAAGCATTTGAAAGTCCTGGAGTGGCCTAGCCAGTCTCCAGACCTCAACCCCATAGAAAATCTGTGGAGGGAGTTGAAAGTCCATGTTGCTCGGCGACAGCCCCAAAACATCACTGCTCTCGATAAGATCTGCATGGAGGAATGGGCCAAAATACCAGCTACTGTGTGTGCAAACCTGGTAAAGACCTATAGTAATCGTTTGACCTCTGTCATTGCCAACAAAGGTTATATTACAAAGTATTGCGTTGAATTTTTGTTATTGACCAAATACTTATTTTCCAGCCATAATTTGCAAAGAAATTCTTTAAAAATCCTACAATGTGAATTCCTGGATTTTTTTTTTCACATTCTGTCTCTCACAGTTGAAGTGTACCTATGATGAAAATTACTGACCTCTGACATCATATTAAGTAGGAGAACTTGCACAATGGGTGGCTGACTAAATACTTTTTTGCCCCACTCTAATTCTTCAAGGAGTTGTTGCAGATCATGTTTAGGGACGGGTATCGTTAATGATTTATCGGTACTACTACTCTCAACGATACTCCTCATCAATCCGGTACTTGATCGGTTCTCCTTCTCGGTACTTCTTTTTTTTTTAAAGGCTAAAACAAAAGGGGAAAAACACAAATTATGAACTATAATAGTTTTATTTTTTTAACAATTGGAACAGCAAATCACCTTAAATGAATAACTGCAAAATAAAAAGTACAAAATTAATTTAATAAACACTATATAAACAACTTTTATATATCAAAAACTAAAAATACTATGTTGTCTATTTAAAAAAGTTTAAGATATTCAAGTAAACAATATCAAACACAACAATTCAATTCAATTCAGTTTATTTATATAGCGCCATTTCACAACAGATGTCATCTCAAGGCACTTTACAAAAAGAGTTATTACAATACAATGTTAAGTGTAGGAATTACAGAACAATGCAATTAAGAACCAAAATGAAAGATTTTGAATGCTAAAGTGTATAGTGCAATATAAGCCCTGAGAACATTGAGAACAATAATATAGCGTCCACCCATCCATTTTCTGTACTGCTGCATCCTGCTGCAGCACTCAGGCGGTTGAAAACTGAATATCTCGGTTTGTATTTGGTGTATTTTGGCAACATTTTTGGTCAAATTACTCTTCTTCTGGCCTTTGCAAGTAAAGCTTTTATTGCATTTGTGACAGTGTGCATTGTCTGCTTCTATTTTTGTAAAGCGTAGTTTATGCTTCTCCGTTTTGGGGGAGACTGATGCAACACCATTATCCGTCAACTCAAGGGCCTCTCCGTCACCTACGCAAGGACGCACGGAGTAGAGGCCCATTTTTTAACTATCTGTCTCCATTGACGGAGCGTATGCATCTGATTGGTCTGTTTCAGCAACAGCCAGAGATCGCTTCACCAGAACGGGGCTCTATAGTCGCTGTAATCGGTAGTTAATGCAGCATTTTGCCACTAAGTGCTTTATATTGAAAGGATAATTGATCTAATCTGTTCTTTTGGCAATTTTGAACACAAGGAGGTGTAGAGAAACAACAACAAAGGCTCTATTTCTAGAGTATTTAATGAACTGCACCTCTAGTAAAAAGCTTTACAGCTTAATCCAAACTTACTTTGTCTTTCATTGCTCCTTGAGGAAGAAATACGTTCACAAGCCTAGAAAAACGGACACGGCGCTGTGTGATAGTAGGCAGAGACGCCATGAAAGCTTAGCACCCCCTGCTGTCCTGGTCAAGCAACGCAGAAAAAAACAATAGAGAATGGAGTGGAAGAGTGGATTACTATAAACGGAAAACGTCTCAGTCAATACGTCTGCGTGCAAATTTGTGGTTGGAGAAGCATAAACTAGGCTTCAAACGAAGCCAAAATTTGGATCTTTTCGCTCGCTCTGCTATTGTGTCTGTGTAACTACTGGTAAGGAGGAGTGGGCTGTCAATACAGTGTTTGGCTTGTGTTTATATCTCCTGTAAAAGATGAATACGACCTTAGTTTTACCGCTAAGAGGACCGATAAGGCTGAAGCTTATCGGTCTGGGTAGACTGTCAGAATGAGCCCCGGGGCTAATGTAATACCAGGTTTCGGTACCCATCCCTAATCATGATGCCTGTGGGGAGAAATAATTTCCTGTTGCAGTCTGTGTTGCAGTGAAACTGAAAAAGCATCCGACTGAAGATACTCTGTTGCTCTAGGATAGTCTCATGATGGAAACAGCGTTTGACTTATCCCTGTGTCTTTACATTAAAGGAAAGCTAATCATTTCCACACCATGCAACAAAGAGGTCCACCTATGTATTCAGCTTCTTCTCCATCTGATACACCCAACAATTGCAGAGTCGTCTGAGTATTTCTGCAGATGACAGATCTCTGTCTTATACTGGAAGAGTGAAAAGGAATGGTGAGAGTACAGTTCCTTTTGGTACCCTGTTCCCTACGGCAACAGATTATCTTCAGTTAGAGGCTTCTTCAGTTTCACCGCAGCTATAGGAAATTCTTTCTCCCCACAGCCATCATGAACTAACAACTCCTTGAAGAATTAGTTATGAGCTATAACATTTAATTTCTTTTTGGGATCAATATTTTGAACTGAATTGGAAATCGCAATATGGATTTGAGGCCATAACGCTCTGCCCTTTTATGCATATTTAGAAATAATTCAGCAGAAAACGAACACAAGAAATTATTTTGCTCTTTTATGACATGACTTTGTGTTTGTACAGGGTGAACTTGCTGTCCACAAAAAGAAGATTGATGAAGTTGAGAAATGGATCACAGCCCACACAAATGAATCAAAGGTAACTACAAGAGATGCTTGATATACTATGCTAACCTGTACGCAATTTCCGTAGCAAGTATGCAATTTGACATCTACTTACGCTGGTACGACTCGTCCATCTAAACGACGGAAAAAGTGGTGGACATGTGAGTTCTGTGGGAAATGTGCACATGCGGTACTCATGTCTGACAACACGATGCCGCAGCGTGGTGAAGCAGTTTCAGCCAGTCATTGTAGAAAAACGGAGAATGAGTCTACCAGACATATCATCAGTGCACCCCCCCACCCCCCCTTTGCACGCTGGCTCAGCTCTGCCTCCCCATCCTTCGTTCCTCACTTGCTGCTGCTCACGCTTAAACAGGTCAACTGTGTGTTTTAGTGGACCTGCTAGCTTTTTGTAAATGTGAACCTTGAAGGGTAACGTTACTATGACTGTGGAAACATTCCAGATGAAGTCTAGATAAAAAAAGAAATAAAAAGGTTTTGCAAAGTTTTTTATCAGCAAAATTATTGGTCATGTTCAGCAGCAGACCTGCAAAAAAGAAGAGGGTCCATGTCCCCTCAGGGTATGTAAATAAATATCAAGAAATGTGGCAATGCTTGTGACCCTCTTAAGGGGGGGTGGTGGTATTATGCAAAATTGACTTTTTGATGTGTAACATCTTGACAACCTGTTATTTCCTCACTAAAAACATGCCTGAATTGTTGGTTTGATTTATCCACTTATGTTTGAATATTATTTGAGTCTCTGCTGGTAGTGCTGAAACACCTGCTCCCACCTATCTCCGCCTTTTCCACCCATCTCCTCCTACCTGATGTAGCTTACTCAACAGCCAAGCTGCTGCGCCTGCAGCCTTCCCTCCCCACTCAGCTCCAGTAGAGCAGCTACTTAGCTGAGGCTATTTGTAAGGCTAAAAGTTTGGACTTCATTTTTGGAAACAATCCTACGCCAAAAAAGATCTGTTATCTTTTCACAAATCACTTCACAGAGGACTGTTTTCTCAACAAAATCCTTTTTGATAGTGTGTTAATAAGCACATTGGCCCTAAATGCAAGGATACTCCATCTGAACCTGTTTGGGTAAGAACAGTGACTTGGCATTAATAACTGACTTCACAACGTAACTACTTATTTGTGCGCTTTTATGGTTGCAATGTAAAACGTAGCTTCCGTTCATAGATGAAGAAAGATGGAGTGTTTTTATAATTTTATACCTCTCGCCTGTCAAAATTGCGCTGAATCTCCTCTCACTCTGCTGTGGAGATGATACATGAGAAATGGAACTATCAATTTTTAAAGGTGTTCGCTTATGTTGTTTAAGTCCTTCAACAGATGTACAGGTACCAAAAAAGTGCATAAGTACAGACTGTGTTCAGAAGTAAGTACAATAAGTACAGAACAAGCATTTTTTTCTTTTTCTTGAATTAGTTTGTTCAAATACATAAGCTGTGATGACTCTGTCACAGTGCTCACTGACGTTCCAGGATTATAAGTGGAGTCATGGGGCGTAATTGCGCAGATTTCACTAACGTTCTCCTCCTCCTCCTGTTCCTCTTCTTCTTCTTGCCGTGCTCTCTTAGCTGGCCTGGACTTGATGGGTGTGGAGGTAGCAGGTTCCCATGGTGCATTCAAAGTGCTTGTGGCATTAGTGGTGTGGGTGGAGAGGAAGAAGTCTGTTTGAGTTCCTAAAATAAGTCATTGTGTGTTAGTAGCAAAGTACATACTACTCAGGATTTAGTCTATATTTGATCAGCACTGTAAGAGCTAATTCACAACAGATGGACAATGTTATGTAGGCTGTAATGTTAACAACCCCCAAGAATTTAGTTATAAAACTGTTATGGAGAATTACATTGAATGATACATCACAAACCTTTGCTTCTGATGGGATGACCCAATGTCTTAGTTGAAAGCTGTGTTCCACAGCTGCTAAGACTTAGAGGACCTGTTTGGGTGCTTTTGGAAATTAAGGATGATGTTTGTGATGTGCTCTGGAAGAAGGAATGAATAATTACTAAATGGCAAGCAATTCTCAAAACTTTAGAGTATAATAGGCAACGCAATAGCAATTCTGACTTGACAGCTGGCAGTAAGAAAGCTCTGAAAACATACAGTTGTGGCCAAAGGTTTTGAGAATGACACAAATATTAGTTTTCACAAAGTTTGCTGCTAAACTGCTTTTATCAACAATTACGTGACATTTATGCAAAGAGTCAATATCGACTGGACATGTGCTCAATCAACTTCTGGGCCAAATCCTGACTGATAGCAACCCATTCTTTCATAATCACTTCTTGGAGATTGTCAGAATTAGTGGGTTTTTGTTTGTCCACCCGCCTGTTGAGGATTGACCACAAGTTCTAAATGGGATTAAGATTTGGGGAGTTTCCAGGCCATTGACAGAAAATTTCAATGTTTTGGTCCCCGAGCCACTAAGTTATCACTTTTGCCTTATGGCACACTGCTCTATTGTGCTGGAAAATGCATTGTTCTTCACCAAACTGTTGTTGGATTGTTGGAAGAAGTTGCTGTTGGAGGGTGTTTTGGTACCATTCTTTATTCATGGCTGTTTTTGGGCAAAATTGTAAGTGAACCCACTCCCTTGGATGAGAAGCAACCCCACACATGAATGGTCTCGGCATGCTTTACTGTTGGCATGACACAGGACTAGTGGTAGTGCTCACTCTTTCTTCTCTGGACAACCCTTTTCCAGATGCCCCAACAATCGGAATGAGGCTTCATCGGAGAATATGATTTTTTCCCAGTCCTCAGCAGTCCATTCACCATACTTTGTGCAGAAGATCAATATGTACCTGATGTGTTGTTTTTTTTGGAGAGAAGTGGTTTCTTTGCTGCCCTTCTTGACACCAGCCCATTTTCCAAAAGGCTTCGCCTCACTGTGCGTGCAGATGCGCTCACACCTGCCTGCTGACATTCCTGAGCAAGCTGTGCATTGGTAGCACTCTAATCCCTCAGCTGAATACTCGATGACTAGACGATCCTGGCGCTTGCTGGACTTTCTTGGATGCCCTGAAGCCTTCTTAACAAGAATTGAACTTTTTTCCTTGAAGTTCTTGATAGTCCTATAAATTGTTGATTTAGAATTTAGAAGCCCCAATATCCTTGCCTATGAAGCCATTTTTATGCAACGCAATGATGCCTGCACGCGTTTCTTTGCAGGTCTCCATGGTTAAAAATGGAAGAACAATGATTTCAAGCATCACCCTCCTTTTTAACATTTCAAGTCTGCTATTCTAACCAATCAGCCTGACATAATGATCTCCAGCCTTGTCCTCGTTAACAATCTAACCTGAGTTAACAAGACGATTACTGAAAATGATCTCAGCAGTTCCTTTAATGACAGCAATGACTTGACTAACTTGTCACCAAACCGACACCAGTTACAGAACAATGTAAAAAGAAATCGTCTAAAACAATGCTAAAAATCTAGTTTCTCACCTGTGTATAACGTTTCTATGCTCAATGTTTATTTTAATAAACTTTCGTCAAACTGCTGTATAAAAGCAATATCAAACTCTAGGTCGCAATGTTTTACTGTATCATACACACTATTGTGATTGGACTGCGGCCTTGATGCCTACGAATGAACCTCAGCATGATACGAGCCTACATAATCAGTACCTCTCGAGTGATATTGCTCAATTGCTCATCTTCCCACAAAACACACAGGAATTAAATTGTTTGGCCATATTTGCGTTTTTCCTTGTTGGTAACTTCTCTGCTAACTGCTGGGCTAAGACTTTCAGCTACAGAGAAAGTGGATTGCCACCGGCTATTGTGGGAGAAGGCATGAATAACTAATTTTCATTTCTACGTAGAGTTGAACAGTTTTTCTGATTTGCTTGTATTTTGGTGTTTCTTCTTTCACTGGCTAAAGCAACCAGTTGCGGTAAAAGAAAAGAATCAGGTTCAACTGACTTGTTTTGGACTAGAATGAGCTATTATACATAAAAAAATCTTTGGAAAAACTTTTTTACATGGAAGGGATCCTTAAATGCAATAATTTCAGTAAGAAGCAGCAGTTTTGGTTACGACACCTGCACCTTGATGTCCTGTAAGCAGCTGTGCAGTCTGTTTGGCCTATGAAAAGATCAGAACCAGCCTTGAAGCAGCAGCTTGGGCCTTAGGAGAACACCATATAAGAGAATCTAGACATTTTCATCAATGTATGAATATCCCCGGATAACTAGGAGAGTAGGTAAAAAACCAGCAAGCCAGGGGAGAAGAGAAAATCGCTCTACTGTTGCTTATGAAGCTGCTAACAAGCCAACCAGCTCAAAGAGGCTACTGTGCGTGTTTGTCATCAACCACAGCAGGCTTTCCTTTAAAGGGAATATAAAGACGTTTGAAACTTCATGCTTGCGATTGCTTCATCAGGCTAAATGGAGCCTTAATGGTAAAGCCTAGTTTATGCTTCTCCAACCGCAAATTTGCACTCAGACGCAGATGTATTGACGAAGACGTTTTTTGTTTACAGTACTCCTCTTTTCCTCTCCACTATTTTTTTTTTTTTCAGCGTTTCTCGAGCAGGACAACAGGGTAGGGCTGGGCGATATGAGCTTAAATTAATATCACGGTATATTGAGCATTTCACCTCGATAACTTTAACTGGACAATAACAATGACCACATCAACCCCAAAACAAAACCCTGTCTTTGTCTTTTTTAATCGTGTACTTTTCTGTATTAAATGTCCGGTAGTGACCAAATTTGTTTTGAAACAAATTTCAAACAGCCTTTTATATCAGGGTTTGATTCACTCTTCTTAGAGTCCAGTTTAAACTCACTTGTTTTAATACTGAATTTACCAACAAAGGCAAATTGATGTCTGTAGCGGTCATAAATTTCGGTATCTGTAAATTTTCAGTATACCGCCCAGCCCTACAGCAGGGGGTGCTAACATTTCTTTGGCTTCTCTGCACAGCAACGTTTTTTTTTTTTTTTCTAGACTTGTAAATGTATTTCTTCCTCAAAGAGCAATGAATGACAAACATTTTTGATTAAGCTAGAAAGCTTTTTACTAGAAGTGCAGCTCATAAAATACTCTAGAAACCCATGGAAACAGACACAGCCCCCTTTTTTGTTTTCCTACACCTTGTGTTTAAAATCATAAAAAGAACAGATTAGATAAATTATCCTTTCAGTTTAAAGCATTTAGTGGCCAAACGCTGCATTAACTACTGATTGCAGCGACTATATACTGTAAATAGGGCTGGGAAAAACGATTATTTTTGTAATCGATTAATCTAGCGATTATTTTTTTTGATGCATCGATTAATGTAATGATTCATTTTTCGATTCGATGTTAATAGCAGTATACGATAGCAGTAACATACAACAGACGCTGCTGTGTATGAGTACATGCCCTCTGTGTGGGGGTGTTTGGGTGATTTATAGGGTAAAATACATAGCGTTAGTAAAAAAGTTGAAAACTTACGGTGTTTAATCATTTGCTGGAACTGCTCCTGGATGCCGTCCTGCTTTCATAAACCATTTCCATTTTGCAAAGCCAGCAGACGACAAAATCGCTCCCTTTTATTTTAATATAGTTCCATACCTTTGAACTGAGAGTTTGGATGGAAGTATTTTTAAGTCAACTGACTCACTCATGCTGCAACTACTGGCTCCCGCCATGTTTGTTTTGAAAGTGATGACGCATCGACGCACATTTTTTGCGTCAACGTATTTTAAGTGTCGACGTAATCGATTACGTCGACTAGGGCTGAACGATTAATTGCATATGCAATTAAATCGCAATGTGATAACATGAGATTTTCTAATCGCAAAGCCTGCAAATTGACTTGAAATAAACGTATATGGCAAAGTCACGTGACTTGCAAACAGCTCAAACAATACCAGGAGTGAAGGAAACGTTGCAGTTTAACATGTTATAAAATGGCCTAAAGCTTAACAGAATCCAATGCTGCACAATATTTGGTACCTAAGAGGAACAGTACATCAGTTGTGGGAAATTATATCGGCTATGAAAGCGTTGATGCTGCACAACGGCAGGTATTATGCAGAACCTGCCTTGCTGCCTCACGAGGTACACATTTGCATTTTTTATACATCTGCGCTGTGTAAGAAATGCAGAGAGAAAGTTAAAGCCGCACCGAAAACAGCGGGCTATTTTGTAACAACTGACCTGTGATGAAGCCGCACTACGGAGTCATACCAGAGTCTGAAAATGCCTTAGATCGATGGAGAATTAAAAACCAGAGCTAGTTGCTTCAAGCATCCTACTTCCCGGATAACCCCACAGAGGAAAACGTTGCAGCCGGCCTGAGAGGGGCTTACCAACTGGGATCAAAAGGAAGAAAACCTTGATTGCATAACGACTGCGATCACCGTCTAATGTGAAGATTTAAGTAGATAAAGTTGTTTATACAGTATTCAGCCATGCTTCATTTGCATTTATCTTAAAATAAGTCTAGCCTATGGAATAGAATAAATTATGTACAAAAAAATCTGTTCCTAATACATAGTATTTTTGCTTGCATTAATAAAAAAATGCTTGAGAAAAGCCCCATAAAAATAATTGCAAATTAAGTCGCAATTGCAATATTGAAGAAAAAAAATCGCAATTAAATTATTTTCCAAATTCCAGCCCTAACAGTAAACACCATGAATTGTCACTTGAAGTACATTTTACCTTGTTCCAGGATGTATTTTTACATTACCTATTGCCTTGTTTTATATTTCAACAAATGACTTCAAGAAGGGTTTCCTCTGCTCAAAACTATTTTTTTTGTAATAATTTTATTTTTTTATGTTTGTTTTATTTTACTCTATGAAATACCTAAATTAGCCAAGAATGTCATGCTTAGGTCGGTTTGATGACATAATTTCAAAACAGATGTTACCAAAACCTTTTTCACTCTTGAGTAGCATTTTTGATAGCTACTTCACTCGAATAAAGGTACTGCTACTATTACTTGAGTACAACCTTTGCGTACTCTAGCCACCTCTGTTCATATTTTACATCCAGGTAAAGGAGGTATTAGCAACATTGTTTTTGTCATTGTAAATACAGCACTATTGCCAAAACATGTTATGGCTTGTTTCAGTAAAATTTATAGAAAAGATGCTTTCCATCACATTAACATGTACACCTTGTTACTTTTGCTTCAAGGAATCCAGTCCAACTGATTAATCAGAAGTGTCTGAGCAGAACACTAACTCTGGATGGGGGCAGAGACAGGGCAGGGAAAGGAGCAGGCAGAGGGACACCAGGGTCAGCCAGCTTGGTGCACCTGCTGCATTTTCCAACTGATTCCTTCAGACCTGGAAAATATGTGTTGTAGACAGGATCCAGAAGGGTATCTGAGCAGACGTCCTCGTTTTAACTTGTTGTTCTTGGATGAAGGAATCTTGTGTTTGGGTCGGCAGACAAGTAATGACATGTTGGCTCTGTGTGACAGCCAAAACCATGGATCTGATAACTAGGAGTATCATTACTCTGCCTAAGGAACAGTACACTATTTGGCAGCACAGACATCTTGGCGCAGGCAATCAGGTGGTGATTTCCTTCTTGCTGTGTTTGGAGGATCAGAGACGAAAACCCCGACCCATTTGTGGTTAACATTGGTTTTCAAGAAGCCCGATTCCGCAGAAACTAACACGAAACTCATGACCAACTCAGAAATATTGTTTACTATTATTGTTATTGCAGCAAAACCTTTTTGCATATTTGTATTTGTCAAAATTACATAAATAAATTTGCTGAATAATTTTCTTACACCAAAATAGAGAAGATTTGGTTATCATCATTTCCTGTTCTCTGCTTTGCTGTCTCGGCAACAGTTTAGCTGTAGGAGGAGGGATGATCCAGATGGAGAGGACCCAGGGCCCTGGGGTCATCTGGCTGAATGCTTCTCCTTTTTGGGAGTAGTCCCCTGGCAGAGCTGAGGCGCTTCTCTAATATTCTTTTCTGCAGCTCTGGGTTGTAGACTCGTTTGTGTCTAAAAAAACATTTATGTAGACGTATGATAAAGTTAGCCATTTCCTGGTAAAGTTGTTTTATTCTTTTCTGACAAATAGTTCATAACAAGTAAAGGTAAATCCTGTTTTGTCCACAGCATAAAAAGTACCACACCAGTGCCCCAAGGAGCTGTAAGTTCTCCTATTCTTTTCACTTTGTACACAATTCAGTGTAGAAATACAGAATCAAATAAAAATTTTTAAATTTCTAACGACACTAATATTTTGAGGTTTCTCGAAGCATTTAATTCTCCATCCAAGTATTTTGAGGTAATCAATTTTTTCACTTTTGGTATGTAAAGCATCATCTAAAATATTTTTTAGGTGAAAGAGATGATCTTTGACTCCAGAGGGCTGATGTCCCGTGATCCAGAGGAGTTATAAGAACGCAGTTCTAAGAACAGTCCACCTTGAATTTAGGTCGAATAACCACCCTTCCCCAGGGGAACCTTTTCATTTTGCTTTTGCACATGAGTCGGGACCTTCACAGGGACCGATGTGATGCAATCGTCTGCGACAGTGACGTATTACTTTAGCGCCACACGAGACCACAAACCATAACCCGCGAAAATGAGAGAAGAAAACCCATTGAGAAAAATCACTACACAGCTAGCATGGAGAGCGAGGAGGCTACCACATTCATGGTCTGCATGATGACAATACAACTGATGCAGAAAATCAGGAGTACTTACTCTGTTGCTGCTGCTGCTGTTGTTTTTAAAAATGGCAGGTCCACAGGAAGCAGAACTCCAGAGGGTTGGTTTATGCATACGACCAATCACCAAACACCTGTCATATTAGTTCCAATGGAACCCCAGAAAGACCCTGCCTCGGAGTCGGAGCTAAAATGGTTATAGGAACTGAGGGGCGCGGTCCCTAGTTCCTATATATCCGAATGCACGAAAAAACGGCCTGGGTCCTGAAAAGTTTATAAGAACTTCAAAAGGTTCCTACAGTCCGAATGCGGCTATTGAAGTTGTTGCAATAGAAAGGTGAAATCCGTAAAAGATCTTGGTATTTGTGAGGTAAAAAACTTATCAATTTACAAACTCCTTTATTCCTATATCTGTGGCTCTTCTGAACAAGAACAGATGCAATAGGAGGAGCATTTTTGTAAGAAGTGTTTGAATGTTTTGATTTATTTAGTTAATGGGATCCATAGGAGGTGTAATATGATTATTAAATTTAGCACCACTAATCTACATAGCTGTTTGCTTTAACTATTTCTAGGTAGCTTGTGCAAATGTGATGACTGTTGTCCTGTTGGTGCTGTTGCTTATATTTGTATACAATCATAGTAGTTTTGTTTGTTTAGTTTAATTTTAATTTTAATTAAAAACAGCAGAATATAGTAATATAAACAGACTAAAAATAACACACTTTTAATGCCCCAGCCGTAATGTCCACACGTTTACAAATGACAGTCAGTAATATATACACTTTATTTGATTAGTGGCATAGTTTTACAAAGTTTAGATAGGCATACACAACATAGTTTTTTTCTTACAATTCCAACAAATTAAACCATGTACTAAGCTGTGATCACGCCATGTTCCAACTTCGGGCAATGTACGGAAACCCATGCTTTGAAAGCTACTACTCTTTTTGTTTTGTTTTCCCTCACGTATTTAGTAAAAAATGCCTTTCAAGCAAGAATTACGCCATACCGAGAGATTCTCTCAGCGTTCTCCACTCTCACACGCCGCACCGCTGTTTAGTCTGGTTTAGGGCTTGGACGACGCGTCGAAGGTAATCGATTACGTCGACACGTTCAATACGTCGACGCAAAAAATGTGCGTCGATGCGTCATCACTTTCAAAACAAACATGGCGGGAGCCAGTAGTTGCAGCATCAGTGAGTCAGTTGACTTAAAAATACCTCCATCCAAACTCGCAGTTCAAGGTTATGGAACTATATTAAAATTAGAGGGAGCGATTTTGCGTCTACCGGCTTTGCAAAATGGAAATGGCTTATAAAAGCAGGACGGCATCCAGGAGCAGTTCCAGCAAATGATTAAACATCGTAAGTTTTCAACTTTTTTTACTAACGCTATGTATTTTACCCTATAAATCACCCAAACACCCCCACGCAAAGGGCATGTACTCATACACAGCAGCGTCTGTTGTATGTTACTGCTATCCTTTTGGTTGGTTTTTGTTTGTGACTCGTGTTGGCAGAATGAGTCGGAATGCGCACAGACTGGCTATGAGCAAAAGCCAAAAAATGTGAGTGTGTTATTTGGTAAACATGTTTGCTATCAAAGGTAATGCACTTCTTGGTAAACGGAGCCATTGTGGACATTAATACAACATTTAAGTGCTTGCAAAAGCAAACCAACAAAGAACTCTTGTTTATCACGTTTAATAATGCCTCATCCTGTTTGAAACAAACAAACTGGAGGAGCATTAATAAAAAAATTGTATTCAAAGTTTCCATCTAATAACTAGAAAAATGTGCAGCATTTTATTGGAATTAACAGCGCCTCACTCCTTGTTTATCTTTTTTTTGTGTGCAAATCTTAGAAACAAACAAGAGAAAATGGAGTACAGTAAATGTTTTTTGTTTTATGTTTTTGGGGTATTTTCTTTCGTTTATTCATATAATTTGGTTGCACAACATTTAACTTCTTAAATGTAACCTCTAACACGAGATTGTACTAATACTACAACTTTATTTTGGATTTTTTTTTTTTATTAAAATGTGTTCAAATGAAATTTGTTTATTTCATTGGAATACATAAATTAATAAATGTCAAATTTCTATACAAATAAAATAATGGGTAAATAATAAATAATCGAGTCGAATCAACATCGAATCGAAAAATTAATAATTAGATTAATCGATGCGTCGAAAAAATAATCGCTAGATTAATCGATTACAAAAATAATCGTTTTGCCCAGCCCTAGTCTGGTTCTTGCCTATATCGATCCGACTCTAGTTTCTTCCTTTTTGTCACGCTGGAATAAACTGTTTCTTGGTTATCTTGGACTGGAGTGTGGGTGGTGTTTGAAGCAGCTCTCTTCTTGTTCTTGAGAGTCCATGCTTCCAACGCTACCACTCGCTACACAGCTCTTGCTGGAGATGGCAAACGCTGCGGTAGAGTGTGTACGTGCATGATGTCTTCACACACTAGACTGCCTCTGGGATTGTTTGACCCGAACAATAACTAATAATAACTAATAAAGTGACTTTACAGGCATATAGAGGCAACCAGGACATTGCTGGAAATTTTACAGTTATATAAATTTATTTGCTGTTAAACTTCCTTATAGTCCCTTTAAGAAGCTCAAACGACACTGCTGTACTGCCAAAAGCAGCTTTTTCTTTGTGAATTTTGTATTACACATGCTTGTTTTTATTGAATAAAACTCTCCAAAATTTTAGAGCTACTTCATCGGCTCCTGACCCCGATTGCCATGACTGCGCATGTGTGAGAGGAGCAGAAAGGCAGACAGAGCAGATGAAGGGACATTGACTGAGAAAAACAAAGCTTAAAAACCCCCAAAGAGAACTGTTGTTTTTCTAAATGGTTTTGGTTGACAGTTTTACTCGTGGAAATGTGACGAATCAAAAAATTGTGGCAGCCCTAATTGGGTTTGAGTTGTGATTAAATTTTTTAAATTTCCTTTTCCATCCACTTCAGCTGTTAGCTTGGTCTTGCTATTAGCAACTTAGCCCACCCTGTGTGTGAGACACAGGGTGAGTCTCACACACACCCTGTCAGAGTATAAATGTGCCATATTTGTTAGTTTATGCATGTTCGGACACAGTTTAGCTGTATTACATTTTATAGTGAGATGCGCATCATTCCATTAAAGTGATATTTTCTGACTTAAATTACTGCTAACTGATTGGCGGAAGTAGCTGTGTAGACCTTCACAGTAAGAGCATTTATTTAAAATTAACATTATTTAACGTTAACATTGACGAACCGGAAAGTTTTATCTCGTGAGTGTTTACTTATGCAAGAATGGTAATTGTGACATTTGATCACTAGGTCTATATTACATTTGATTTAAAGCCGCAGTTCAGATTGTTTCGAGGAGAGTTTTTTTTTATTTTTTATCCAATGTTCGAAGGCCCCTCTCAAAACATCCTTTCTGCCCCCCTCCTGCGAGCTTTCCGCTCCCTCTACCCCCCTATACAATTGGGCACGCGCATCACCTGTGTTTTCACAGCATGTCATTATTTACTTTATCAATAAAATATTATTCTGATTTGCTTTATGTAATATATGACTGTCTTACCTGTTCAGCAGAAATTTGGCGAAAGCTGCGTTGGTTTGAAGCCAAAACGCATCTGATTTAAATTGAGGGATGGAACGCATATTGACGTTTTGCCTTACTCTTATTTCCAATGCATTTTTTGAGTTTTTCACCATACATCCCATTGTTTCTCTTTCTGAAGTTGATGTAGCCCTGGGTAGCCAGGTAATGGCTAACTTTTTAGCAGAAGTTTGCTGTGACTTCTCCATGACCGTTCTGACGTAAATGGGAAGATACAGTGTGGCCTGTGTGTGTGCTGCCTCATCTCCACAGGTTTGTGCAATGCACTTGCACATTGATTGACAGTTGACACGGCGGAAACTTGAACTTCTATTGGATAAAATAAATTTGCCAGTCAGTGTGAATTGCATAGGAGGAAGGATGGACTTAAGAAAAATAACAAATGTTTTGGAGAGCTAGCCTTTTATCATAGTACTGAATCCCACATTATTTTAAGGATATATAAATTTTTTTTATAAATTAATAAATCCTCCAGAATGCAGCTTTAACTGATGTTTAACTCAGACTGGGGATATACAAATGTTTATTCATATATTTTGGTTATCTCTACCTTAGTATTTATTATTTTTATAGGAGACCACACATATATTCTTCTTCCTCCTCACATGTATACCATTCTAACCTGTAACAGCAGCTGTGTGGAAATGATAAAGAGCAGAAGAAATCGAACAGCCAATTTCCTCTCATACTTTGAATGACCTTAAGTGGAGTTCTGGCATGTATTCCCAGTGTGAACAGTGATCCCACCATGAATAGGCAGACAGCTCAATAGATTTCCTCAGTAGCAGGCTGTTTTGCAGCAAAACCTCTGACTGAAAACACTGTTGTCATAGGATAGTCCCATTAAGACGATACACAGGGTTGTCCAACATTATCAATAAATGGTCATATTTACATGCACTATAGGTTAAAAGGGCCAAGTGTAAATGTAATTGTGGAGTTCAAAACAAAAATTGTATTGCGCTCTCCTGTATTTGATTTTTTTAAAAGAGCGACGTTACCCGGTTTTTCCTTTAACACCGAAAATTGTAGTGTTTTTAATCATATTTGGGAATATGGCTGGGACGATAATCAATATATCAACTAATTGCACGATAAATGAAAATGAACACAATAATTTTCCCGGCCTCAGTATATTGCCGTGTGTATTTGTTTTCCTCATCTCTCGTCTCCAAACACACTGGATGACAAGAGGGTTCACTCTGTGCATCGGTCTCAGCACCTGGGTGCATTTGTGACTTAGCAGGATGAAATGAAGGGAGTGAAGCATCCTGTCAGTCATTTAGGATCTTTGTGTCTCCAGGAGGAAGCAGAGCCGCAAGCAGCAAGTGATCCTCGTGAGAAGAATGGAGAACCTGCGTTCAGACCGCAAGCTACACTAGCAACACTAAAAAAACGACTAATTCGATGCATAAACACAGCAGATACATTTTTAGCTGAAGCTTGCAAAGCTCAAAGGCCTTTCTCTGCTGGATGCTTTAAACACTAGCCGATCGTGGCTGGCTAGGAAGCGTTGACGTCGGGCAACGTCACTACAGCGAGACGCTCTGATTGGTTGCCATGGTGCGTCTAGAGTATTAAAACTGTTAAAAGTTCAACTACCTGAACTTCAGTGTTGCTAGCGTTATGCGCTTTGAAGCTTGAAACGCAGGAAAAGCTTGAAAAGTACAGTACAAAATTTCTATATTTTCTTTTATTAAAAGATATAACTCTCCTATAATTTATTTTATTAAAATTACCATAATAAAAAAAAATTTACAGCCAATTTCTGGCCAGTAAATGGGAAAATAACTGCATGCAAAGTAATGGAGTTGAAAAAAAAACTAATTGTGAAAAAAAACTGCCCAAACACAAGTGGTACTCAAAATACTTTGATGAGGTTGGCAGTTCTGACTTTGTAAAAATTAACAAATAACCAGATTGGGAAAATATGCTTGGATATCGACTTAATTTAATTAACCTGGAAAATCTGCTATTGCAGTCAATCCTTTAGACAGATTTCTGATACCAAGTTTATTTGGAAAGAAAAAAAACATTGGCAAAGAAATGGTTAAAAAAGGAATCAAAGCTTGAGAGTGGCTGGAAATTAGGGCTGCACAATTAATCGGATTTTCATCGTGATCACGATTTTGGTGGCCACAATAAAATTAACCTGATCGTCAACGATATTTACATTCAAAATGCAAGCTCTTGCAGCTCATCCTTAGCTTCTGCTTTGTTCTTTATCACACATCGACTCAAACAGTATTTTACGAGCCACCAGGGTGGCAAACGCATGGCTAAAGCATCATTAAGCTGCCCAAATAAAAACCGCGCACATGCCACTCAGCACTCATAATGGCTGCACTACGTTTGCTACGTAGCAGATGAAAAACAGTATTTGAGCAATGTAGTAGGTGCAAATCTCCATTATAGATCTGACTAGTAAGAAGAAAGTTCCCGAAAGTGTATTACCGCCACAGTAAGCAGCCGGTGGATGATACGCTATCCCACAATGCAGCGGATGCCCCGAAATCATAGGAGGACCCAGCTAAAAATGGTTGCAGATGAACTGTTAACCATTGTTACCGCCGTAGTTTCAGCGGATAAATGTACGTGAAGCAATGTTACTGATTTCTGTAATAGTTTTTCAACTGATCAAACATTTAAGTTGTGGCTAAGTGGTAGAGTAGTTGGCTTGCAATCGGAGGGTCGTAGGTTCGATTCCAGCTTCTTCCATTTACATATTGATGTGCCCCTGGGCAAGGCACTTAACCTCCAAATTCTACATTGTCCTACCGAGCCATGTTGGGTGTCGGTGTATGAATGCGAGTGTGAATGGGTGAATGTGGCTTCAATGTAAAGCGACTAGAAAAGCGCTATATAAGTTCAGTCCATTTACCATACCAGACAAAAATCTGCTTTTTCAACCCAAACACTTACTATTTAAGTAAATAATGGCTAGAGGATGGCGGGACCACAGGCGAAAGTAACGTAAACATCTGGGTCAACAGAACAGTCAATGCGGGTCAAAGGACATGCAAAATATGTCATGATTTCATGTCTATTGAGCAATTGTTTGCTAAGCAGTATTTACTACATTAACGGGCGAGTAATAGTTGCTAAGTAGCATATAGTAAATACTAAGGATTTGGATGCAGCTGTAATTGTTTCTTTTAAATTGCACTTTGAGATTGCACTTTACAATAACATATTTAGCTTGTGTATATATATTAGGGGTGCAACGGTACAGGTAACCCACGGTACGGTCTGTACCTCGGTAGTTGGGCCACGGTCCACGGTACAGTTCGGTACATGTTTTGTGCAGAAAGAGGCTGCTTTTTTTAATCCCAAAACATATATTTTATTTTTTTGGGAACAAAAAAACAGAATGTCACAGTTAACTTAACACCTGTAACTGTGGGTGGGTGAAAGCTGTGAGAATACAACATAAATGTGCTTTACGTCTCTCTGGGATTATGGTTCACACACAGGGCCGCAGTAACAGAATGTTTTCTGTATTTTACCGGTTCTTTAAACGAGAGCGCATCTGACCACACTGACACAGGTGGCGGATAAATATTCTTCGTGTTAAGGGCATTTGTGTGTGCATTAATGAATGGAGCGCAGCTCATCTCCTCTTTGCTTTGCGCTCCGGCGCACCGCAAAGAGGAGATGAAAACAGCGCAACCCGGCGCCCCTGAATGCTGGAGCCCGTCCGGGCAGAAAGCGCTCAAGTCGGGAGAAATTTGAGCAGCGCGTCACATCAGGGCTGATTTCCGAAAAAAGCGCAACCGACGCGTTTACATTTTTTCGCTCCTCACGGTGCTCCGTGTTCCGTGATGCGCGCATTGTGGAGAGGAGGATGTGTCTCTATGCCAACCAGCTGCTGGAGCAGGGAACAGCGTGCTGGTTGTTGCACCTGTGTCTGGGAGCGCGGCGCAGTTTGGTAACATCGGGCCGACTGTAACTAATTACCAGCACAAAATCAATGGCAGTATCGAAGTCCCGCGGTACAGAAGGACGGATTGTCCCGTGCAGGGCGTACCGAACGGTCCGGTACTTTACCCTGTCCCGTTGCATCCCTAATATATATGTAAATGTGTATTGGAGGTTGTTTTTGTTTTTTTGCATTTTTATCTATTCTAATCTAAAGTTTTATTTTTCGCAAACAAATGTTGCAACAGTGTTCGTTTATAATTGGTGCAACAAAATAGATATTTTACAGGACTGGATGAATGATCGTGATTAATAATTGTGATTACAATATTGATCAAAATAATCGTGATTATTATTTTGGTCATAATCGTGCAGGCCTGCTGGAAATTGTACAGAAAATGTATGTTATGGAATTAGCTTTGCATACAGACATCGGATTAAAAGATGTAAAAAATACTGGACCTGTTTTCAACAATGATTAATAGTCCGATATTGACAGACATAACATAGGTGTCTGTAGCTTATGAAAGCTAAAATGAGAAGCTTCCACTTACACCCCTGTCTCACAGTGCTTTGCAGGAAGATTCTGAGATGTTTAATCGTTTTAATTTCCCGGTATATACAATTACCCTTCCTAACGCCTGCTGATAGCTGGGATAACCTCCAGCCGTCCCGCACCAAGTTCAAAACCTTCACGATCGTTTTGGGAGTCTTTGTGAATAGGTCTTAGGGAGTTAGAAGTCCTCTCGACTTCTCTTAAGGACTCCCAGACTAAGGAGCTACTTTTAGGCCTAAAAGTGGTTGTGAATTACTTTTATCTTAAGAAACTAGGAGTCCTAAATTTAGGAGTGACACACCCACAGTTTTTAGAAGCTACTCCTAAATTAGGTTAGGACCTACTTTTAGCCCTAAAATTCTTTGTGAATACGGCCCCTGGACAGTAAAAAAACTGGAAAAACTCAAATGAGGGGAGGGGGGGCTGTAATGGCTGCAAGCAGAGGAAAGAAAAATTGCATGGTCTTTGGACATTGAGTCCGAGTGGGCCATGTTCCGTGCCTCCATTGTCGAGGCGGCTGACCGTAGTTGTGGGGGTCGGTGCCTGTTGCGGCGGCAACCTTTTTTTAAAAAAAAAAATACATCTTAAGCTTCATGCACAGAGTTTAGATATCTGAATCATTCAAAAGTTTTCTATGAGAGCACCTGATCATCATCTCAGACTTGGACAATGTTCCCAATGTACCTCGCTATCAGTTAACTCCGCTAACAGCAAGTTCAAAAGAAACGTAGGTGCTGTAGCGTGTAGCTGCAATGGACACAGATCACTGCATCTTACCACTGTTTGAGAAGTAGCTCATGCTTCATATTTCAGTCTGCTGCAGTGATCAGGGAAGCCCTGATTCAGAGAAAAGTGACACTTGCAATTCCAGTATGATGTGTGCCAGCGGAGCACATATTCAGCCTCCATTATGCACAAGAATGTGCCCAATTATAGTAGTTCAATATTTATTACTTTTGATGGAATCTCCCCCCCCCCCCCCCAGTCAAAATATTAGATAATAAAACGTCTAACACAATGTATATATTAAGAGCACACGCTTCTGAAAATGTATAATTTTCAAAGAGTTACTAATTGAACTTGACCATGGTGGTTTGTGCACCCTAGGGCACAACATGAGTCAACCATTTTCGGTAAGTTGGAAAACCTGTGAAATAGCCGGAATAGCTACAGTGCCTTTTCTACATTTATTTTTCCTGCCAGTATGATGTAATCTCCCGGACCTCTATCAAATAAAAACACATGTATGATCTACCGATATGTTGGAGATATTTGAACCTTAGCTAATAATTAAGTCCAGCGTATGTCCATGATTGTGTGTTGTTTTTTTGTTTTTTTTGATGTGCTGGGTCAGGCCGAGGTTATGGAGCATGTCACTTCATGTTTTTGGGGGTTGTCGATATGAATTTTGAAGTTTCCCACAATGATTAGTAGTTCAGTCAGTACATAGTACAGTAAGATGTCTGATAAAATCATTAAAGAAGTTTGAGTTGAATTTTGGGTTTTTATATACATTTATAAATAAAACCTTTTTTTGCCATTGTAATCTGTGTAGCTAGGTATTCATAAGAGTTAAATGTCCTCAGAAATTGCTTTTTAAAGGTCAGTGGGTTATGAAAACTTAAGCCTAGACCACCCATTTATCTCCGTTTCCTGCTCTCCCTTAAAAAGTTGTCATTTGGAGGAGTATGTTTCAGTGTTTATGTCTAACCATGCCATGCCATCATGGTAAAAGAAGTGGAGGTGGTTTAGGGATAGAAATACCTGGGTTCACCCGAACAACAGACTGGCCCGTAGACTCAATAGTGAAGCAATCTACAAGAAGGGATGGAGTAGACTGTACTTCTTGAGGAAGCTTAGGTCATTCAAGGTCTGAAGCAATAAGCCACATATCTTCTTCCAAGTCTATTGCAGAGAGTGTAATTTCTTCTGCCGTCATCTGTTAGGGTAGCGGCATCAAAGCCAGGGACCTAGGTTTTACAACCAGATAAAAACGGCTGGCTCTTGACAGGACTACTGAGGACCTTCTGGAGATAGTGATCCAAAAAAGTTGTCTTTATATAATCAAATACTTTATGGATGGGGCGACTGTGGCTCAGTAGGTTGAGTAGTTGTCTTGTAATGGGAAAGTCGTAGGTTTGATTCCAGTTAAATGTTGTTGTGCCCCTGGGCAAGGCACTTAACCCCAAATTGCCAACCGATAATTGTATCGGTGTATGAATGTGTGACCGTTTGTGAGTGCGAATGGGTGAATGTGGCTCCGATGTAAAGCGCATTGAGTGGTCAACATGACTAGAAAAGCGCTATATAAATTCAGTCCATTTACAACTCAGAGAAACCTCTTCATGAGGTTAATCATTTAACAGTACTTTTAGTCAGAGGCTTTAGTTTAGCTGTAACACAGAGCACTACATGAGATCCTTCTTGTCCACATCAATGTTTACTAGAACTCCTATTGGTTAAAACACTAAATCTCACTCTGTGCTCCACAATTTCTTTTAGAATTGAATTTTGTGGATTTTTATCATTTATTTGGAATGATGGTACATTGCAGTAAATCTCTGTTTTCTTTTACAGGGTGGTATTTTGGTACTGACCGGACCATCAGGCTCTGGAAAAACTGCAACAGTCCAAGTTCTGTCTTCACAAATGGGTATAAAGGTTCAGGAATGGTCTAACCCTTCAAGTGTTGAACCATACATGGGCAGTATCTCTGGTGAGGAATGAGCACACAGCTTTGAGCCTAACGAGAACTGTTTGATCGCTCTAATGTTAATAATTAGTTTTCCAAGTGAGTGGCTTAATACATTTTTGACTATTTTTGAAACAATCAATCTGATATATGGGTCAATGACATGACTGCTAAATATACGGTCCAATTGCATTTTTTCTTATTTAAAATATTATTTTATAAATTTGAATTATACCATATTTATTTAGTTCCTGTCGTCTAGGTGTAACATATTTTTTCTAAAATCATTAAGCATTTACAATTATTTTGTTACGGAAAATGTAAAAATATCATGCGGTGCGACCATCCATACATGAATCTATTCAAATGTATTTTCTGCCCTATTTGGCATATATTGTAAAGTGTTTTGTAATCTCATTTGAAATTAAATTGATCTTGTTATATTTCCCTAAGTGAACTTTGTCAGAGTATGTCCATTTTAGGAAATATCATGTGGTGCTACCATGAACAAACCACCATTCTGGAACTTTTATTTTGAAAGCTACCCCCTGACAGAAAGTTCTCAGATACCACATTTGCAAAGAACCCACAGAAGTACCTAGCAGGTTTGTAACAGTCTCTCATCTTTTAAAAACAAACACTTTTTAAATGGCCCGTAGATAGCTTCCCAATCTGGATGTCATGTGGTATGACCTCAAAAATATGATAAATATTGATTTACTTTCGCAAATTTATAATTTGATCATAAATATCATTGTAAGCTATTGCGAAAAAATAGCTGGATTTGTTTAGGTCCCCAATGTTATGCCTGTAAATTCTATTTAAAAGTGAAAATATCTTGTGGTGCGACCAAATATCTTGTGGTGCGAATATTGCAGCAAGCTTTCCATGAGTTGTATACATGATTTAAATGAAGTTCTTATGTTTCTATGTCATTTTGATGGTTAATATATGATAAAAATATTATTTTGTTATATCATTTCATTTTAAAAGGTAAAATAGCGATTTTTCTTAATTCATGAATTTCAGATAAAAAGCTTTAGGATAAATTGTTGTAGATAATATAGAAAAAAATAAAGAAAAAGTATTTGGAGCATGTTGTTTTGCCATTATGTCCTCATTTTTAATGTAGAAAAAAAATCTATTTCATTAGATGCCGCTCTCAAGCAAAGTGACGACTACGCGCCACAGGCAGCATGTGAACTCTGACCATGCAGCGAGGGAAGTGTACATTGAAAGGAGAAGAGAAAGATTTGTTGTAAAAGCTGAAAAAGATTAAATGTATAGATTGAAAAGCAATGCGTTCACACTGCATGCGTAGTCTGCATCAAGCACCGCTCCAAACGCATCTAGTTTGACATTTATAGATTTTTAAGCTGAAGTTTACAAAGCACTTGGGCGGGCCTTTCTCTGCATGATGTGTAAAACGCAAGCAAAACCTGATTAGCTACACAACGTCAAAGTCGGACGACGTCATTACAGTGAGACATTCTGATTGGTTGGCTGACCGCGTTAAGTCTGTCAAAAGTTCAGCTAGCTGAACTTCTGAGTTACTTGCAAATGCTACATTGCTGCTTGAAACACAGGTAACGCTTGAACAATTGAAGCAGCCAGCGCACACAAAGCGCTGCCGAGACGCTGACGGACTCAACCATAGACTTTACATGTAATCTTGCCGCACTTGATGCTGATGTTTGGGGTGGTGTGAACGCACCATTAGACAATATGAAGTTATCTTGGGTGGAGGACATTTAAAATATCATACACATTTCCATTGAAATATCAATTTGCAGAATCTGAAAAAAGAAATGGTGTACATTGTAGTTTGACTCAATGCTTTGTTTCAGCTATTTCAACTTCACGTTGTTCTAAATTGAGAAGCCGAGACTGGAAAATGTTTTAAAGTTCCTAGGGTTAAGGAAATACCTTAAACTCATCTTCAACATTCAAATCAGAATGAGGATGATGGTATGGACAGTTTGTCTTCGAGTTTGATTTTTCTCAATTAATTTTGTTCCTTACTGTCTTGTGAAATGTTCAAAAAATATACATGAATGTGCAGCTCACATGCATTTGCTACATTGTCGTCATAATCATAGAACCTGTTTTGATATCATTTTCATATATTCAGGGCCAGACCCAACATTGGGAACGGGCCGAAAAAATGGGGAGCCAACACTGTTTTAAGAGGAAAACTCAGTTAAGCCAGCCAGACCATTTGTCATGGGTTATTTTAAAAGAATGAAAATGACATGTGAAAGTTAATGTCTTAGCAAAAATGAAATGAAATGGGTTGAAAATAGATAAGCCTGTGAATATTCTAATTCATCCAGGTCACGTTGAAAATAGATATTTGTCTTCAATATTCAAATGAATAAACTGTGTTTTAAATATATTCTTTTCAAATTATTATAACCTGTTCTATCTTTTTTTTTTAATATATAAGATGGTTTCTTCATTTGGTGCGACCACCCATCATGTGCTGCGAACAGTAATAGGACTATCTGTATAAAAATGAAAAAGTGATGTCTTCTTTCTGTGGCAGAGTTGAGCACTGATCGGATAAGCTGAAGTAAATGGCATTTTATTTATATTTTCATCATTTTTATGCAATTTACAGGAAAAATAAGCGTGCAAACTAAATGCAAATAGGTGACCACGACTTTATAGGAATGAGGATTATATCAGTATGTATGACAATTCTACAGAAATCCAAATAATTAGCTTCTAGTACTAAGTCCTTGTAAAAAAGAATAAATATATTGAATAAATATCTATATTTTAAGATAAATGGTAAATGGACTGAACTTATATAGCGCTTTTCTAGTCATACTGAAAAAATATCCAGTCACATCGACATGTCACTGGAGGAAGCTGGAATCAAACATAAAACCCTACGATTGCAAGCAAACTACTCTACCACTGAGCCACAGTCGCCCCAGCCACAAGATCTATTTGACAGTCACACCGCATTACATTTTGAAGGGTGATGACCAATCAATTTACGGGAAAAAAACACCAAAATATCTTAAATCATTATTTTAACATGTATGCATCTGTACATGACCTTGTAAGGCTTTGACCAACTACAAAAGAAATTCATATTTATTGTATTTTAAAATTGACCTGTTTAAAAAACCTTATCCAAAAAAATACCATCCGGTTTATCCTTAAATTCCTCCACACTGTGTTCAGTTCTCTTCACTAAACCTTATGGCAGACTCTGACTGCAATGGGCAGTGAGAGACGGCGGTGCATCACCACGACAGTGTGAAAGTGTGGGCTTCTTCGGCTGTTGGCTCGGTTGTGCTAATGGCCAACTAGCCCCCCGTCATGGTGCAAAGGGTATAAATGTGCCGATTTATGCATGTTGGTTCACTGTATAGTTTGAGTACATTTCATAGTGTGTTACAGCTGTGTTAAAATTTTCATTATTCAGTTAGTGATATCAGACTTAAATTAGTGCTAAGTCATTTGTGGAAGTAGCTTTGTAGAACCTTAACAATAACATCATTGTGTTCATTCCTAATGTTTACAATCATGATAACTTGATGAATTGGAGTTTTATTTGCTGAGTGTTAAAGTATGAGAAATTAGTAAATTATGAAATGTGATTACTAAGCCTATATTTAGTTTGATTTAGTTGATACTTGTGTAAGACAGACTAGAGATATCAAAATGTTAAGTTTATTCATATATTTTGGTAAACTCCACCTTAGTAGTTTTCCTTATTATTACTTGGACCACACATACATTCATCTCCCTCCACACATGTGTACCATCCAAACCTGTATCAGCAGGTGTGTGGAATGATAAAGAGCAGAAGAAATATAGCAGCCTTTTTTTCTGACCTATATATGGGTCAAGTGTTTAAATGTGCGGCGTTTGTTATTTTTTATAATTCGATAGCAATATTTATCAATCAATAGTAGGATGCCACGATTCTCCAAATCCTCAATTTGATTTAATTTTCGATTTTAGGGTCACAATTCGATTCTCTATTTTTTCTTACAGTATAGAGCACTATGCCATTTTTAGACTATTATAAAAGATAATTGGTTTTATTCATTACATTTTTAATCGTTTGATAACCCTTATACTGTCAGTACTGAACTTTCACAAGTGCTTGGTTGATTGACATAATTTCAAATACAATTGAGTATGGTGCTTTTGATTTTCATCAATGTTTCAAGTTAAAGTTTAATACTTTTTTAATATGGGTGTAACAGTCTAAACTCAACAAAAATATAAACGCAACACCTTTGTTTCTGCTCCCATTTTTCATGAGATGGACTTAAAGATCTAAAATTCATTCCAGATACACAATATTACCATTTCTCTCAAACATTGTTCACAAATCAGTCTAAATGTGTGATAGTGAGCACTTCTCCTTTGCTGAGATAATACATCCCACCTCACAGGTGTGCCACATCAAGATGCTGATCTGACATCATGATTAGTGCACAGGTGTACCTTATACTGCCCACAATAAAAGGCCACCCTGGAATGTGCAGTTTTTTGCTTTATTGGGGGTCTGGGGACTCAAAACCGGTCAGTATCTGGTGTGACCACTATTTGCCTCATGCAGTGCAACACATCTTCTTCGCATAGAGTTTATCAGATTGTCAATTGTGGCCTGTGGAATGTTGGTCCACTCCTCTTCAATGGCTGTGCGAAGTTGTTGGATATTAGTGGGAACTGGTACACGCTGTCGTATACGCCGGTCAAGCACATCCCAAACATGCTCAATGGGTGACATGTCCGGTGAGTATGCTGGCCATGCAAGAACTGGGACATTTTCAGCTTCCAAGAATTGTGTACAGATCCTTGCAACATGGGGCCGTGCATTATCTTGCTGAAACATGAGGTGATGTTCATGGATGTATGGCACAACAATGGGCCTCAGGATCTCATCACGGTATCTCTGTGCATTCAAAATGCCATCAATAAAATGCACCTGTGTTCTTCGTCCATAACAGATGCCTGCCCATACCATAACCCCACCACCACCATGGGCCACTCGATCCACAACATTGACATCAGCAAAGCGCTCACCCACACGACGCCACACACGCTGTCTGCCATCTGCCCTGAACAATGTAAACCGAGATTCATCCGTGAAGAGAACACCTCTCCAACGTGCCAGACGCCATCGAATGTGAGCATTTGCCCACTCAAGTCTGTTACGGCGACGAGCTGGAGTCAGGTCAAGACCCCGATGAGGACGACGAGCATGCAGTTGAGCTTCCCTGAGACGGTTTCTGACAGTTTGTGCAGAAATTGTTTGGTTATGCAAACCAATTGTTTCAGCAGCTGTCTGAGTGGCTGGTCTCAGACGATCTTGGAGGTGAACCTGCTGGATGTGGAGGTCCTGGTGTGGTTACACGTGGTCTGCGGTTGTGAGGCCGGTTGGATGTACTGCCATATTCTCTGAAACGCCTTTGGAGACGGCTTATGGTGGAGAAATGAACATTCAATGCACGAGCAACAGATCTGGTTGACATTCCTGCTGTCAGCATGCCAATTGCACGCTCCCTCAATGCTTGTGGCATCTGTGGCATTTTGCTGTGAGACAAAACTGCACATTCCAGGGTGGCCTTTTATTGTGGGCAGTATAAGGTACACCTGTGCACTAATCATGATGTCAGATCAGCATCTTGATGTGGCACACCTGTGAGGTGGGATGGATTATCTCAGCAAAGCAGAAGTGCTCACTATCACACATTTAGACTGATTTGGGAACAACGTTTGAGAGAAATGGTAACGTGTATCTGGAATGAATTTTAGATCTTTAAGTCCATCTCATGAAAAATGGGAGCAGAAACAAAGGTGTTGCGTGTATATTTTTGTTGAGTTTATTTTGTATCGAAATGACGTTATGACCTTGCACATCGAAATCTAAGAGGATCGTGATCACCTCCTGCCATGTTTTTATCCTGTGTCCCACTCAGGACTCCATAGCAGCAGTTAGCAGACAACTGTCTCTTCACAAGGAACCACAGATTGTATTTTCCCAAAGTAGTAACTCACCAGTTCTCATACAACTGATGACACCACTTAGTTACATTAACTGCCTGTATCACATCTCCCGGGATCAGAGCACACGTCTAGAGAGTATATTAGCTGAAGCTAGCAAGTAGCTAAAGCTAAGATACAGCTCGACCACGGCTAGGATAGATGAAGCAGCGGGAGCGGAAAAAATGTGCTTCAATGCGTCATCACTTTCAAAACATGGCGGGAGCCAGTAGTTGCAGCATGAGTGAGTCAGTTTACTTAAAAATACCTCCATCGAAACTCGCAGTTCAAAGGTATGGAACTATATTAAATTAAAAGGGAGCGATTTTGTTGTCTGCCGGCTTTGCAAAATGGAAATGGCTTATAAAAGCAGGACGGCATCCAGGAGCAGTTCCAGCAAATGATTAAACACCGTAAGTTTTCAACTTTTTTACTAACGCTATGTATTTTACCCTATAAATCACCCAAAGACCCCCACGCAGAGGCATGTACTCATACACAGCTGTTTCTGGTGTATGTTACTGCTATCTGTTTGGTTGGTTTTTATTTGTGAACCGTGTTGGCAGAATGAGTCGGAATGTGCACAGACTGGTTATGAGCAAAAGCTGAAAATGTGAGTGTGTTATTTGGTCGCAGTAAACATGTTTGTTAACAAAGGTAATCCACCACTTGCTAAATTTCATCGTGGACATTAATACAACATTCTTTAAGTGCTTTCAAAAGCAAACCGACAAATAACTCTTGATTATCAGCTTTAATAATCCCTCATGCTGTTTGAATACTATTTTTTTACTTAATGCTCCTCCAGTTTGATGGATTCAAAGTTTTCATCTAATAACTAAAAATGTGCAGCATTTTATTAGAATGAACAGCGCCTCTGTCTGTTTCTCTTTTTTGTGTGTGCAAATCTTATGTCAGAAACAAGAGAAAATGCAGCAAAGTAAATGTTTTTTTGTGAATGAATAATACTTTTTTGCATTAAGTGAATGTTAAATTTTGTTTTATATTTTTGGGGTATTTTCTTTCCTTTATTCATATGATTTGGTTACACAACATTTAACTTCTTGTTAAATGTAACCTCTAACAGGACATTGTACTAATACTACAACTGTATTTGGGATTTATTTTTTTATTAAAATGTGTTCAAATGAAGACATTTGTTTATTTCATTGGAATACATAAATTAATAAATTTCAAATTCTATACAAATTAAATAATGGGTAAATAATCGATAATAGAATCAACATCAAATTGAAAAATTAATTATTAGATTAATCGATGTATTTAAAAAATAATCGTTAGATTAATCGATTACAAAAATAATCGTTTTGCCCAGCCCTATAGTGGATAGTGTTCACTGAAGCACAGTTGGTTAATCTGACTAATGTGGTACTCTGAATGACGTCAGTGTTTATACATTAATTTATTCGCATTAGACCATCCTGGTGGTTTGCAGTTTACATAAAAAGACAATTCAAGTGTTGCAAGTTAGCCAGTTAAAGTCAAAGGAATCAATGGTTAGCTTTTCCGTAAGCGTTTTTGTTTACATTGTCATGCGTCAGTTTGAAAATAAATACATTTGAAGTACAAATTGCAGTTTTAAAACGAGCTGCCACAATGGTCAAATATCTTTGATAAAAACCCATTTTTCACTTCATTGATACCCCCATATTTCCCCACGAGGGTGTGGGCTCAGCCCCCAGTGTTCCCAGGTTCAGGAAACGCCCCTGTCCTTACATGAAGCTGCCAGTGCCAATTGCTTTAATACTCACGTGCAGGCCCCGATTTGGAAGGATGTGGGCCCCTGGGCTTGAGACAATGTGTGGGCCCTACTTAATCAAGTGCAAGAAAGTGCTATCCTCAAATACACTTTTACAAAGCCGTATGAACAAGCAGTACAAGTAATTCACAAGTGGATATAAACGTATTAAAACTCAGTCTTTGTTCTCAAACTACTTGGTGAAAAGGAAATGAATGTCCAAAAAGTGCTTCCCTACGAGTCGGACAGAACGTGAATATAAAAAAATTTTCCTGGAAAAAAGAGATCAGACATTACTGAAGTTTCTAAAGTGTAAAAAGAAAACCCTAACAAATAATTCCAAACCCTTTCAGTAATTAGTCAAAGGGTTATAATATGAATAAGCCTTATAGGCATTAGTTTGGCATGAACCTTGAAAAGTTGCCTACTTTTTTGGATTATTTTGTAGCAAAGTCCTTGACAAGATCACTAAAGTCCAGCTTTCTCACCAGATCACTCTCAATAGACATGAGAGTCAAATGTTTCAGTCTTTCCTGTCCCATTGTGGAACTAAGTCTGTTCTTCACTATTTAAAGCTTTGAGAATGATCATTCACCACTTGCATTCGTGACAGGAAATGTCAGGTAAAGCCAGAATGCAATGTCCACATTTGGGAAAATGTCCTGCAGGTTCTTTTCCCTAATGAACTGTAAAAGTAATGGAGCAGATGTGATGCCTTTACCACAAAATCTTTAAACTGGACAATCTCCTCCACAAAGTCCATCTCCAGGTGAGCTGAATATTTACTTTGGAGATGAGCTGCTTTGTTTCTTAGCTCTGGAACATTAACATGAGACAAATTGTTCAGGAAGCCAAACGTGTTGTTATAATATGCAGCACACCTGCGATTTATTTCAGAAAGTAGTCTGTCAACAACCACCAAAAAAACACTGGTGGAGAACTTTTGTTGAGCTGATAACTCAACCTCTGATGTGGTGCTTTCTCCAAAAAATACTTTTAGAGTTGTTGGTCTTTGAGTGCTGACTCTGTAAACCTGTGAAACTGTTGGAGACATCTCCTTTGCTTGAGACTCAAACCTATCAAACTGATATCTCAGACCTCCAATATAGTCCCACAAGGATCCTACCAAATCCACAGCTTTACACAAGTCCAGTTGCACAGACTGCAAAGCTACACTTGCTTTTTCAAAGCGCTGCAGAATGCAATGCCACAATGTGCACATAAAGGCTGTTTCAAGCTTATCCATTTTCTTTGTCAAGGGACCTTGCTTCATTTATTGTTGCTGCATTTTGGTTCGTGTCATTTACAATGTTTTTCAATGATTTTTGAATGTTTGCATAGTTAAAATGCACTGCCTGTGTGGCATCTGCATGTGCAGCCCCTCTAGTGTTAGAAAGAGACTTCAGTGTTTCAATGCGCCTGTTTGCATTAGGCTGCAGTCCATTTGTCACCACCCTCCACCTCGCTGTGGACTTAGAGCAGAAGTTAAATAGGTTTAGCAAAACTGGAAAAAATCAGCTGTCTCAAAACAGCAATTAACACTATTAACACCGACCAAATTCAGAGTATGTGCAGCACAAGGAACCCATTCAACTAAGGGGTTAATTTATTTTATATGTGCTTTTAGTCCTTTATATACTCAGACATGTTGGCAGCATTATCATAGCATTGCCCAGTGCAGTTCGCAATATTAATCCTCACATCTTCTAAAACCTTGAGTACAGACTCACATAACGCTTCCCCAGTATGACTTTCGAGTGGTAGAAACTTCATAAAGCGTTACTGAGAGTGTCCGTCAGGTGACACATATCTTAACACAAATGTTAGCTGATCAACAGGTGCCACATCTGATGTGTAGTCAACACTGATTGAGAAGTATGTCGCCATTTTTACTTCACTGACGATTTCTGATAAAACACGATCACCCATAAGCTGAATAAACTCCTTACATGTTTTGGAAGAAAGATATGAGGTTTTCCCTGCACCTGCATTTCCATATTTCTCTATTTGAGACATCAAAAAGGGATCAAACTCACTGATTTACTCCAGAATACCCAAATAATTCCCATTATCAGTTCGGCCAAAAATTTCACTGGAGCCTCTTAGCGCCGGTCCTCTCTCCGCCAAAAACTTAACAGACACAACTCTTCTTAACACTTCAGTCCAATAAGCGCACACTGATTCAAATTGTTTCTGCATTTCTGTGTCTATCCTTCCGCTGGATGTTGCAAGCTGTAGGGGAATTATCAATTAAAAATAATAATTAATAATTATGATCTATCTGGTGTTGCTGAGAAATATTAACTAATAATTGAAAATTAGTAGGTAATTATTCTTCAAATCATTTAATCGGGGCACCATTCTAGCCTCTGGGCTAGAAACAAAATATTATATAGAATCAAAAGGGAATTATCAACAAGTAATCTCACTTATAATGATTAATTATTAGTGATTACACCAGAAAGATCCTATCTGAAGGAAATTAATTCTTTGCATTTACAAATACACACACTCAGAATAAAAGAAACCAGAGGTTTGATACAATTTAACGAATTTATTCTAAAAACACAACTAAAATGAAAACACTACTTATATATCTTACTATACCAAACGGTTCTGTCAAGGCTACCATATACCTGAGTAATATGGCGGCCAGCGATGAGGTCACTTAGGCACGTCACGGGGCGCCTCCTACTGACGCCGTACACAGCCCCTCGCGTACATGCGTGGAGGCGGTGTACGCCGTGAACGTGCAGCTCGTCGAAAAGAACGGGGGGACGTTTTATGATCCCGTTTCATGACTTATTGTTTAACTTGAAGCAAGAGGCCTGTGATCCTTTCTAACAAAGAAACCTCGTGGCTCTTATCAGTGAGTTAGCTTCTGCTAATAAACCTCTGGTCGGCAAATATGGAAGAAAAAAGGATTAAAATGTCCTTTGCGTGCTGCGCGTTCGTGACAATCGCTCCACGAGTGCGGACCCACAAGGCCTAGGACACCAACACCTACTATCAAACTAACAGGAGGAACCAAGACTTCTACAGACTAACAAATGTTAGTCTGTAGAAATGTTGTAAAACATACAAGAACCTTACAATCAACTGGTACAAAACTCAGTGTACCCGTATTAGTAACTCAGCACAGGAAAATCAGAGCGCTCAAGGAAAGCAACTCAGTTTACAAAATCATGGATGCACAGAGTTATACAGAAAACTTCCTAAACTCTCTCCACCCAGTTCACATAATATATTATATTCCATCTGGCGCCTCTGATTCCGCAGCCATCGGTTCAGCCAAAGTTAAAGGTTCTGGCGGGACTGTAGTGCTGGTGTCAGCAGCAATGCTAACGTTCCTTCTCCGCTAAGAAGTTTAACAAAGCCAGTCAGCTTGGGCATTGTCTTTATCACCTCTTCGTTGCGATCTTCTTTTTCTTTCTTTTTCTTTGTTTTCTGCGCTCCACTACCATTTTTTCTGTGGTCCGCCATCATGAGAAAATATTAAACTGATGCTCCTCCTACTGCATAAGATGTGTCAAACTTGGACCAATAAGAGTCAAGCATTCGTGATAGACGTTTTTTCAAAGCAAATTAGAAAAATTTTCAACATCAAAATCCTTTGATAAAATTAAGGAATTCTCACAATATTTATTTTGAAAAATACCAAACAATATTCGGGGCCCTCAAAGCGCTGGGGCCCTGGGCTGGAGCCCAGGTAAGCCCTTCTCAAAGTCCGAGCTTGCTCACGTGCACCATGCCTACTCAAGTATAGATTAATTTTTTTATTGATAAAGTACTCTTACCATCTGTACATGTTATTGAATATTTAGCAATAGTCATGTAAGACAACGCTCCGGTTTTCTAGACTTGAGATTTGACTCCCCTTCAGTACGAACAATAGACTCGATATGTTGTCTAGTGATTCCTTTGCTCCTACATAGAAGAAACTATTGAAGACTTTATATGTTTTAACCGCTCAGAACAGGTTACTTAAGCGATAGTGAGGCAAACTTATTGATGCCTAGTTTGCGTCAATCAAGTGTAAAAACTAAATGTGATTCCCTTCAGTCAAGTCGTTCGTTAAAACCAGGCTTTGTTTTCTCTATTGTTCAGAGTTGACCCCTTTAACTATGGAGGACCATCCCAGTCAAAATTGAAAATAAATGAATAAATGTGAATAGAAATAAATGAGGAAATACATTTGTAAATAAAGAAATAAAAAAAATTAATTAATGTGGGAATAAATAAATGTGGTAACAAATTTAAAAAATGTACAATTTGTAAATAAAGATTAAATGTGGAAATTAACAGGGTTGAAAATATATTTGTAAGTAAATATAAAAATAAATAAAAAAATATGGCAATTAATAAATAAATCCTTAGAGTAACTAACCCTCCTACCAGAGCATAACCCCGCCCACATTTATTTTTGAAAAACTGCTCCAAAGGAGGCGTTATCTGGCAGACCAGGAAAAACACGAGGGATGAAGGGCTAGGCATGGTCTGAGCTGTGACTGACATGTTGCTGCAGTGCAGTCACAGACGGCCAGAAAGATAAAGAAGGTTAGTAACGCGAGCTCCATTGACTCAGAGGGAAATAATCTGGAGGATAAGGTTTTTTCTCCGCTTTTTTACCAGAGAGAACAGAATACAGTGAGTGAAAAGGCGAGCGGCCCTGAGCCATATCATTTCAAGCCGTTGTCTCCTTCTCTACCCGGGGCAGCAGCAGATGCCGAGCCTCTAGCGGCATCGCGGCATAGAATGGGCGCAGAGTGGTACATTGTTGTTGGCCAAATATAATGCTAAATATAGATTCGCTCGAGTAATTTTGTGTGACTCTGCCTCAACAGATGCACCTGTGGCCACTGTACGTCATTGTCAGAAACAGAAAATGTGTGTTGCAGACAGATCCCCAAGGTAAAAATAAAGTATCCAAGCATGATAAGAAAATTATTGAGGAATGTACAAAAAACATTTTCAAACAATTACAGTTATTGCATTAAAAATGAACTCTTAGACCAGATTTTATTTTCTGTATACTGATATCAGTTATTGCCTTTGTCATAGGTAATGAGCAAATGTCAGCAAGTAGGGGTAACCACCTGCATAATGCAGCACCCAGGTTTTGAGCCAATTGTGCAGCAGGCAGTTCATGGCACCTCGGAGGTGTGGCTGAGACAGCACGTGTTATACGGCTGGACTGCTGTCGTCACCAATCGAAGCCTACGTCAGAAACCTTAGCCGAGCCGTTAGCAATGCAGAATTCCAATTCTAGTGAATTCCATTGCAGTGTAATTGTTTAACCACTTGGGGCACGTTATTTGGCACAAAATGTATATTTTCAGTTAAATGTACTAACATACATAAAATAATGACCAGACATGTAGATAGTGCTATTAAAGACTCACTTATACAGTTTATTATAAAAAAAAATTATTTTGGGGTGAGTTGCACTTTAAATACAACAGAAAATAAATACAACAATAGCTAACTAATTATATATGTGGGAATAAAGAAAAGAACTAGTGGTATATTTTCACATTTATTTCTTTAAAAAAATCATATGTATCTTTTATTTACATATTTATTTATTTTCACATTTCTTTATGTATTAATTTATTGCTGTTTATTTACACGTTTGTTTATTTAAAAATTAATTTAATTATTTTCACATTTAATTATGTGATAACATTTATTCCAATTTTTTAAATTCCACATCTATTTTTTTCCACATTTATTCATCTACTTCTAGTTTTATTTACTTATTTGCATATTTCTTCATTTTGTTTATTCATACATACAGGTACTGAATTATTTCATTTTGCATTTATCTCCACATTTATCTATCTATCCTTACATTTATCTATTCCCTTATTTATTTAGTTATTTAGTTATTTTATTTATTCCTACATTTATTTCCATATTTCCAGATCATATGTATTTACAGGAGTGTATTCTAGTAAAGGGGGTGTTTCTAACACTGCCCCAGAGCAGTCTAAGGAGAGTTTGGACACTCCCATGGACTTCATTAGAAAGAATGGAATTCGGAAGTCACGTGGTTCATGCAACTGCGAAAAGTTCCAAACTCCAGCACCCCTGTCATTGAACGCAGTTTATTTTCGGTGGTTTAGAATAGTTTTATCTGGTAAGTCATGAAATTACAAAATTTTTAGCATTGTAAAGCGTTAACTGACTGTTCTGTGCTAAAATAAGTCAAAAGTTGTAGTTATTTAAGTGTGTTAACGAGCTCACTGTAGTTCAACTGCTGCTAACTAAATGTAAGCAGGAGGGGTCCAGACAAGCTGGAGACTGATATTCTTTATTCTTATTTAGTCTAATTTCTTTTTTATTAATATTCAGCTCTGTTTAAAAAAGGCTGTAAATTGTAATATATTTGAATAATTTTATTTGTGATTTAAAAAAAAAATGTCTGTGTGTTGCTGGTCACTGTATCATTAGTCTTTAAGTATTGACTCTGAGATTGAAGCATAAATGGAGATACCACCGGTGAAGAAAAATGTGAAAATTAATTATTTCATGTTTTTCAGTTATATCACATAAGACTGATTACGACCTGCTGAACCATATGACATAAACAGGATTAACAAACTATGTTGGTTTCTTGTTTAGTGTCCTCCAAAAGTAATAAGAGCTGAATAAAGATATTTGATACTTGAACTTCAACATCATAACCATTGCAAAGTTAATATGTAGTTTAGAACGTTTCATTTGCACTTGTTTTATAAAATGATCATTTGCAATAATGTGATTGAGTAGAGTGCAAGACATTAAGCATTATTAATAACATAACTATGTTGTGTTTCTTCCTTTCTCAATTTCTAAAAATTTGATCTATTGATCTATTGGACAATCTTCACAGGTGAAAGGAAAATAAGGGGCTGCGGAAAGAAAATCTGTGGTATAAAAAAAACAAAAAAACTTTAATTTCCACAGTAACTTCACTGCTGCTTTTCCTAATTCTATTTCACATTTTCTTTAAAAAAAAATATTATCTTAAAGTCACAGTAAAAAAGATCATTGTAAGGGAGGAGAAAAAAAGACTCGAGACCAACAGCAGGGAAGATGACACAGGATCTTCACACGTAAAGAGAGATTAGAACTTGCTGAGTGCAAGTGACCCATTTCTGGGAGAAACCAGGCAGGTACAGGGCTTTCACAGATGTTTCAGAATTACTCTAATTCAGACATGAAAATATTGTTCCTTGTCTGTATTTTTTAGGTAACCCAGATCTAATATCAGTTTGATAAGCTTTAAGAAACTTGTGTTCTGAAGAGGTGATGTGTCATTTGTGTTATTTGTGATTTTTCTTAAGCCAATGTGTTAGGGTAAAATATTGTGGTTTAACCTAGAAAGAATCACACACGGGTCGGAGAGAAATTGAAGTTAAATGAGCTCTGCAATGGGAGATAAAATAAAGTAAAGTTCTGCAGAGGGAGACCAGGAAGATTCTCTTAGACCTTGTGTCTGTTCTCCTCTCAGCTTCTCAGACAGTCTCCCAGCTCTGTGTCCTGATCACACATCTCTGTCACCTGGTCTCAAAAGGCCCTCCCACTGAAGTCTCTCTTTATTTGGTCAAACTTCATTAGCATCTTAAAAGAACAGGGTGTATACAAAGGAAGATATGGTTGAAACCAAATACATTTAAAAAGTGCATTTAAACTATGTGATAAAGAAATACACCCTAAGAAAATAATAATACAACATTATTATTTTTCCCTAACACAGTGCATGAACTCAAACCTTCTTTCTTTAACCTGTTGTTAAATCTTTCCAGTTTGACACCTACAGTCAATTGAGAATATTTGCACTAAGTTACTTGTCCATGCTGAGGAGTTCACGCTTGTAACTATTAATTTCATTAATAGTGAAATTTATAATTTTTTTTGAACCACTATTAACCAAGCCAGTGTGTAACAATGATTTAAACGTTTCTTTAGCCACTGGGGGTAAATTCAGCTTCATCAGGTTTTCGACATAGGGGGACATTGATTGGAATTTCCAGATATCCCCCACAAACATCATCCACTATGTCTATCCCTGCCTCTTTCTCCCATTTCTGTTTTATGTAAAACCTGTAGTAAAAAGAGCTCTATGTGTTCTAGAGATTCATTATTGAGTCATTAAACCATATGCTGATTTTCAAGATTTTATAGAACTCTGTTTCAGCAGGTGATAAATTTGTGGTTTTACTTGTACTAAAATTGCCTCAGTTTAAGGTTTAAGGAAAAGCTATTTCTTCCTATGTCATTTTCATTTGCATCGATTCGAAACTTTTAAAAATATTCTGTTCTGTGAATGTAAGGTAGGTGCTAAGGCCTTTATCTATCCAAGATATAGTAGTAAGAAGAAGTAGAAGTAAACTGACCTGCATGGAAATATTATGTAAGGCAAGGCCTTGTTTATCTTCATCTTCATTGTACTGCACCTGATCTTTGGCTTCTTTCCCTGCCATATAAATCATGATATCTGTTTGTCCCACTCTCTAAACTGATCTTCAGGCACCTCTGTTGCGATTGTTCTGAATAAATATTAAGGGAGCACTGACATCTTAAGTGCGTTCACTCTGGAACTTAAGGCATGTACTCACAGCCAGGTTTTTTTAACAGGAATATTTTAATCTGTTCCTTTAAAAAACAAAAAAAACCCTCCATCCACACAACCAGATAAATGCGTTTTTCAAGTACATTTATAGACATGGCAAACCTGTAGGGCGCAATAGTTCTTCCAAATCTGATCCGCTCAGAGTAACTTTCTACTCTCCAACTTCTGCATGCAGCAGTGATGGAGCTTGTAAAAATAATTTTAAAAATGCTTTGAAAATCGATAATGCCAACACAGCTCTGAAGGCATAAATGCTGTGCCAACACAGCTCTGAGGGCAGAGTTTTTAAAAAGATTCATTATGGTGCCGAAAATCTGTTTACTTGTGGATGACAGGCAAAACTTTGGAAAAATATCTGTTTTGTGAGATACCTGGCTACATTTAGACAAGGCATTAGGCTCTAAAAAGGGATAAGACTCTAACTATGCAAAGTTGCCTTTATCTTGAATGAGAATGGCTTTTAATTAGTCCGTAACAGAATTGATAAATCTTTAGTCACAGTTATCCCCAGCTTCCCACTTTAATTTATGTCTATTTTGTAATCTTGTTGAGGCCTTAAAATTCAGTCATTTGTATTTTGAAATGTTAATCTTATAGCCTGACACACTTTTTCAGTACAGTCATTGATCCATTAAATTAATCCTCTGGTTCCCCCATGTAGACCGGTATGTCATCAGCAAATATAGCCACCTTGTGTTCAACCCCTAACACTGTAATTCATTTGGTTTGGAGACCTTGTCTAAATTACTGTTCCAGGGGCTCAATAAACAAGGCGAACAAGAGTGGAGAGATTGGACAACCTTGTTGGGTCCCTCTCTCCAATGCAATGGGGCCAAACAGATCACCATTCTTTTTTTTCTCTGGTGTGGAGTACAAGGGCCAAATCATTTTAAGGACATTTTTTATAAAAAACAAACTTACCCAAGGATTAGTAAAGGAAAAGCCATCTTACAAAGTCAAAGGCTCTTTCTGCATCAAGTCCAATTATTAAAGCTTCTGGGTTTTTTTCTGAGTCACATGCTCTAAAATATGTAATGTCCTAATTTTATCCATTGTTTGCCTTTGCTGTATAAATCCTGTTTGATTGTTCATTCCAATAAAATGCTGCACATTTTTCTAGTTATTGGATGGCAACTTTGAATCCATAAAATTGGAGGAGCATTAAGTAAAAAAATAGTATTCAAACAGGACTAGGCATTTATAAACCCGATCATCAAAAGTTATTTGTCGGTTTGCTTTTGCAAGCACTTAAACAATGTTGTATTAATGTCCATGATGGCTCCGTTTAGCGGATAGGTGGTGCATTACCTTTGTTAACAAACACGTTTACCACGACCAAATAACACGCTCACATTTTCAACTTTTGCTCATGCATTCGTGCTTTTATAAGCAATTTCCATTTTGCAAAGCCGGCAGACGACAAAATCACTCCCTTTTATTTTAATATAGTTCCATACCTTTGAACTGCGAGTTTGGATGGAGGTATTTTTAAGTCAACTGACTCAATCATGCTGCAACTATTGACTCCCGCCATGTTTGTTTTGAAAGTGATGACGCATCGATGCACATTTTTTGCGTCAACGTATTTTACGTGTCAGCGTAATCGATTATGTCAACGTGTCGTCCCAGCCCTAGTCCGAAGTTGCATCTACGATCAAATCATACTTTTTCTTAACTTCCTTAAAAAACACCCGCAGTTGGACTGGAAACACGGTTTGAAATCTCTAGTGTTTTGTCAAAACTCCTTGATTTTTTTGAAAATTACTCTTTAATTAACCTCATCACCATCATCCATGCTATTGCTGTCCTGGCTAGCCAAGGAGATGCCCGCGCCCACGTTTTTCGATGTTTTCGACCATATGTGCAAGCTTCTTTGTCTTGTTCTTGGATGCCATCTCATTCCTTTCAGCTTTATATTATACATTCACTAATTGTTTTAGGATATTTATTCCCTAATTTGTCGACTGAGGTTTTTTAACGCTGCCATCTCTGAATAATCCAAAGTTCTTTCTTGCTAGTTTTCTTGAGATCATCTTTAATTTCCTTTGGATTTTCAAGGTTGTCCAGGCAGAGGTCCCTTATCTCTTATGGAATTGTTTTTGAGGATTGCCATGTTATTAGGGTGTCTTGGTTTTTTCTTCTCCCTCTTGGGACGTTTGCATCGCTAGCGTAACTTTCACTCTATGACCTGTTGTCTCTGCTGGTTCTTCAACTAGCTCGGCAAATTTGTCTGCCAGCTTAGCTGGCTTGTCATTTTGTTCAAGGTTTCGTATCCTTGTTTTCGATAAACTTGTACTGCCATTTTACTCTGTAGGGGAGCTTCCCTTTTATGTTGCCACCTTTATGGAATCAGGCGGAAAGTCATCTATTTGACATAAAAAATATATATATTTAGTCTATCAGCACTGCAATGGGATGCACTATTCACTTAATATCAAAACAGTAATTCCAAATGGAAAAAAATGACTTTGGTAACCAATAAACTATGTTTTGCATTGCAATAGTGACATCACCATTGATTAAATTAGATGTCTACAATGTAGTTCTAAGTCTTTTGATGTTGGTTTTAAGAAAAGTTATCTTTCTTCTGCAGAATGGAAATCAAAAGACTTGTCCTGCAATTCTCAGTTGGCACAGTTTCAGGAGTTTTTGCTGAGAGTTAACAAATACAAATGCCTGAAAATTAAGGGTGAACGAGAAGCTGGAGAGAAGAGTCTCATCTTGGTGGAGGTATGTACAGAAACAGATCAGTTTTTTTCTGTGCTGTGTTTGTTTGCTATTTTATGCACTGCTTTATGAGCCATTCTTCTAATTTTTCATAGGCAGTTGTTTGGCAGCATCTGCTCTTTTGCATCAGAGTTAGTGTCAATCATTGAGTTAATCACAGCTCTTTCCATTCTCTCTACCGGCCCATTTCCAAGTACAAACCTCAAGACTGGTACTGGGTTGTTTTCAAATGTTCTCTGTTGCCCTATTATTGTGATTATTCCTAATTAAATCTTTATAACTATGTAACTCAAAACCTACGTTTCAGAACTGAAGAAGCCTTCTGGATGAGAGGTGTAACATCTGCAAGATAAAAAAAAAAGGCCTTCAGTTTTAACTGTCCAGATCATCACACTATAACCTAATCAGAAGGTAGCAGAATTCCACTTCACCAATGTCTTGGACATTTACGCATTAAATCTTATAATTTATTTTAGAAATCCAGCCCCCTGTTCCTTTAAAACTCACCTGTGCAGACGTGTACACTACACTTTCCTGTTTCCTGTTTTATTTCATTTGTTGTTTTACCTGCACTTTTTTCTAACCCCGTTCTTAACTTTGTTTTTATGTGCTGCTCTGATTTTCTCTACTCGATATATTCATTTACTTGTATCGTTTTGAGTTTTTGACTTTAATGCACCTTTTGCACACTCACCTTGAGAAACCAAAAATTTATGCTAAGATTATATTTGTGGAATTCTTAACTGCTTTTAACACCATGCACCCTGAGACTCTTGTAGAGATTTTAGCCAGTGAATTTTGTCTTAATACAGGGACTATTTATTGGATCATGGACTTTACCAGTAGAGTCCAGTGGGTCAGAGTGGGCTCAGTTATGTCTGATGCAATGACAACATCCACAGGCTCTCCACAAGGATGTTTTTTAATCTCCTACTATTTATTTTTATATACAAATTCATGCACTAGCATTTTTCAAAACAGGCACGTTATTAAATATGCAAATGAGACAGCCCTAGTGAGTCTGCTACAAGATGGGGAGGTAGATCATGTACCGGTTTTAGACTCATTTTTAGAATAGTGCAATAAGTCGCACTTAATTTTAAATACTTATAAGACCAAAGAAATGTCTGTTGATTTTAGAAAATCACAGCAATCCACCAACACTTTTATCAGTGGGGAGACTATTCAGGTTGTTACAAACTACAAATACCTCTGCATTGTACTGGACAACAAGCTTTGGACTTAAGAACTGATCTTTTGCACACTAAGACACAGCAAAGAATGTACTTTTTAAAGAAACTACTTGTCTTTAATGTCAATAACACAATGCTCCAAATGTTTTATACTGCTTTTTTTTAAAGTGTGATTAACTTGCTGTAATAATTGCTGGTTTGGAAATGCCACTGAGTCACAGAAAAAGACCATCAGAAAAACAGTTCAATTCAGTTTATTTATATAGCGCCATTTCACAACAGATGTCATCTCAAGGCACTTTACAAAAAGAGTTATTACAATACAATGTTTAGTGTAGAAATTACAGAACCACAGAAGATTGCGTCGTGGAATTCTCAGCAATCCCTCATACTGAGCAAGCATGCAGCGACAGTGGGAAGGAAAAACTCCCTTTTAACAGGAAGAAACCTCCGGCAGAACCAGGCTCAGCACAAGCGGTTATCTGCCGCGACCGTCTGTGGCTTGGAGAATACACAACAGAGACACAGAAAGAGCAACAGAACCGATGCACAAGTTTGTTGCAGGACGTGGAGAATTTTCCGTCACTGCAATGCCATCTTAGTCAGGGTCGTCAAGCAGGGCTAATCCGGAGCACCTACTATAATAGAAAACAGGTTAGTGCTTGAATTGACAGCACATCATGCAGTTGGGGAGAAGTAGGAGAGAAAGTAGTCACAGACCCTAATAATGTCCTCCAACAGCCTAGCCTAAAGCAGCATAGCTACTAACATTAACCTGTCTCCTAGCTACTAGGAGACCTGGCTACCAACACTCTGTCTTAGTCCTCCTGACCCGTGGACGGTGTAGGGCCGGTAACGGCCCCCGTCATGCCGGGGTCTTCTCGGAGTCGGGTTGTTTGAGAATGCAGCCCAAAGTGGGTGGTAAACTCCATCTAAGGCTAAATACCGGCACGAGACCGATAGTCGACAACTATCTTAAGGAAAAATAGACAGAACTGAGAGGACAGAGTTGAAGAGGGCGAGAAACGTTTAAGAGATAAACGGGTGGGGTCCGCACAGTCTGCCCAGGGGATTCAACCCGGCAGGTAATGGGCGGCCGCACTGTGCGGGAGGATCCCCTTGAGGGACCTCTCTCCGGCGCTGGCTGGCCCCTGTGGGGCACATTTCTTCCGCGGCGGTAAGCCGCGACCGGCTCCGGATCTTTACCTGGCTTACATTAATCTATCTCTACCTAGCTACTCTACCTCTTCCTATCTCTTCCTAACTTTTGACACTCTGCCTGACTACTAACATTAACCTGTCTCTTCCTATCTACCTGTCTGACCTGACTCTAACTACCTATAAACATATCTCTAACTGTAAGCTTTGTCAAAGAGGAAAGTTTTTAGCCTAGTTTTAAAGATAGACAAATTGTCTGCTTCACGAACCAACCCTGGGAGCCGGTTCCATAGGAGGGGAGCCTGATAGCTGAAAGATCTGCCACCCATTCTACTTTTAGAAATCCTAGGAACTACCAGTAAACCTGCAGTCTGAGAGCGAAGGTCTCTGTTAGGAACATATGGAACAATCAGGTCTCTTATGTATGATGGAGCTAGATTATTAAGGGCTTTATATGTCAGAAGGAGGATCTTGAATTCTATTCTAGATTTTACTGGGAGCCAGTGAAGAGAAGCTAAAACAGGGGAAATGTGATCTCTTCTTTTAATATTCATCAGAATCCTAGCAGCAGCATTTTGAACTAACTGAAGACTTTTAATTGTATTCTGTGGACTACCTGATAATAGACAGTTACAGTAATCCAGCCTTGAAGTAACAAAGGCATGGACTAGTTTTTCAGCATCATTCCTGGACAGGATGGTTCTAATTTTTGCAATATTCCTAAGGTGAAAAAAGGAAATCCTACAGACTTCTTTAATGTAAGTTCTAAATGACATATCTTGGTCAAAAATGACACCGAGGTTTTTTGCTTTATTACTGGAGGCTAATTTAATGCCGTCCAGGTGAAGGGGCTGACTAAGTAGTTTCTTTTTCAGAGCTTCTGGTCCAAAGACGACAACTTCTGTTTTATCAGAATTTAGAAGCAAGAAGTTTAGAGTCATCCAAGTTTTTATGTCTTCCAGACATGCCTGTAGTCTACCTAACTGATTGGATTCATCAGGATTTATGGATAGATATAGCTGTGTATCATCTGCGTAACTATGGAATTTTATCCCATGCTGCCTAATTATTTTACCAATAGGAAGCATATATATAGTAAAGAGAATCGGCCCAAGCACTGAACCCTGTGGTACTCCGCAAGTAACTATTGAGGTTGAGGAAGATCTATTGTTTACCTGAACAAACTGAAATCTGTTAGACAAATAAGATTTAAACCAACCTAGTGCTGTTCCTATTATACCGACACTTTGAAGCCTTTCTATGAGAATATTGTGGTCAACAGTGTCAAAGGCAGCACTGAGATCTAACAGGACCAGAATGGTCACCAGTCCATTGTCTGAGGCTATGAGAATATCATTAGTAACCTTCACCAGAGCTGTTTCAGTGCTGTGATGAGCTCTAAAGCCTGACTGAAACTTCTCAAACAGCTCATTATTGTTTAAATGCTCACATATCTGGTGTGCAACTATTTTCTCAAGAATTTTAGATAAGAAGGGAAGATTAGATATCGGTCTATAGTTAATTAAGTCGTTTTGATCAAGAGAGGGTTTCTTAAGTAGAGGTTTAATTACAGCAATCTTAAACTCCTGTGGTACATATCCATTGACTAAGGATAGATTCATTATATTTAAAATTGGAGCAGCGATCAGAGGGAAAACTTCTTTTAAGAGTTTAGTTGGGATTGGGTCTAAAACGCAAGTTGAAGGTTTAGATGAAGCTAATAATTTTAGTACATCACAAAGTTCGGCTGCATTAAAGCAGTTTAAGCATATATTAGGTTCCACCATTTTTGAGGCTGCCTCATTAACTAAGGAGGAAGCAAGCATATTGGGAAGGTTCCCAATTATCTTATTCTTTATGGAGTCTATTTTATTTATAAAGAATTGCATGAAGTCGTCACTGCTTAGAGCTTGGGGAATGGTTGGCTCGATAGAGCTATGATCCTGTGTGAGTTTGGCAACTGTATTAAAAAGAAACCTAGGATTATTTTTATTCTCCTCGATTAAAGATGAATAATATGCTGTTCTAGCTGTGTGAAGGCTCTTTTTATATAGCAATAAACTATTTTTCCATATTAAAAAGGAATCATGTAAATGCGTGGAGCGCCATTTTCTCTCTAGTTTTCTAACATTCTGCTTTAGGGTACGTAGCTCTAAATTAAACCAGGGAGTTAATCTTCTATGGCTAGCCACCTTCCTTTTCAAGGGGGCAACTTTGTCTATTGCCCGACGCAGGGAGGAATTAACGCTATGAACTAAAATGTCAAGTTGTGAGGGGTCACGAGTTAAATCACTGTTTTCTGTTCTGCATTTATAAACTGAGGAAATTAAAGTTGGAAGAGCTTCTTTAAAATTTGCTACAGCGTTGTCTGATAACGTTCTGGTATAATGAAGTTTTCTTTCAGGTTTGATATGATCCATTAGAGTAAGTTTAAAAGTGATAAGGAAATGATCAGACAGGATAGGGTTATGTGGAAAGACTGTTATTTCTTCACAGTCAATGCCATAAGTCAGCACAAGATCTAAAGTGTGGTGACAAGAATGTGTTGGTCCCTGCACATTTTGAGTAAAGCCTATTGAGTCTAGGATAGTGTTAAAAGCTGTATTTAGACTATCACTTTCATTATCAACATGAATATTGAAGTCTCCGACTATAATGACTTTATCAGTGTTTAAAACTAAGTCAGATAGAAAATCTGAAATCTGATCTAAAAATTGAGAATAAGGTCCTGGTGGACGATATAAGACCACAAACAAAAGTGGCTTTACTGCTTTGTTATGTGTATGAGGAAAGCTAAAAACTAGATGCTCAAAGGAACTGTAACTATTATTTTTTTGGAGATTAATTAGTAAATCGGAATGAAAGATAGTTGCTACTCCACCTCCTCGACCAGTACTTCGAGGGACACTAAAGTTTAAGTAGCTAGGGGGAGTTGACTCATTTATTGTGACATGGTCCTCTTCCTGCAACCATGTCTCTGCAAGACAAAACAAATCAATATTATTTTCACAAATTAAGTCATTTACCAAGAGTGTTTTTGAGGGGAGAGATCTTATGTTTAGTAAACCACATTTAATTGATTTGTTTTTATGTTCAGTCCGAGTTTTATTTATCTTTATGAGATTTTTATACTTTGCTCTAGTAGCATTAACTTTTAATTCATTAGTTTTGGGTAGTGGACGGGAAACTATCTCTATAGGGTAGTGGGTGGGTGGCAGTCCCTGTTCCTTGACCTGGACTCTGGTTCCTGGACTCGGTTTCCCTAGCTCGACTCTGGGTTCCCTGAGCTGGACTCTGGGTTGTCACGGCTTTGGGGAACTAGAGATAACCCTATCAATGTTCCTGGAAAGAAGCGAAGCTCCGTCCTCGGTGGGATGGATGCCGTCTCTACGTAACAGTCCAGGTTTTCCCCAGAAGGCCCCCCAGTTATCAATGTAGCCCACATCGTTTTCTGGACACCACCTTGACAACCAAAGGTGGAACGAAAGCATACGGCTGTACATGTCATCGCTAGTACGATCAGGCAGGGGACCAGAAAAAATTACAGAGTCAGACATCTTTTTGGCAGCCCTACACACCGAAGCTACGCTAATTTTAGTGACCTCCGACTGCCGTCGCCGGGTGTCATTGCCACCAGCATGGATAACGATCCTGCTATACCGCCGTTTGTCCTTGGCCAAAAGCTTCAGATGGGACCTAATGTCCGCAGCCCTGGCCCCTGGAAGGCATTTGACGGTGGTCTTTCGTGTCTCTGGAGCCACATTCCTAACTATGGAGCTGCCAATTACAAGAATCGGCCTCTCCTGCTCGGCGGGTGCGTCGCTGAGCGGGGCGAACCTATTGTTCAGAGAAAGGGGCTGGAGGTTGGCCGCGGACTGGGGTCTGGCGCTAGTCTTCCTACGAACAGTCACCCAGCTCGCCTGAGGTCCCGGCTGCACGGGAGCTGTTGAAGGACGGCTAGGTCCTGTCCTAGTTGACTCCGCGCTAGCTACTGCTGGGCCTGGCTGTTCTACAGCGCGGAGCCGGGCCTCTAGCTCAGAAACCCTCGCCTCCAAAGCTACAAAAATGCTGCACTTATTACACCTACCAACTTCACTAAATGAGGCGGAGGAGTAACTAAACATCTGACAGAGAGAGCAGGAAAGAGGAGGAGGTGTAGAGAGAGATGGAGGGACAAGAGAGAAAGCTGCCGAAGCCATGCTAGCCGTAAAGCTAAGCTAACCAAGCGGTACCTTACCTTACCTAAAAACAAAGTAATTAACCCAGTAAAACGCTTAAAGAGTCCTAAACCGTGAAGAAACTTAACGTTTTAATGTGTTTGTGTGTTAAGCAACTCAGAAAAAACTTATTGACAGAGAAAGTTAGATCAGTTCAAGAGGGAGAGAAACACCGACTTGCTACAAACGAGTTAGTCACAAAACAGGAAATGACGCGATACGTCTTACCAACGCGATACGTCTACAACTGGCAGCAAGTTAATTGGGTTAACACTAACGATCGACCACATTTACAAAGACAGACTGGTGAGAAAGGCCAATATGGGTCGCCATATGACTATACTCATCCTCTGGCATCTAATTTTAAACTACTGCTATCTAGGAGTCGTTTCTGTCCACCCCTCCCCACCAAGAACGGATCCAAATTCTCTTTTATACCACAAGCCATAAAAGCTTTAAATCTGTCAAATAAGCTAGATGTCCAGCTGGTTCCATATTATATCTCTGGTTCTGCTTTATGCACTAATTATTTGGTGTCATATGTCTGATGTCCTGTCATAAAGTTTTTTTGCGACTGTGCCGCAAACCCAACGGCCCCACGGGGATAATAAAGTTATCTACTACTACGACTATGTATTATTATTATTATAAAAAATATCCCACAACAGGCAAAATCCGTGAAGTAGTCATCTTTATTTTTTACTATTTTGTTTTAAGGCTGTAAAACCACTTGCCACACACTTTGCACACTTTTCTCAGACATACATCAACATTTTCTCAGATTTTAAAGCAAAAAAGTATTATGATGCGGTTTCTTCGTCCTTTATGCAAGCGTCTTTTTCTGAAGGAGGAGCATAGCTATGGGTAGCTGTTGGCCCTGTGTATTCTTCTGGAGAAGATTTTTTTTTTTTTTTAAAGGAGAAGATTTTTATGAACAGACATGACAGCTGCCTCCAATACATCAGGACGCAGAACACAATGCACTGTTGGATCTGACCCCTGAATATATGAAACGATATAAGGTGTGGCGGGGGGGCTCTACAGAATACAGCATTCCCATTGTGCTGGCTTCCTGCCATAATCAGAAGTGGAACATTGTTCTAAAAAAGAGGAAACCCTACGGCCGGATTACAGCGCTGCACCCTGCTCGCTCTCTCTCTCTACCCCGGGCAAGCAACAGAACCTCGCTCCGTCTCCCTGGAGGGTAGATCTCTGATAAGTCCCTCCATGTCGGTTGATTGAAATGCCACTCAGTCAACCTCACCACAGTCCTCCTACAACTGGACTGGACACTTGGAACCGCATGCTTCCTGACCCGGTATTTAAATTCCGTTAACTTTTTGGCCCCCATCCAACGAATGGACTGAATTTTTCCCCTTTTTGCCACGTTTTTCTGTTTGCGTAAAAAGATTGACTTTTTCTGCAATCTACCACCTTCACTCAGTTTCTAAAGTAAGATCATTCCATTTTGTTTAACATCTGGGTCGGAGCAAAAGCTAGGATATTTTTATGCATGCATGCTTCTGTAAATGTTTCGTTAATCAGTGTGGTGTTTGAAGTTACTGTGCTTTCCTTTTATTGGTAAACTGAGCAGTGTGTTGTGTGTTGAAGCCTTGGAAGTTCTGTTTCAACTCTATGTTAAGCCGCAAGCTGGAGAACTCCTGAGAGAAACGATTGGAGACTGCCTCTTAACCCCTTTGTTCAATCCATGGACTCTTTGTTAGCCAAAAGCTAAGATACTGATGAGATACACGCAGTCTCTTTGTTTCAGAGAAAATCTCCTTGCTTCCTTTTATTGAGTGCATTTGATTAATTGCCAATTGCTCACCCATCAGACAAATCATATCTGGTAAATAGCAATTTGCTACTTGACAATAGTGTTAATTCTGAGAATTACATTTATTTTCCCGGTTGGTGCCCCGATCAATACCTAATTTAAACAAATAATAAAATTATTAATTTAATATTCCCCATATAACCTGATAGACTATAACCCTTTTTAATTACGCAACAGCACGTTCGCTGTAAAGAAAGCATTTAAATTTGTACTCCAAAAAGTCTGTCAGGGACCACTGTACCATGAAAAACGGGGCTAAATGTGCTATCATCTTACACTCTGCAAAACGCAGATATGAAATTGATTTTTTTTGCACCGAGGAAAAGGGGTGGGAGGATCAGAAGTTTATCTTAAGCACCTTACAAAGAAAACAGCCGACATTGAAAGCCTGGCCCGCTTACTGATAAGAGATGCAAGATTAAAACGATGTGGACAAAGGAATTACAAGGTATTCATTCATCTTAACGGCCACTAGCTACTGTATTTAAGAAAAATATTGATACAATATTTTGCAGTTTATGTCACTATATTGTATCGACATTCAAAACATTCTATCAATTCATGGATGTTTATTTTGACCTATTGTCTAGCGAAAGCATTGTGAAGGCCTTTTGTATCTCAGATGTTCATTTTTATTATTCTAACAAACCCCAAGACATGTCATATTTGGAGGATGTGTCAGTGCGTGAAATTTACTTATTTTAAATGTTTAGAAAGTCCCACAGGAAACTGCTCAGTTACGCCACCTGGAATGTTTTTAAAAAAATGCCATCTACCCTAGTTCATCGTAGAGGCATGCCATTAAGCACACAGGTAAAACTTCCCAAGACCTACAAAAAAGCCTCAAAATGATATAGTCCAAATTGCACAGGAAGTCGGCCATCTTGGCTTGAATGTCCAATAATGATGTTGTGTGTCTTTTTACTGATTGATTTGAGCCGTGCTGAAAGACAAATTTCTGCTCTTTTGGAAGACAATAAAGTTATATTCCATTCTATTCTATGACCCTGTTTTGACTATTTACAGCTTTACTCCTACAGACTTTGAGTGATCAGCTTGTAAAGTCCAGGTTATGCTTCTCCGTTTTGACAGACTGATTGACACAACGCTAGGGCTCTCTGTCACCTACGTAACGGCGTTAACTATCCGTCTCTTTCATAGGAGAGCATATGCCTGTGATTGGTCAGCTCAGCAACAGCCAGAGATCGCTTCACCACAATGGACCTCTGTAAAGCATTTGGACAGTACATGCTTTATAGTGATTATTTTTATAAGTGACATATTTTATATTAATTTATCTAATCTGGTTTTGCTGTGATTTTGAACATAATGAGGTGTAGCAAAGTGACAAAAAAGGCTGCTGTGTTTGTTTCCATGTATTTTTAGAGTATTCTATGAGCTGCACTTCTAGTAAAAACCTTTACAGATTAATCAAAACTCTGTTGTCCATTGCTCCTTGAGGGGGAAATGCGTTCACAGACTGAAGGGAAAAAAACTGAAACCACGCTGCAATACTAGGCAGATATTAGGCATAGCCTAATATCATAGCACCCTCTCCTGTCCTGGTCGAGAATTGCATTGCAACGCTGAAAAATCAATGGAGAACAGAGAGAAAAGAAACTGAGAACCATAACGAAAACGTATCCATCAATACATCTGCGTCTGCATGCAAATTTGCTTTTGGCGAAGTATAAACTAGGCTTAAATTGTTATACAACAGTTAGTTCCAACCTAGTAATTTGATTGGACAAGAAACTTTCCATGTGTTCCAATATTAGAGTACAACAGCACTGGGTCTTTTACAGATATTATCATTCTTTTGTAGAGGCTTTGGAATGAAACAATATCACGACTTGATAATTAACTATTAACATTACATCAATTAACTTTATTAGATTGTGGCAAACTTCATACAACACAGACGGACATATTACCACTAGGGCTGAGCAAAACAATTATTTTTGTAATTGATTAATCTAGGGATTATTTTTTCGATGCATTGGTTAATCTAATACATTTTTTGATTTGATTATCGATTATTTACCCATTATTTGATTTGTATAGAAATTTGACATCCGACAAACAAGAGAAGCATGAAGTAAAAAAAATTAGTATTCAAACAGGATGGCGGGTTATTAAAGGTGACAATCAAGAGTTCGTTGTCAGTTGTCAGTCTGGGGCACCAGATTATTTGGGACGCTTTGACAAATTAACTTTTTTTGACGCAATGAAACCGAAAACCGAATGGCAGGTAAAAGAAGTCTGATTGGTGGAGGTTTCCCATCCTGCTTCGTGGCGCCTCATGTTTTGTTCATCACCATGAGCTAAGTGTATGTATGATCCGTTCAAGTCCCCACTGGTCGTATTATAGCAGTACTTAACAGTTAAAGTCAATGCCATGTAAAGCTGTAGTCTGTAAACTGTAAATCCTAACTGTGATACACTTGTTGCAGTGTCAAGTACAATAACATATGTATGCGGCGCCCTTAGCATTTGCCTATACTGCCTATGCCTCTGGCCGGCCCTGGCTAAGCCATTAGTCCGATTATACACAAAAGCTAAATTTAGATGCGCATGTAAATGTACTGAGTGTGATGTAATCAGACGAAGGATATTGTTTGACTTTGCTGCACGTGAAAAAATTAATTTTACAAAGCCCATCTATGCACAGGGAGAAGTTGGTTCTTTGTCACTTTGAATGTGGGTTATTAAAGTTTCATTTGTTCCCACATTTTCTACATGTACCATCCTTAATGGGGCTATTCTGGATACAATTGGTACAATTTTCTATTTAACATGCACATTTTTGTATTTTCATCAGTTTCTCTCTACCACTACTTCCACTACCGCAGCTTGACTTTTTGTTTTAAACTGGTCAGCACAGGTCGTTCATTTACAATAATCAATTCCTTCACCCTTGCAATGGGGAGCCTAAGTCTCCTCCCCTTCCGATCGGCTAGTGGGTCCCCTGGGCGAAAAAAAATAATGAATGGAAGAAAGTGGAGCAATAAATTATTCATTCGTCCGCTTTGTCTTACGTCCTGAATCACACATATTTTGTACCTCAATTCAAAAACTAATTGTGTGCATTTCGACTGTTTGGGATTTATTTGATTGTAAAAATTGGCAATTAAAATGCCTACAAATCAGAAGTCTCATATATGATGTCACGCAGCAAATGCAAGCTAGCATTGGATATAGCACGTAAAACAATCACAGAGTCCTTGTAGAGTTTCTCCTGCAAACTGGCTCTCACGCCATCGACTTCTTTACCCCCAGCATAGCTGCTACTTTCCACATGGTCAGATTCATAGAGGTTTTCTCTGCATTTAACGCTCCTCCTTTCGTCCCGTTGAGGCTACTGCCCTCCGTCTCCTTTTTCTGTAGTTGTAGTCCGCTTATTGCTTTTTCACAAAGCCTAAAGTAACTTTTGCCGCCAGTCGAAACTCAGCGTTTTTACTGCATCAAAATGTGTCTTTAAAATTCATGGACATATGTTCACTCCATGGCACATTCCAAATGGGATCAAAAAATAACTTATTGCTCCAGTGACTCTTGATCATTTTTTTGGGAAGTAGGGGAGCTATGGACCGGAAGTAGAAGGGCGAGACTTAGGCTTCCTATACATTTTTATACCATTCCAACCATCTTTTCTGACTATTTTTCACATTATCAAGGAAATTGTTATAGGTTGATTTCAAATATTTTTTCTACAAGATACTTTGCATCCCTTTTATGTTCTCCATGTTTGTTCTTTCCAGGATTTTCCAAACCAGTTCTACAGGCAGCCTTACAGCTTTCATGACGTCTTGAGGTGAGTTCTGGCCAAGTTGAAGCCTACTTATATACAAGCTACCCCAAAATGAATGGAGCTTAGTAATTAAGTTTATATTATTCTTAAAATCCTAGGTGGTGCAAGTTAGTGATTCCTGAGTGAGGTAAAAAAAGGGATGAAATATGTGTCTTTTGACTTCAACCCCCATTGCATGATCCTAGAATTAAATAAAAAAAAATTTAAATAATTATTATTGTTGAAGTATAACATACTTTGGTATATTACAGTTAAACAGTTTTGTCCCCAGTCCTCAGATTTAACTGTTTTCATATCAAATATTTAAAGAAAGAGTATTAATTCAGTTCTAAAGCTGCATTCACACCGCACATTTGGTCTGCGTCAGGCAACGCATTCAATGGAAGAAGTTTGACGTATGTACTTTTTGGTTTCCATAGCCTGCTTCTGAGGAAAAAACAACGCATGGGTGGGGCTTCCTCTGTTGCCGAGCATTCTGAAGTTTCTGAACTATGGGGGATCGTAACGAGAGAGTGACTTGGCTTTATTAGCTAGATAAAGCTAATAGACCCCTTGACGCACGTCTGATGTACTCCACCATAGACTTTACATGTAATCTTGTCGCAACTGATGCTGACGCATGAATGCAGCATTAGAGTTACTAAAATTATCCTAAATACAAAAAAAAGATGATGTTGTGTGAATGAATTTTGTTGAATGAACTAAATATAATTATGTTGGGTCAACTTAATATATTCGGATTGGTATAAGGCACAAAATTATAAAGCAGGGGATGGGACTTGAACTACCACAGAAAAGAAATACAGAAAAAATTCTTGTGCTTTGAAGGTCCCAGTGAACAAATTATCGGTAAGTGAAAGAAGTTTGAAATTAACAGGAACAGTTGGCCATCTGAACTGAGTGTTTAGGCGAGAAAAGACTTCAAGAAGGTGTCAGGGAGGTGACCAAGAACCCGATGGTCACTCTGTCATAGCTTCGCCATTCCTCTGAGGAGAGAGAAGAACCTTCTTGACGGACAACAATCTCTTCAGCAATACACCTTCATGACAGCCCTCCAGGAGCTTACCTAGAGGCGATGAAGGACTTTCAGACTGGGAGAAAGAGAATTCTTTGGTCTTATGAGACGAAAATAGAGCTCTATGTTGTGAATGCCAAGTGTCATGTTTGGAGGAAACCAGGCCAATACCATCCCTGCAATGAACCGTGGTGGCGGCATCATGCTGTGAAGATGTTTTTCGGCTGCAGGAACTGGGACAATAGTTAGGATAGAGGGAAAGATGCAGCAAAGTACAGAGACTGCTTTGCTGAAAACCCGCTCCAGAGTACTCTTGACCTCAGACTGGGTCAATGGTTCATCTTTCAGTAGGACAGTGTCCCTAAGCACACACCCAAGATATTAAAGGATCTGCTTTCGGACAACTCTGTGAATGTCCTTCAGTGGCCCAGCCAGAGTCAGGACTTGAATCGGATTTAAAGGAGACATATTATGACAATTTCAGGCCTGATAGCGCTCCGCCGCCACGCCGGATTTCTAGCGTACTGAAGTTTTTAACAAATATAAATAAATCAGGTTCACATGCTTTGAAAATTCCCAAGATCTGAGAGGCCATTTCACTCTAAACCCCACCAGTGTAGGCCTACTTAGGACAATCGGTTATAGGGTAGGGGCAGATCTTGAGTTTTCAATCAATCAGATTGTTGTAGCAGTTACTCCACGTGCAAATGTGTTTTAGGATGATCTTTGACATCAATGTGCACATGCTGGAAGTGTGGGGTCGCAGAAAGCAAACAAAATGAACGGCGGCTATAGAGACGGAACGAACACTTCCATCACGGTTAGCAGGCAAAATCCCCGATATAACCACTTTAACATTTGAAAACTGGGAGAGCTTTAGAGAGAAACTTAAAAATTCTCATGACAGGAAAATAGAAGTTATTTAAAGCTCCTTTTAGATATTTGAAAGATGTTAGTTTGATTCGCCGGTGTCCTGGCAACAAATCCACCAGGGACATTTATCACTATTTGTAAAGCCGACCTTTCACTCATAAAAAGTTTACGGCTTTCAAAAGTCTGGGGGCCTGAGATTATGTTGAGTCAAGGGGAGTTGGCCAGTCTCTGTGAAACAGCAAGCCGTGTTTGGGCTAAAACCTGAGGTCAATTGAACAGAAACAGACTGATTCGCATTACCTGTGAGGAATTGCAAAGGAGAGTGACTGCAGCTGCTACAGCGTGAATAATCAGGTGCTGATTGTGGTTTGGGACATCTGTATCAGAACTCAAAAACAATATAACACAGGGGATTTTAAAATAAGCAAGCCTCACGTTTTTTTAAATAAACCTCTAAATTACAAATACATGATCACAATTTAAAATAAATTATGCATATTTTTTAGAAAAACAAATGTCTCCTTGTTCATGCCGTTTAGTCGATGGTTAGGCTACTAATTAATTCCTATTTAATTTTGAGTATTATAATTGCCACATACTGACCTGTCTTGGTATGGCTGTAGTATCCGTAGTCTCAGTATGCTATTCAAGCAATACCTATGTATGTGACTAGTTAAAAGCAGGGATGTAGTCCTGAACAGGCCTACCAGGCCCAGGATCTGATGCAGTACACATATATGATTCTGTAATATAGGCTTGTATTGGGTTTGTTCATCTCATGTCTGAATAATGTCCATTTATATCCACAAAAGTCATCAAAATTTTTAATGATATGGGCTATTTATCAAAATGTTCTCCCAGGGGAGCACACCCCTGGATCTTGCTTAACATTACAGTAGAAGTTCCCGTGATTCCTTGGTAGGACCTCTGCAGGGCCGCGATTGGTCCGTGACAGGCTGCATCTTGGTCCGATGGGGAAATTTGATCCCCTGCGATGACGTAGTGAATGCAGCCTCGCCTGTGACGTCCCCTCTGTCGCCAGTGTAAAAATCAGCGGCAGTATATAATATATATATATATAGATATAGATATATATATTATATGTGTGTGTGTTTATATATATATATATCAATACTTGCCTGAAGATTTTGCATTGTAATAAATGTTTGGCCTGTTTGGTGGTTTGGCCTGTGGTAGTGCCAATAATTCGGTTCATGGTCACGGTCATGTTATATCGCATTTGTGTATAGTGTTGATGACTTTTATATATTTGTCAGAACACAATTAATTCTGTATGGTCATAATAAAGGCTCAGAAAGCAAGGCTAGCCACTGATTGTGTCAGTGTGCAACATTGCCGCATTAATAATACCCTTGGAAAATTGATTCGGGTGACTGTGTGTTTTCTAAATGAAGCGCAGGAGAGTCACTGGAAGTGTACATGAAAAGCGTACATGCTCACTGATCCATATCGCAAAACGGCACAGAACAAATTATTTTATTTTATATTCACTGGATTATTTTGTGAAGCAGAGATTTTGTGTGTGAAAACAATGTCAACTGCGCGCAATTACGCATGGGCACATCAGCTTAGAGGGAACAGGGAAAATAAAAGCTTAACCAGAACATGTAAAATAAACGTTTTACCTTTATGTAGATACAGTAGCTTATTACACGCCATTCACTGGTTACCTTTCATCTAATGAGGTCAACAGTCGCAAGAAATTCCACTGACGACCCAAAAAATAAACAAAATACCTTATATGAACATTAATTTAGGCTATTCGTTCTTTACAGGAAAAAAAAAATATTATTACTATTTAGTTTATAGACCTTTTTTCCTTATCTTCAGCCACCTACAGCTCTGCTCAATTTAGGCTATTATTTTTTTTCACATTTGTTTTGCGGCTGCCTATTGAAATAGTCGCTCTGCTATGGGCCATTTTTTAGCCCATTTGGGGCCGCCTATTGTTGCAGCCACTCCGCTCTGCTTAAGTTATTTATTTAGACCTTTTTTTCTTCTTTGTGATGAAGCTAAAAGTGGTGATGAGCAGTGGGCGAATGTCTGTTGGTGCAGCCGTTTGCGGTCAATAGGTGGCCGCCTATTGTGTGGCTGCATTGTCGTGGTTCTGCTTTTATTTATTTGTGATGCGACCACAAGAGATGATGAGCAGATGTTATAGAGGTGAACCAAGGCAAGTCGGGCGGAGCGTCGGTTCACCTGTATAATAATAACCAAGGCCTACAGGCTACCTGACAATTTTTCTGCGTGTTGATCTGAATCATGGATGCAAGTGGCTTCTACACTTCAACTGACCGAAAGACCAAAACCTCGGAATTTAAAGGTACATTACCACAGTATGCAGTTTTCTCTCAGTGTTAAGAACCTTATGTTTATTTATTTTTTTTATATCCTGTTTAAACCCCATTGTAATTTCAAGTTTATTCCTTCTAGACAACACCACTCTTGCAGAGGCCCAGACCTTTCGCAAGTAGTACAACAGAGGCACGGAGCAAAGTTCGCCTCGTAAAAAAAACAGCGGTACGATTTTGGGTTTTTTCTAAGCTGAAATATAGGCCCAACAGACCTAATTAATATCACATTAGCTGTTTTGAGTCTTTTTCTGGCTCTTTTTCACCTTTTCTTAATACAGATTCTTGTTTATTATTTTATAGGCTACCACCCTCTGGAAAGACAGGCAGCCTTTCGGGCGGCGTCAGTGCTTATTGTGTGGCGGAGGTGAGGGATATTAGAAAATATTGAAGATATTGAAAAAAAAACGGTGCAGCCACGGAGGTGAAATATCTGAGCTGAAGGAACTATTGGTTGTTATTGAACAAGCCATGGAGGATTTTGAAAATCTATATGGCAGCTCGAAAACCCTCCAGCGCCTGTTGCTGCAACGCGAGGTGTCAGATATCACCTCATCTTTGGGAGAGACGAGGACCCTCGGCCCACACCCCCAGCACCAGCTACTGTGTCCACACCAGATCCAGTCCTTCAGCCCATCCCCCCAGTCCACGCAAGTCCAAGGACACCGGCTCCAACAACCCCCATTCCGGACGTGATGTTGAGACCCCTTTTCGGCTGAACGGGTGGAGGAATTCTTCAGAATTTACTTACAAGGGGGGCAGCACCGATCGGCTATCTACGCCTCAAACCTTTTCATGGCTGTTACGCCGTTTGATGAATACAAGAGCTGGACAAGAAAGGTTAATTGGAGTGGCTCCAACGGGAAATTGTCACTGCCACAGAACTTAAAAATGAGCATACACATTCACACAACCCAGCGCTTCCCTGATCTGTCTGCGGACCAGTGGCAGCGTATCCGCAGCAGAATTAATGAAACCTCCGGAAAAGCAGACCCAGAGCAACAGCGCTTTTGCTTTAAGTGGAACAAAAATTGACACACTAGAGTTGTTTTTGTGTTTATTACTTTTCTTGTAGGCAAGGCTACATACACTTTCACCTTAAATAAAAAAGAAAAACAAAAAAAGATATCTAGCGTGTTTATTCCATTACAAAAAAATTGACTGATTCTTTACTGGGGGTCGTGGAGATACATCAAGACAATGTCAGTTATATATATTTATATATATATATATATATGTGTGTGTGTGTGTATGTATATATGTATATGTGTGTGTGTATGTATATATGTTATGGGAAATACTTATTCAAACCACCGAGAAGAGTGTTACTGTCATATTGGAGAATATTACAAGACTTTAAATTTTTTTTACTTTTTTTTAAATAACACAAGTTCTAAACCAGTAAGTGGTCAGTATTAAAGGTTCCTTCTCGTTTTTATATTGAAAGACTATCTCAATAAAGGATGCAGGATGTAGCCGGATCTTTGATGGTTGGCTGGGAGAAATTCATGGGGTTCTGATTTCAGAGAGTAGCACGCAGAGACATTTTTCATGTCCAGTGAAGTGTCCAAGTATAATTCCTTGCCTGATTATGGGTTAAACTATGTAAAGATTCTGAAAAGGAATATTGTAATTCTGCCGAGGAAGAATGCTTTAATACCGCTGTATAAGAGATATGTGGAGAGTCGGTTTATCTTTTTTAAACATAAATGGTGCAGTACTATCATCCTGTTACAGGATAACCTAAATTTGTTCGGTGAAATCTGCAAATGTTCCAAGGCATTATTAGAATTTCCGATATCTGAACTTAAATTCTCATTAGTCATGTTATAAGTCGTTGATATCTGTAACGACATTTTAATTAGTAAACACATATTTGAGATGTTAGAAATTATATATATAGGTGTATAGAAATTATATTTTAGATATCTAGAATGTTTTCTTTATTTTTGATATCTGAAATGAGAATTATGACTGGTAACAATTGTTTTATGGAGATCTGAAATTAGAGTTTATCCTAGTAAACTCAGAAATCCAGAATATTTATTTTAGACAGAAGGGATCTCATTTTAGATATCCAGAAGTAAAAACCCAATACACATGAATGGAAAAAGTGACGTAATTTGTCGTAGAAAATATATTTTCGATATTTGAAATACTCTTTTTAGAGAGGAAGAATTTGGTTTTAGATGTCTCAAAAATATAATTTTGTCTAGTAATGATTTTGTTAAATATATCAGAATTAAAGATTCAGTCACGTTCATAAATGTCAAAATGTTGTTCAATTCACCAGCAGATCGCTGTAGAACCTGATAAGCATGTGTGCTATAAGGCAGGGCAATTTTATTTGTTTAGCACACTTTCAACGCAAGGCAATTCAAGATGCTTCACATGATTAACACTAGAACTACCAGAGACCGGTCATTTGACTGGATCCGCACCACTGTACCACAGAGCGGTTATTTGACAGGGATGTTATCTAGGACTGTTAATCACTTGTGAATAGGTGCCTTCGTTCTGTAAATGTGGCAATTAGGGGAGATTGGGGACAGTTGAAACACATTTTGCATTTGACTCCATTACTCAAAAACCTTGTGGATGAGACGAGCTAGATTTTTATACAATATACCTTCATCCCTCTGTTGACAGTTAAAACTATTTAAAGATGACTACAGGGAACAGATTCCTCTAAATTCGTATCAAAATGTTACCTGTCCAGTGTTGCAATTGTTCCTGGACCCGGGTGCAGTTGCAGCACTGTTCTGGAATGGTTGCAACATGTTACAAATGCAATGTGTTTTTATTTTGAGAAAAAATATTATAAAATATACAATATATAATAATATTAAAATAACACAGTCAACATTTTTTGCAACTGTCCCCGGTCTCCCCTACTTGTGAATCAGCAGTGTAGTGACTATTCATTCAAAGGATCAAACATTTCATGACGCAAAAATGTTTATTTTCATATTCAGGTAAAAAGAACAAAAATAAAGTATACAAACAATATGAAAATATACAAATATCTATTGTGTGTGTGACGGAGTGACCCATGTTTCACTGTTTCAGTTGACTGACTTGTTGGCACTCCCACTCAAAGTCCTTTCTGCTTCTTCCACAAGTATACTTATAGCAGTGTACACAGCGTGAAGTTGTGTGTACATTCGATGGTTACCTGACACATGGCTCTTTTCCCTGGAGGTGGTGTGGCAGGTTGTGTCGGCCTGGGTTGTAGTACTTGATGCGGTTGGAAACAAACTTCTTCCAAGCATTGGAGACTGCCGCAAACTTGTCAGTTTATAATCGCTGATGTTGCCTTCTCTGTATTTCAGAATCATTCAGAAGTAGAATTGTAAAATTATCACCTCTGTGTTTTGGAGAAATAAATTCCTGGAAACAACATAAAATGAGAGAAATGCATGTTTCTCAAGTCACTGTACTACTTTGACCTATTTTTCCTCAACAAATCTACCGAATAATTATGAGATATTTTTTTCTGGCTGTGCTATCGTTGCCTCTACTACAATTTGAAAAGACTTTGGCATCACCTCTAGCATTTTGGAGATATAAAATTCTAAAAAGTGTCACAAAAAGATTTTGGAAAGACTATGCACTGTATTTTGACTACTTTCTCCAACTATCCACAGTTAAATGATTAAATATTTATTATGGGTGTAGTATAGATAGCCCCGTTCTAGAATCTGAAAAGACTTTTAGAAAAAGAAAAGAGAAGTAAAAGTGAAAATAACAAGGGCTATGGCTGGGAATTTCCCTGTGGGATCAATAAACTGTTCTTTTTTATTGAATCTAATGGCTGGACTGGCACTGTAACAAGGGTGTGAGTATGAAAGCTGAAAGATGGACAGGAAACACAAATCCAATTGCATGGACAAGTTAATTTGACCAGATTTAAGACAGAGGAAGAGAGTAGAGGAGGAGGAGTAGAGGTCAGCCTGAAAGGCTGACAACCCCCAACACTCAAGCACATTCCACTGGCTAGCTACATTTACAAATGAAAGGCAGCTAATTGTCAGTCATTCAGTCATTGTTTTCAAACCAAGCGGTCATTTGACCGGGCTCTGGTAGAGCAGCTGAGGATCAGAAAATACAGGGAGTTCTAGTGTTAAGATTGGAACACAGTATAAATCAATTTGATTAAAATACAAGGAAGCAATTACAATTGGACAAAAAAAGCTTTATTTACTAACTGATCTCGCTGAAGAAAAAAGTTTCAAATGTATTTTTTTCCATTTCAGAATGCCACCAACAACCGAACCCCATTATTTACCAGAAAAGGCTCAGAAATGGCATTACCCCATCTTACTTGCAATGTTTCGTGTGTGTACCAGTAGTGTAGAATATGTATTAAATATAAAGAAACCCCTCGCTCTTGTAGCTTTTTAAACAGCTTCCAGTGATTTATCTGGTCAAAGGCTTCAGAGGCGTCCAGGAAGCACATAAACATGGTGGGCTTATGTTTTCTATAGCTACTGAAAGCCTCTTAAAGAGCAGACACACATGTCAGTGCCATGTTTACTTTTGAAGCCAAACTGAGTGGGCGTGGACAACCAAAAAAACACAAACTGTTCTCAATGACTGGTATATATTATATGTATCTTGGTTCCAATAATATTTTCAATTGAGCTCTCACAATGGATTGATGTCCCTTCTTACACAATTGGAATACTTTTAGAAGTTTGTGTCTGAACATATGATTTAAGCTCTGACAACAAACACAAATCAAAGTTGAACAACCATCTGCATTTTAGGCAGGCTCTGTAGCCTATGCAATTTGTGTGACAATGGGTACTAATGGCCCATTAGTGCAAAACAAAAGGTTGAGCGAAAATAATGCTAATTCCCTGGTCGAAGGCATGCACTGAATACCTGCAATTGTAAACATCTTCTAAAAGGCTTAGGCCACGTCCACACTAAGCCGGCTAATGCCTTAAACGTATAATTATTTAGTCTACACCCCCCTATCGTCCACACTAACCCTTCGTCGTTTAAGGTCTGTGGCCGGATAACTATTAGCCGGGTAAGAGTGCCGTGTAAATCTTAATTCAACGGCTAAGCGAGCCAGTGTGGACAGCTTCCCCGGATAATGAAAGGAAGTGGCGTCAATGAATGCTGCATCAATAACAATACGACACTACAGACAAAGACAACAGCGAAGAGTAATAAATCCATCTCGTCGTCTGTCCACACCAAAAACTCTCTCTTCTTCTGAGCAGCTATTGTTCTCTTCGGTTAACGGGACAAGCAGATATGTACTGTGCTGTAGAGCTTCTTGTATTAATTATGTAGGCGCTGGCGTCACGTAGGTTATACGTGTTTTCCGTTCGTCTTTTCGCGCATGCCCAGTATTTGCACAGGTCTGTATGGGATTGCGCAATCATGGGAACTTAAACGGACCTTAAACGGGGCGTAAATGCTCGTGTTGAGTGGATAACTTTAGGCGTCTAACTCCCCGTATAACCTTATCGGCTTAGTGTGGATGTAGCCTTAGTTTTTCTCCTCTTTATATGTCGATTTACAGTAAATACATTATGATAAAAATTTGACAGGAGGTATTAACTACAACAATTTATCTCCATATAAAACAGTGGCCAGCAAATCTCCAGTAGCTAGGTCTGTTATATTTTCACTTCTTAAATCACATGTAGGCTATGTACACTTGGTTCTACAGTATGAATAATATGAAATTCCACACACCGCCAGAGGCTGGGCACACGCGGTGTGTGCTGTATTCTGTGAGAGAAGCGCTATCTCCTGGTCATGATCTGTATTTAATTTAGTGGGTGGAATTCCAGTAAAAACTAGCCACGCCCAGAAGATGGTGGGGGTCACTCCAGCCCCTGGAACTCTGCTGGAACCGTGCTGGGACTCTCCTGGCACAAAGCTGGGATGGGAACTTCTATGTGGCTACTACTTTATGTGGAATGGGCCACATATCTTAGCTTAGGGGCCTCCCAGGGGAAAAAAGTTCAGGCTAAGGATTGTTTTTTTACCATCACCCCTGGAATTTTTTACTATTTCAAATAGGTCTCTGAGTTCCAGAAAGTTCTGAAGTTGTTGATGGTAATAGCTTGTAGGAAACAATTGTTACCAACCTCTATTACCCTCTGTTTCAGCCCCTTGGAGATTGTGCTGTTATCTGCTGCTCATTACATCTTTGCTCATGCCCACCGCTCACATAGTGACAGTTACCACTATGTGTGAAAGTTACAGACATCGCTGCAGTAGTTAAACCATACAAAAACAAAAAAACTAGTTAAACCATACGGAAAAAAAGGAGTTCAACCGTACGAGAAAAAGGAGTTCAACCGTACGAGAAAAAGGAGTTCAACCGTACGAGAAAAAGGAGTTCAACTGTACACAGAAAACGGGAACTAAACCATAAAAATAAAAAAAGTAGTTCAGTCATACATGTTTGAACCAGAATCTGCTCCGATAGAAGGGGAATCTCTTGAGAACCCTATACTTGGTGGATTCAGCAAGATACTTCTAAATGGTTATTGAAGAAATTACTTAAAGTTAAAAGAATATTTTTAACTGCTTACCTGCCACTCCGATATCTTCCTTTGACGCCGATTCTAAAACCTTCCAGCTCGATCCACCTGACTCCAGCTCTCTAGCACCATGGAGCTCCGCCCTTTGAGCTCTGTGCGGCGGAAGGGCCTCAGTCTTCCCCGTCCTTACTGCCAGTATCATACCATTAAAAATAAATCCAACCTATGCCGCTCTTCTGCGGCAGGTCTCCCGTCTTCTGCCCGGTTTTCAGTTCAGGTCGGCAGCAAGCCTCCTGTCTTCTGCCCAGTTTTCAGCAGCTCAGTTCGGCAGGGCATCTCACCTCTGCTCCGTGGATTTTGAGTTGCTTCTTGCAGCGGTGCGTCTTTTCCACCCTTACTGCAAGCATCTTACCATCACAAATAAAGTCAACCCATGCTGCTTCTCTGTCCTCTTCGACTGGGACCTGATTAAGTGTTTTTAGCTCTGGACCAGCCCTGACTGTTAACTGTTGTTTACTGCTGTACTTGGTGGGTGGACACAGTGCTCTGAGGAGGTGTGGAAATTTCCAGTATTCCGGCTTGTGACGCAGAAAGCCGGACAGATTTTGAAAAGCGCAATCAGAGACTTCATGCGGGATTAATTAAAAAACCCCTATCTCACTCAAAACAGCATGGATGGATTCCCCCCCCCCCCAGATTTGTGTGCATGTGTATGCACCAGAGACTCACAAGAACACCCAAAATCCCAGGAAAAGTGATTTTTTTCATAATACACTCACCTGTATGATTATTAGGAACACCATACTAATACGCTGTTTGACCCCCTTTCGCCTTTAGCACTGCCTTAAATCTATGTGGCATTGATTCAACAACGTGCTGAAAGCATTCTTTAGAAATGTTGGCCCATATTGATAGGATAGCATCTTGCAGTTGATTGAGATTTGTGGGATGCAAATCCAGGGCACGAAGCTCCCGTTCCACCACATCCCAAAGATGCTCTATCGGGTTGGGATCTGGTGACTGTGGGGGCCATTGTAGTACAGTGAACTCATTGTCATGTTCCAGTAAACAATTTGAATTGATTCAAGCTTAACGACATGGTGCGTTATTGTGCTGGAATAGCAATCAGAAGATAGGTACATGGTGGTCATGAAGAGATGGACATGGTCAGAAACAATGTTCAGCCTGTGGCATTTAAACGATGCCCAATTGGCACTAAGGCGCCTAAAGTGTGCATCCCCCACACCATTACACCACCAGCAGCCTGCACAGTGGTAACAAGGCATGATGGATCCATGTTCTCATTCTGTTTACGCCAAATTCTGACTCTTCCATTTGAATGTCTCAACAGAAATCGAGACTCATCAGACCAGGCAAAATTTTTCCAGTCTTCAACTGTCCAATTTTGGTGAGGTTGTGCAAGTTGTAGCCCCCTTGTCCTATTCAGAACAACCATGCCACGCTCAAAATTGCTTAAATCACCTTTCTTTCCCATTCTGACATTCAGTTTGGAGTTCAGGCGTTTGTCTTGACCAGGACCATACCCCTAAACCCATTGAAGCAACTGCCATGTGATTTGTTAATTAGATAATTGCATTAAGGAGAAATTGAACAGGTGTTCCTAATAATCCTTTAGGTGAGTGTATGTCTCCTTTAAGGTCTTCGGATAGATCTTAAAATAGCTGTAAACTGATACGTCCCATCTAACCTGATGGAGTGCTAAGTTTAATGGGCAAAACTGCTCAGAAATAGGTGTCCCAAACGTGTTCCATCATATTCAAAAGGACTTGGGACTTTGAGTTTCAGTATTGAGCAAATACTGTTGATGCATGTGATTTTTTTCTGTAGTATTTTTTAATATATTTGCAGAAGTCCCCCTAAAAAACTTATTATGGGGTGTTGTGTTTAGAATTTTGAAAAAAAATATACATTTAATCTATTTTGGAATTGGGCTGTAACGTAACAAAATGTAAAAAAAAATGTATGCACTCTCTGGATGCACTGTAAATTGTCAGGGAAAATCCAGACTCAAACCAAAACAGATTCACCAAAAAATCGATATCAAAAGTCTGGTGCAATCTGCCGCAGCGTTGTGGGTGGGCTTACTGGTCCTGGGCCCACCCACTTACACTTGGGCCCACCCTGAGGTACTGCCAGCTACACACACACACACCTCACAACAGGACAATTTACGTTAACCAATAGGCTACATTGGCCGTTTCTCAATATGTGTACTTGTGTGGACTTGTGTACTCGCGTACTTGAGAAACGTCATCAGCGGTCCAAGTGCTTTTCCAATTCTTAAGTACACATCAAGGCCAGTACGCTCAACGTTCCCGGAAGTGTTCTTGCTCCGCCCATTTTAGCAAGGATGCATCAAAGCATCCTTCTGCGGACTTCAGCCAGCAAGGCATCCCATAATACCTTGTGCTACGAGCAGCAGTAAACGGAGAAGGTGAGTGCTGAAATAAATCGCTTTTATACCACCATGAACTCGTAACAAAAAGGTAGTTTTAAGATGTTTTTAGGCGAGAAAGTAGACCTTCTAACATCATCTATATGGTCAGTTTATTAAGAATCTGCCTTTTAAAATATTCTTCTGCGTTTTCGGAGCAGCTTAGCATTGAAGACAGGCTGCAGTAGCTGCAGGCTCAGCGGGAGGTCGGAGTTTGTTTTCCCCGCTCACCACAGCCTGACCCCGCTACGTTTGATCTGTTAAAAGTCAGATATAAAGGGTTTTAGTATTAGTTAATGTGACTGATAACTGCAAGTATCAGAAAATAAAAAATATTTTTATCTGATACTTGTTTAGTTTATATTGGTATCTTATAAAATGTGTCGTCAAGGTTTATAAAACCATTTTGGCATGTAAATTCATAGTAATATTATTTTACTACAGTATCCGTTAATGATCAAACAGAGCACTGTAAACATTAGATTGGATCGGTGGAGAATAAACTTTTTTTCTTTGTTTTCTGCAGACAGCTCTGCAGGGGAAGAGACCAGAGTGCATGAGCTGATGCGACGTCCAAAAAGCTCAGAGCGATAAAATATTAAATACCTTAAATTATTAGTTCTTGTATCCAGCGGAAACTATAATCAAATTAATCAATTAACTGTATACCTTTAAAGCTGGTCATCATCAATTGTGTCAGTTGAGGAATAAATCATTTGTAAGCAAATACTACTATGAAGGAAGCAAGAGTTTTCATTCTAGTTAATCATTTTTTACTAAGAAGCCTGTAAATAATATGAGGTGGTAAACCAGTATTTAATTAGTAGAGCCTTTTATAATCGGCAATTAAAACTTAAGACCAATTTTTTACAGGTTTACTATTTTATATCAATATTTCGTCCCAATTTTTTATATTTGACTTGTCAAAAAAGGTTTTTCTTATTTAACTATTGATTTTAAATGTGTAATTAATCCAATTCCCGAGAAACTGGTCAATTTATTGAAATTCTGGAATGATTGTAACTGAGCAGTGACATCAACCAAGTGCGCTCTCCAATTGGAGAACTACCGTACTGCGTCCTTAAAGAACGGACTTTCAACTGTACTTGCCAAGTACGTACTCACAAGCACACAAGAATACACTTGCGTACTTAGGTATTGAGAAACTGCCATTTTTATGTTCAAGTACGTCATTGACATAAAGTACGTCTGATCATCAGAAGGAAACTGGAACTTGTATCGACCTCAAGTTGTTGTAGCCTGTGCCCAGAAGTGTTAGATGATATGGCACAACAGCCATCAATGTATAAATATCTCAAGAAAATTACTAAGGAGCGATCAGATTCTTCTTTGACCGGTCATCGCACCACCGCCTCCTAAAGTTAGCAAAAAGCAAGCTGCTAGTGTTGGCGCCTCGCATGATGTGGATTATGTTGACATCGCACAAGAAGATTTAACAGAGGAACAGGGCTTCTAATTTCGTCCAGGGGAAAGTCATCAAGAATGGATGTCTACTCCTATTTTGCCATCAGCCATTCCAACCACCAGCACTACAGCTGCATCCTCGGCAGCCAGCAACGCAGCCCAACCTCAAGCAGTACCCTGTCAGAGTTTTCGGACATAAAACCTGGAGTTTTTCTTCACATTGGTATGAGAGGTATGCATATTTGGAATACAGCATTAGTTAAGATGCAGTGTTCTGTAAAATGTGCCGCCTTTTTGGTGAAAAGGTGGGGAAGATAAATTCCGTCGCCATGGATACAAAGACTGGAAACACTTGAACACGGCTTGTTACAAACATGAAATCAGCAGAGCTCATCTGATAGCGCTTGAGAAATACAATAACTACAGAGAGTGCCAGAAGTCTGATCGGGGCACTGTCCTCCACCAGCTTCTCAATGCAGATGGCCGGCAGGACGAGATAATAGAGCAAAATCGAGACCACATAAGTCATACTTGACATTGTTCTCACCTGTGCAAAGTAGGAATACCTTTACGTGGATACCAGGAGAACGACAAAAGAAAAAATGAAGGTAATTTCCTGGAGTTGTTCAAGCTCAGTTGCAAGCATAATCCGGATATACAAAAACGACTGGATGATATCCCCAGCAATGCTAAAATGCTTAGCCATGATATCCAAAATTAACTATAAAATGCTGCATCCATGCTGCTGCTACGACGCATAAAAAAAACCTTTTTGAATCTGAGGGAACTTTCTATGCGATTCTGGCAGACGAGTGTAAGGACACTTCAAAAAAAGAGTTTGTCGCCCGTCTAAGATATGTGTACAAATGAGTTGTGAAGGAAAGGTCAATTGGCCTTTTGGATACAGATTACATGACAGCTGAGGGCATTGCCAAAAAATATTGGATGTGGTGACACCTTTAGAGTTGGATCCAAACTTGTGTGTTGGATTTGGATTTGATGGTGCGTCTGTTATGGATGGACAAAAGGGGGGTGTTCAAGCCATCCTGAGGAGCACTTTCAAAAAAGCACTATATGTGCATTGTCACTCGCATAGACTAAATCTAGTCCTGGCATCTGTGGCAGGAACATCAGCTGATGCTTCGACTGTTTTTTGACACCGTCAACTCCCTGCACACTTTCATGTGTGGCAGTAGGCGGCACGCACGTTTCCTGGACGCGCAAAAAACAATGTACCCGTATCGGAGAGCACTTGAGCTGGAGCGAGGATGTGACACAAGATGGAGTTCCAGATCATCAGCAGTGAGTAAAGTACTCATTCTGTATGATGTAATCATTGAAGTACTTTCTGACTATGCAGAAGGAGGACAATGTCAGATTGACGCTCAATCGTTACTACAACAGATGCGAACACAAAAAATTATTTTCTTCCTTGTGCTTTTCAAAGAGCTGTTTAACAAATCCGATGCAACTAAAGGCCTGCAGTCCACCAGTGTGTCAGTGACAGATGCGGTGGATTTGATTGAAAATCTTAAGTAATCACTGACAGACATGCGTTCTAGTAAAAACGAATTCCTGAAAATGCTGGCCATGACCAATCAGTTTATTGCAGATAACAGTGTTGACAGTTTTGACATTTCATTGCCCTTTTGCTCGCGAAAACTACTGAGTCGATTTGAGCAAAGTACAGTTACTACATCCCTTTGAAAATCTACCACGGTTAGGAGTGATGAAGACTTGCCAGGTCTATTAAATATACTAATAGACTGCCAACTCAATGAACTTGGTGCCAGATTCCACACTGATTCATATGGTCTGATGAACTCCGCAGCCACTCTGTTTTCCCCTACCTGTGACAGAAGCTTGACTGAAATGAAAAACGGTCTGAATGTTGCAGGAAAGCACTTTCATATCAACGTCACAGAGTCAGAGCTTTCTGTTTCTCTGCAGCACATAAAGCGGAAAAAAGAAAGAGAAACTTTTAAAATACTCATTGATGTGTTCGATCTGTGCAGTGAAGAAGTCTTCCCTCATATTCATTGCTTCCTAAAAGCACTGATCACGCTACCAATGACGTCATGTACTGTTGAACGAGTCTTCTCCAGCCTGAAGAGAATAAAAACAGCCAGCAGGAGCTCAATGATAGCCTCACGCCTAAAGTCGCTCTGTCTGCTAACATTTGAGAGGGATCTTACATCAACTCTTGATTTCGATTAAATTATTAATGTATTTAAAAGCCAACCTCATCGACTACTACAGTGAAACACATAACAGGGATGTGTTATTGATGACAGTATGGAGAGGTTCATAAAGTTTCTCTTCTTCCTTGGTTGCTACCTATTTTTATTTTGGATTATTTTGACATTTTGTTTTTGTGATATGGGTGCTATTTTTAGGCCAAACAGTGCGAAAACTTTGGCATGGAGGGTTTTAAAAAGTCACAAATATCTTGTTAGGACACGGATGTTTACTCTGTTCGATATGCAGGTTTTGGTTATTAGCCTGTTTTTTGCCCTTATTCTAAATGCTTAAAGTCCATTATATGAATTGAATATGAATGTAGCCTACTTCACGTGTTTTAACAATGTTTAGCCTTCTCACAATAGTTCAGTTTTCACACATGCTATTTAACTTTGAACATTCATTCCATTCAAAATTGTGAATTGTTCATCTTAGTTTCATTCAGCGCTATACAGCGAATACATTTTTTCATGATCAAAAGAAGCAGATAGACGATTAATCAACCTGCCCCTTAAAATGTTCTGAGTGTTTAAAATGCAAATTCATTTACTGTCTCATCGGATTGTTTTAATTTCATTTTGTGCTGAAAGCTGAAAAAAATAAAAAAACATGGTTGACAATTGGATCTGAAATTTTCTTCCTAAAAGCGTGCCCAATAATAAAGCTCTGAGCACAGATGGATTTCCAGCAGAGTTCTATAAAGAGTTCTGGAATATTCTGGCACCAACATTCTACAAAATGTTAGAGGAAACGAGGAAAAAGACAGACTACCGGCAAATATGAACTAGCTGTAATCGGGTTTAAGACTCTTAATAAAAATGAGAGAGATTCATTTACGCGTTTGGAGGTTTTAATAAAAGTTGAATCGATCATATAGGAGAACAGTACAGATCACAGTGAAACCCCTGCAACCTTGCCTCTATGACTTCTGAAGACAAAACTATTCTCTCAGGGTGGGAATTTCTCAGGATGAAGGCAACTGGCTCTTTAGCTGGGAATAAGTGAATCTTGGCAGATAAAAAACAATGGCAATAGCTTGGGTTAAATCACAACACAATAAGAGAAACTCTCAAAACTAAGTATATAAGAAGAATCAATTTTCTCAAACCTCGATTCCCATGTGAACTCAACACCTGTTTTCTGACCAATCTGCTCTTCTGTTCTTCACACCCTCTGCTCTGTGTTAATAATACTAACAGATGAATCATAATAATAAATTTCTCCATCACACCAGCTATCGTCCCCTTTCTCTTATGGATGTTGATCTTGAAATAATCTGCAAATGTCTTAAAATACAGAATAGAGAAAGTATCTCCTCTTATAATCCATCCTGATCAAACTGGTTTTATAAAAGGGAGGCTTTCCTCTACAAATCCACAGATTAATAGATTTAATAAATTATTCTCGCTGTTAAAACATCCAACCTAATATATTATCTTTAGATGCGGAAAAAGCATTTGATAGAGTTAACTGGAAATTTTTATTTGCAACTTTATATAAATTTGGGTTCGGAAATTCTTTTATAAACTGGTTAAGGGTAGTATACAATTCGCCAACAGCATGTATCAGGACTGGTCGGTAGGCGCTGCTGCCTTTTCCATCTCCCTGGGCTGGTCCTTGTCGCCGGCTTCCGGATGGCCCCTTGCCTAAGAATCCAGGCTTGATTTGCAGATGCTGAAATGAAAGCTAAATTAGTTTACCAATTGTAATTGGTTTGAACTAATTATGATTCATGTGTAAAACCAATAAAACAAGGAAAAACAGGAAATTAAACATTGTTTGGATGAAGAAATGTTTGTTGAAAGATGATATGGATAAGAAGTAGGGATGGGAATCTTACAACATCTCACAATTCGATTCCGATTCTTGGGGTGACGATTCAATTCAGAAACGATTCTCGATTCAGAAGCGATTCTCGATTCAAATCAATTTTTTTTTCTTAATCAATACTCTTTCATTCATCATTTGTGTTTGTAATACACACAACTTGATCTGCCAAGTGTCTGTGATGAAGTGAGCCATGAATGTAATAGGGCATGAACAAAAAATGTGACTTTACAATCTGTGTTGAGAGAAGGGAACTGGTTCAAAAGTAACAAGACATGAAATTGCAACTGGACATCCAAGACCTTTTAAACAAAATTTCTAGTCTTGAAAAAAAATGCTAATATTTTTTAAGAAGAAAAAAATATGTATTTTGTTTGTTCTTTAGTACGTTGTAGAAAATACATTGAAAATATTTAGTATGCACCAAATGTTGTTTATCAACCATCATTAAACAGAAATGTATGGCTTATTTTATTATTTTCATTGTTTTTGTTAGAAATTTTAAAAGTCCTAACGTTATTGAACTCGGCACATATTTCGGACTTCCTTGAAAGCGCCACAGGTGTGCAGCGCTGCTGGATGTTTATGTGTAGCTTATAAAAGAAAGATCGCTCTTATATACTTGCAGATTTATTTAAAAAAAAATAAAACTTTAGCCAAGGGTGTCATTAGCATGGAGAAGAGCTTTTAGACGGCCTAAACATTTACCTTCAGTAAAGACGGGGCGGGCTGGATTTCTCTTTAGTTTAGCGCTAGCTAGCCAATGGCGCATCAGACCTGTCAATGCGACGGTGGCCGTTGCATGACAAACACTACGTGAAGCGAAAATGTAAATAGGTTCATAAAACATAGTTTTTGAGAATCGATTCTCAAACATTTCAGATTGATTCTGAATCTTGTTAAATAGGAATCGAGATTCAGATGTGAATCGATTTTTCCTCACACCCCTAATAAGAAGACATCGACCCTTGGAAAATTACCTTTATTTGGATTGATCACGGCAGTAAACGATCTAATTCCAGTATTTGGATGCATTGAGGCGTTTCAAACATGGCTTATATAATCGTTAGGCTCTTTTAAATCAAAGATTAAAACTCTACTATTCAGAGCTGCCTTTGAGCCCTAAATTGCTCATTCTTATCACTATTTGATTCTCGTGGTTTAAGTTTTATTCTTTTTTTATTTCCTTTTTAACCTATTGTGTTTTATCTGGTTTTAATCTATATTTCCTAAATTTGCTCCTTACATCATCTTTTCTTATTGATTGATTGTGTCTATCTGTTAAACCTATATGTTTCTGTTTTTCTCTAATCATGCTTCTGTGATCATGTATTTGGTATCATTATCACTGAATCATGTAAAGCACCTTGAATTGCCTTGTGTTGAAAGTGTGCTTTATAAATAAAATTGCCTTGCCTTATCAGATTAGTTCCTGCTCTTAATCTTCTCTGAACCGATCTCTATGTGAACCACCAATAGCAGTCTTTATTAATATGCAGGTTTAAGCCAAACACATGGGCTTGTCCAGTATATAGCTTCCAGGTAGCACACGTGGGATGGTTCGGGCAGCTCAAATGGATTCATTAAACATTAAACAAAGACAAGTGAAGCTCTTGTTAGATTGATCACTCAAATAGTAGGATTTAAAATGACTCTTTGTCGGGAAAAGTCTTTTAAAACAATGGTTAAAACTTCAGGCCGAGGCTTGGGCTGCCCAAAGATAACAGATGAAACTTAAGCAAGTTAACAACAGTAAAACACACCCCTTTAAAATTAGTAATCCTGAAATAATTTTACCTTTACCCAAACCGACCATGTGAATGTTTAAAGTTCTCTAGGTTGCGGCACGTCGATGTAATTTCCAAATGCGTTAGCTAGCGGCTGACAATGGCTGCGGTATCTATTTGAACAGTGATTCTCCTGCCCGTTGGGGATGCAGTTAGCGCATTCTCTGATGTGGCTAAGCAGTGATCAGCACCAACTTTCTTTCACTGAGAGTACCTTTTGGTGGTTTCCAGCGTGGAAATTCTTATTGGCTCTGTGGCGTCGATTGGATGTGGCCTGAGCTGGTTCAGACTCCCACCACATGCAGGTCTTAGCTCCCGTTTCTCAGCACTCTGAAACTCAGGGAACCTTTCATTTCAATGCCTTGTGAATGGTAGAATGAAGGAGCAGGTGGACAGAGGCAAATGGGGATGGGGAGGAAATAACTGGGGTGACACGATGCAAACCCCAGGGAGCCAGCTCCCCTGCTGACCCCAATAGGCACCCCCGCTCAGCCGACCCACCAGGGGTGGGAGGCCCCAGCACATCAAGTCGGGGCCCACGGCAGCGGCCCCTCCGAGCCCCATGGGGGCCCAGGCCATACGCCTGCCCCCACCCCAGGGGCAGACCTAAATTCATCCCAACATTCAAACTACTAACAAAACACAGGACACTAGACACCCAGGCTGAGTTTAGGCCACCCTCCCCCCGTACACCCTCCCCCCCCTTCCCAAGCGCACCCCGTTCGGGAGAGCGCCTGTGCTGGATGGTAAAAGCCTCCCCGTCAACAAGACAGGCCCCAAGTACCGCCAGCGTCCCGAGGGCCCCCGCGCTGAGGCCGGAACCCGGCGCAGCACCAACTCTGATACCCAGGACATGCCGCACCGGGCCCGTGAGCAGACCGAAGCCCCAGGCGGCCAACCCTCTCCAGCCTTGCTACTACTGCCCGATGGCCGGGAGGCAACCGAACCCAGCATCCCCACCCACCAGTCCACACCCCACCACCCGGTCAGTCCACCGCGGAGGCCGACCAGCACCGGTCAAAGGGCCCCCACCCCAGCACCCCGCAGAGTGCTTGGACCAAGACCCAGGAGCCATGTCCAGTGCCAATTTGACTGATCGGGCCCAGAGATGCCAGGCACCGGCAAGGGGCCATCGGGGAGCCAGCGACAAGAACCAGCCCAGGGAGATGGAAAAGGCAGCAGCGCCCACCGACCACTGGCCAACCACAGCCCCCCCCGGAGCAGCACAGCACCAGGCCAGTAACCAGTGTCCGCCAGCACGACCCCCCTAAGGCGCCGCATGCAGCCACTAGGAGTCACCACACAAAGCCCCCAGAGTCTCACCCCAGGCGAGATTCACGGCACCTACCGCCCCAACCGCAAGTGGACCCAACCCCGAGGACCCCTAGCAGTCAACCACCAACCCTTAAACTCCACATCGGCAACCGTGTCCAACAGAACAAAATCAAGGGCCCGACCACACTAGATGATGGAGCTGATCAAGGGAGACCAGAAAGATTGATCAGATGTGGACGCAGAAGCTGTTTCTAGACCAATGTAATCCAAAAGGAGATCTCCATATTGATTAATATTCAGAGTATTTTTATTTTTTCAGTTCAAGAGGATATTTTTCTTAGCGATACATAAGGCAATGTGAACTAATAGCATAGACTTTGTATCCATGATAACTTCATCTAAATTTCCCAGCAAGTAAACTGTGGGAGAAGGTGTGATATTACATTTCACTTTGATAGTTCTTCACATATCTGGTACCAATATTTCTTGACAGGTTGGCAGACCAAAGAGCATGAGTATAATTGGCTGGTGTTGTTGAATTAAATAATTATCATAAGTAATTCAATGTATGTTCAAGCAGAGACAAAATGGAGCCAATTTCCAGTTTAACATTTATTTTGAACAGATTAACAAATTGCAGTTTTACAGAGGAATTTTGCCCCCGTCAGTGGTTAAAGAAATCTGAACAATTAACTGATCTTCATTTCACAGCTTTATAGACAACCGGGCCTCTAGGCGTTTCTAATCTCTCCAATCAGAACATTTTCATACAGTGTCTTAGCTCTTATTGGCTGTCAGAAAATTATACAGTCATATGGGTGAGACGTTTTTTCTTAAAAGCTCCTTCTGAATTTATGGTTTTATGGCAACACCCCAACTCTACAGACATCCTGTTTTTTACAGCTTGCAATAAAACTCACCCCAGAGTTTTATGACTTAAAAGCTTACCTGCATAAACAATAGTGTCAGACCCATTTTTACAACCATGCAAACTATATAAAGTATTTTACCTTCTGAATAATAAAAGTTTAAACCTTCTGCAGAATTACACCACAATTCCCTCTTTCAATCTTTTTATTAAAATAGATTGATATCTCCTCTGTACGTAAGTGTTTAGAACTTAAGATCATAACCTGTAAAGCATTTTGAAAATGCAAGAAATCAAATCCAAGAAATTTCATCAGTTTAAAAACATGAAGTATTTCAGACTAAAATTCAAAACACAAACTATTAAAGTACCTTTTTTAACCTTAACTCCCATTAAAAAATGTAAATCTTTTAATCATAGATTCACCCTCTTTTGGCATTAAGCAAAAAAATTATTTTAACAATTCCCACAAACTAAATTCAAAAACCCACAATGTATAAGAATGTCTTACATGTGAAGAGATAATTAAATCTGACTTGATACATGTTAATACTGTGGAAGAAGCTCAGAAAATCCATGAACATGAACATAGACATTATTACTATATTATATTCTGAAAGAAATCAAACTTAAAGTGTTAAGAAACCTGTGAAATAGAAGGTATTAAGAACCCTTTTAGGCAGTGTTACGACTCTTCACTTGTGAATAAAATAGTTAATCAAATAGTTAAACAACCTGTAAAATGCAAAAAATTATTAATAAATGTTCAGTCTTTATTTGTATTCTGATCCTCTTTCTTCACTCTCATTATAGCCCCCTCAATGGCTCCTGGCAGCTGGAGAGCGATATACAGAGCTGATCAGTGTGGAGGGCTCCTATTTTTTTAGTGTTCCAGTTTTTACTCCCAAATTTGCAAATAACCACTCTCTGAAATGCCAATTACTTCATTAATTGAGCATTTCCCCCAATATACACAAATGCACAGACAGGCCCCGCTTCCCATAGCTTAGCCCACCGTTGTGGGCTGGTTAATACCTGCTGTGCAGCTGATTGGTGAGTTGTGATCTTCTTCTGTAGATCCCTCTTTTGAGATGGCAATTTCAAATTGCCCATCTCATTCATTGGCACATAGATCACACTGGATGAGTAATATCACCACCCAAACAACCTTCTGGGTGAGCTAGGCCCCGTCGCCTGTGGCCCCAGCTTCCGATTCAGCTTGGTCAAACCCTTCTCGACCCTCCTTAGGCAGAATCCTGCCGATCCTCGACCAGGTTCGTCGTTGGCGTGGAGCTGCACTTTGTGTGTGTTCCCAGCTGTCATCTGGAACTTTGCTGACCCACTGGACTCCTCACGCCTTCGACCTGGAGCTGTACCTTGGGGCATAAGCTTGTAAACATCTAAAAAAGACAGTTTTTTTTTTTGATCCGGTCTTGTGATCACTCCTTTTCAATCTAATTCAACTGCATTGTGCCAAGAAATTATTTCACCCATCTAATTAAAAATAATCCCTGGGGAAAGAGCAAATCCATATTATTTCGATACAACACCGTTGTTTTTCCTAAAAACTAAACCAAAAACACCTCCCTCATTAATGGATTTAAAAACAAGAGCAGGCTCAAGAGTTTACTTTTTGTGTACAGTTCAACTGATTACTATCCATTTGCTTGTTCACCCAAATTGATTCTTTCATTTACTTATTTTATTTATCAAGTTTAAGACACTTATGTCTGTTCCATTACAATATATCCTTTCTTAAATTCAGTACATCCCTGTGGATGAAAACGTAAAAATAAGAAAAAAAATTTTTTTCTCTCTCACCAGCCAGCAACCCCCTGCTATCGGCCCAATTTTTCCTTCCAAATTTTGTTCCCGGTAAATGGTGGTATTTTACCTGGAGATAATCCTGGGGAAGACATGGGGTTATCAAAGTTCGTAGAACCTCGGCCACCTTCGATCAGACAAACAGAAACTCTTGTGGTTAATTCAGCAACAGTGACATTGAATCAACAGTCTTTGATCATCACTTCTCACGCCAGCCAAGTGAATTCACACATATTGTCCTTGAAAGTTCAGCTCAGCATGAGGAAACGTGCTCTTTTGAGGGTGGCCTCCAGCTCACCCCTGAAAATATACAGTCACCTGTGCCCCCCTGTGTTTGGGAGCAGAGCACAAGAGAGTCGTAATTCTGCGCTGGTCGTAAAGATGTTTCTCTCTGTGGCCGTTACGGCGGGCGCCTGGCACTATTGTCATCAGCCCACGCACCCCCACCCATCTCATCTCCCCAGGATCATAAATTCCATCTCAAGAATGTTTATCTGAGGGGTTTGTCTGTTGCAGGATGAGAAAAAGAGAAAAAATATATAATTAGAGTAAGAAAAAAAACAGACAGTCGATCCTCTCAGCTTATTCAAATCAAGTTACATTCAAACATTTTATTTTCATATTCATTAGTCTCCTTCCTCGAATGCTGAATTTAAATATCTTCCACACTCAGACTGCCTATATGGGCTCTATTTTAATTTTACTTCAATCAGTTATACTAGTAATAATTTCTTCAATATTAATTCTGGTAAAAATATACCAATCAACAGGTTTGCTCTCTCCACCAGGAATAATAATCAATCCTTATACGTCTAATTAAACTGTTGTTCTAATACTTCCCCTGCGTATTTTAATTAATGATTCCTTCATTTTTCATCCAATTTATATTCTATATTTCATCAATGCAATGCCTTCCTCAATTTTTTCAATTTGATAAATGTCTTTTTCATCTCATGTGTAAATTAAACATTTATAAAGATGGAGCATCGCAATATCTCATCAACACACTTAGTTCTTAGAAAAACAAAATTAAATCAAAAAAGAAACAAACAAAAAGGCTGGATTTTTCTGTTAGATATTGCTAATACACCACTAAAACATTGCAATAACAAAAATAAAGGCAATAACCATCTGCAAAGGTTCTATCCCCTTTTTTTTTTAAAAAGTCGCTATGGAAAAGTGGCTCTCCTGGTTTCGCTTCACTGAGGTTGAGACGAATAGCTCATATTGAACTAAACCCCTTTGTAATCAGACTTAACACCACTTTTCCCCGACTCTGTCCCTTTAATCAATTAATAATTTCTGCTAATATAAGTATGCTACTTACATTGAGATAACTGTTGTTGATGTTGAAAAAGGTTAAAAACATCAAACGTTTAGAACAAAACCAGAGAACAGTACTCACCGATAACACAACATAGTTTTACAAAAACAGTCTTCAGTTTGCTATACTTCAAAGTCTATCTATATTTCTAAAGAAAAATCCAAGATTTAAATCACTGACAAAACCACTTCCCCATAAATATTGCCAAACCTAAATTATATATATATATTTTTTTTAACACAATCCAATATCAATTCAAAGTACTTTTGCTTATATGATTCCTCTTTAAACAAACCCAAATGTGGTCACTTGCCCAAATATTCTTGATTGTAAACAATGAAAACTTTTCATACTTCAAAAACATCTGTCTGATTCTGTGAAGGGAACTGAACATAGTCAAAGTGATTTTTTGCAACTAAAACTCCTCTTAAATTTTCGTAGGATACTCAATAGTCTAATTCCCCTCAGCAGTCAAACAAAACAAAACAAAAAATTCAATAAAAGAGGTTCAAGAGATAAGATCTCTCTAAACCAAAACTAGTCGCAATAAAATAAAAAATAAAAACCAGCATTTTTCTTTTCAGTATCCCTCTTTTCCTCTCAGGCTTCTTTTTTATTTTATTTTCTCCAATGATAAACACCAAATTAAATTGAAGCTTCTAGAGATGTCAAATACATTACCACTGAATCACGTTTTCTTTAATCCAGCTTCCCAAATTAACATTTTCCAAAGTTCTAATTAAGAAACAGACCGCAGTTCAGAAATCTGGGTCATAATCCAAATCAATACAAATATATAAATTTTGAGAGAGAAAGAGGAAAAAACAAAAAACAAGAAAAAATAAAGAAAATAAAATAAAAAAATCTAAATAAATTGAAGAAAAAAAAAAAAATCTAAATAAATTGTCAGTTACAGAGTCCCCACTAATCAAATGATATATTATGTCATTATTCTAGGATCAGATCTGTTCCAAAATGTTTTAGGACCTGTAAATTTACTCTCAGCATCAAATAAACTAGCTAAAGAACATCTGAAAGATTCATCTTAAATTTCAAAACCAAAACCGATTCTTATTTGTCAAAACAAAATGTGTATTCAAATATATGGTAAAAATTATTTCAATGTAGCTGGTCCAATCACATTTTGCCTCTACACGATCAGAATAAATGAATTTAGAATTTACTTCTTACTTCCAAATTAAACCATCATTTCGATCACCGTGATATTCATTATTTGTTCTTAAATAAATCTACCAAAGACTTTAATTGTTACTTTCAATCCTTAGACCAATTCCAAATTTATCCCCAGTCTGTTAAAAAACAAACTGATTACTTAAAGATGACTCTGTGTTTTAATGTTTTCTTTTTTTTTTTTTTAAAAACCAAACATTCAAATCCCACTAGTTTATAAACTATCACTATGATAAGTGTTGTTTTGCATGGTAAAAACATTTAATTTGTAACGGAATTGAAATGTACTGGGTTACTTCATGAGCCCCAGTTGAATTTTTGATAACTCCAATAAGCATTTTTGTCCATAAAATCCTTAAGAATGTTCAATTGTTTAAATAATTTTAACACCAGTCTCCTTTAGGTCATTCATTCAGAGACCAAGCTATATTCCTAAAATCTATAGAGCCATCAGAAATAAGCCAAACATAATTTTAGCATAAATGATACTTATTTAAATCACAGACTCATTTTCTGTACCATTCAACACGGTGCTTATTAAAATAATTTAAACCAGTTTGTTGCTTTCCAATTAATACCGTTTGCTTTTCGTTAAATGCTTATAATTACTACTTATAGCTTTATCTTTATTTAGGCCAACTTAACAACTCCTGCTTAGATCAATTAAAAAAGCAAAAAATCCACCTATTTAAAGATTCAAAAAATGCATCTTTTATTTTGACTATAAACTCCCTCTTTTTAATTTTAAAGATGAAATCAAAAATTAAAACTACACCAAGTCAGAATCGACTCATGAGTAACTGTTCTTAGTCATTTGCGATTAATTGTAACATGCATAATTATCCCAAATAAATTTACATGCTCTCCTAATGGTTTTGCTCTCCTCGCAAAACCTGTTAACCAAATTCAGCATGTACTTCTTAATCTTTAATCTCCGTACCGCAACAGTGCAGTTAAATGTGAAACACCTTAAAAAATTGCCCTTCGTAGAAAATGTGCTAAAACATTGCCCAAGTTATCTTGAGGCCGTTTTACATCCTAATTAACCAGAAAAATTTAACAAAATCCAAATTCGTTTAAGTCTTAACAAGGCAATCGTCTGCAGGAGTCTGTAATCACTTTCTATCCAAAATCAACTTTTAGCTTGCAACACATAGAACATGCAGTTAGCCACCACCGCTAACTTAGCATAGCAGCCTAGCTCCACGTGCTACCGTTAGCTTTCTTTGTGAAATGAAAGCTAAAACAGTACAAAACGTACGGCGAAAACACTCCAGAAAATCGCAACACACACTTTAGAAGATGACTTACCGCAATACCAGGACTTAATCCGCACAATTTATACCACTGTACCAAACTTTAATTCGGCACGAACAAAACATCCTCCTGTTCGTCCACGCGGACTGAAACATATTTTTCCAATTCTAGCCGTCCCGCACAGCAAACACCGATTCAACTACGTCCGTTACAGCCCACACAACATTATAAGCTGTGGCTTTTAGACCTAATTAATTATTTTATCGCGGAGGTTTCAGACCAGTCTGTTACAAGTTTCGTAGTCCGCTTTGAGAAATTTCCTGGCGCCGGCTTCCAGTAAACCCCTCAAAAGACTCGAACAGATGGCAGAAAACCGCCTATAACCACTAATTTATTTATCAAAACATATAGGCACAGCTATCGTATGTTAGCCGTGCTATCAAGCAACTCAGACAGAATTAGCTCCTAGCTTAGGGCGGCCGCTCTGATGGCCTGTCGTAAATGTTCACAACTAATTCTTATAGATATTTAATTTCAGTTATCCATCATATTCAGTTATATATTTATTTATCTATGTTAATTTATTTATTATACTCGAGTTCATTATTTATACTATAACATTTTAACACAAACGCAACATCACCAGCACTTCTCGCCAAGCGCCTGCGTAAAAAACATCTCACACACACACAGTAATACACCCTTTTACAAGCAGAATTTAAAACACTAACCTCGTCGGAGCTCACCAAAAAACCAATGCCGGACCATTAACACAATTCCCGTTCGTGGTGCTCAGCCACGCGTCTGGAAGTATACGCAGCCACTCTCCCAGGTAATTCGATAGACTTAACAGAAGGCGACCCAGGCCCTTCTGTAATCTTTCCCCGTTTTCCAGCCTGGAAGCTCCCAAATAGCGTCCTATTTTGGGCAGGGTGGCCAACCCGTCGAGTTCCGATCCGCACTTGTGGCTCCGATTTGAGTCGTTGAAGATATCGGTCCGTCCGCTCCACTGTCCTCTCCGTCCTCCCCGGAGAAAGGAGTAGCCTGCACCGGGCACGCAGAGTAAAAAACTCCATCTCCCAGCATGCACCGGTGTTCCTCTACGGAGCGAAAAGAAGGACTAAATCCTGCCAGAAACAGGAAACAGACAGACAGCTCCAACACTCCGGGCATGCAATAGTGAATCTGCTCAAAACAAAAAACATATTTAACTTGCATGACAACATTACCCAATGTTAGATTAACCAATCAATAGAATTAAAAAACTACGCAACTCTGCGCAAATTGTCAATAGAGCAAATACATGTCCGTTTATTAACTTAAAAAAATAACTGGATTTTGGTCCAAAACCCTGCACACGTTGAGGTCACCATGTTGTTGAATTAAATAATTATCATAAGTAATTCAATGTATGTTCAAGCAGAGACAAAATGGAGCCAATTTCCAGTTTAACATTTATTTTGAACAGATTAACAAATTGCAGTTTTACAGAGGAATTTTGCCCCCGTCAGTTCCTCTGTGGTCCAGATTTAAAGAAATCTGAACAATTAACTGATCTTCATTTCACAGCTTTATAGACAACCGAGTAAATAAATAATGAGTCCATTTCCAATCAGTAAGCATTTTCAAAACTCAAGCAAACTCATAATGGCTGTCAGAAAAATATATCATTCCATATGGTGAGGAACGTTTTTTTCTTAAAAGGCACATTCTGAATTTAATGTTTTATGCAACACCCCCAACACTACAGACATCCTGTTTTTTACAGCTTGCAATAAAACTCACCCCAGAGTTTTATGACTTAAAAGCTTACCTGCATAAACAATAGTGTCAGACCCATTTTTACAACCATGCAAACTATATAAAGTCTTTTACCTTCTGAATAATAAAAGTTTAAACCTTCTGCAGAATTACACCACACTGGTAGATTGCTTGTACATTGTAAACAGGTATTAGATGGCGTAAAACCCATCTTGAACATCCGTTGGCCTGTATAATGCACTCTATGAAGGATTTTATATTGATTTAATTGTAGATTAGGATTTTTAAGAAATTTAAAGGTTCTTAAGGAAATCTGAGACCAGAGGTTTCGGTCAAATGAGATGGACAAGTCCATCTCCCATTTTAAAATAGGAAGGGCTATTGATTAATCTATTCTATTTAATGTTTTGTATATTTTAGATAGCAGTTTGGAGGGTTAAGATTAAGAAAGTCTAAAACTTTTCCTGGAATTTGTAAATCAACTGTATTAAGCCTAAATGTATTTTTTATAATTGATTTAATTTGTTGATATTCTAAGAATTTATTCTTGTTAATTCCGTATTGTGTAACCAATGTATTAAATGGGATAAAGTCTGTTCCATCAAAACATATGCTCCAGGTATTCAATTCCAACTCCACTTTGGAAAGTTGATCATGCATTTTTTTGAAAGATATCCGGGTTATTCCAGATGGGTGTATGCCTGCATGGGACTAGTAAGGTCTCTGTCATTTTAAGAAATTCCCACCAAGCTGTCAGAGAGGAGCTGATACTAATACTTTTAAAACATTCATTTTGTTTTATATTTGAGCTAATAAATGGTAGATCTGAAAGTTTTATCTTATTGCATAGTGTCTGTTCAACATCTACCCAGCACTCATCGATATAACTGTGTTTTACCCATCTTGATGTGTATTGGAGTCTGTTGGCTAAGAAATAATGACGAAAGTTTGGTAGGTCTAGACCTCCTTTATCTTTGGACTTCTGTAGTGTTTTTAAGCTGATACGTGGGGGTTTATCTTTCCAAAGAAATTTAGAAACAGAAGAGTCCAGAGATCTAAACCAATCAGGTGATGGTTTGCTTGGGATCGTTGAGAATAAATAATTGATTCTAGGCAAAACCATCATTTTTATTGTAGCTACCCTTCCAATAAGTGATATTGGAAGGGATTTCCATCTTGCCAGATCATCTTCCACTTTTTTTAAAAGTGGGGCATAGTTTAGCTTTGCCAGTCTTGGTGAGATATGGATACCTAGATATGTAATATTTCCCGACCGGAGTTGCACAGCAACGGGACCCTGGAAAGAACAGTTGATTGGAAGGACTGTAGATTTTAGCCAATTTATGGAATAGTCTGAAACTCTTGAATAAGATTTTATCAACTCAATTACCTGAGAGAAGGAAGTTTGTGAATGCTGTAGAAACAGTAGGACATCATCTGCATACAGACTAATTTTATGTTCTATTTTGTTTAATTGTATACCTTTAACATTATTATTTTGCCTGATTGCTGCTGCTAATGGTTCAATAAAAATAGCAAAGAGGGAGGGAGGGAGAAAGTGGACATCCCTGCCTGGTACCTCTCTGAAGGAAAAACCTTGATGATATTTGATTATTAGTCCTAATACATGCTGTTGGTGAGCTGTATAATATTTTTAACCAGTTTACAAAAGAATTACTGAACCCAAATTTATGTAAGGTTGCAAATAAAAATTTCCAGTTAGCTCTATCAAATGCTTTTTCTGCATCTAAAGATAATATATTGGTTTGGACGTTTTTACAGTAGGAATAATCTATTAAATCTGTTAACCTACATGAATTTGTGGAAGAGAGCCTACCTTTTATAAAAACCTGTTTGTTCAGGATGGATTATTAGAGGTGTTATTTTTCTCAATGCTTCTTGCAAGAGCTTTGCAAATAATTTTAAGATCGGACGGACGGATCACTCATATAATCTACGTGACGCCAGCGCCTACAAAATATAAACAAGAAGCTCTACAGCACAGTTCATATCTTCTTGTCCCGTTAACCGAAGAGAACAATTGCTGCTCAGAAGAAGAGAGTTTTTGGTGTGGACAGACGACGAGATGGATTTACTACTCTTCGCTGTTGTCTTTGTCTGTAGTGTCATATTGTTATTGACGCAGCATTCATTGACGCCACTTCCTTTCATTATCCGGGGAAGCTGTCCACACTAGCTCGATTAGCCGTTGAATTAAGATTTACACGGCTCTCTTACCCGGCTAATAGTTATCCGGCCACAGACCTTAAACGACGGCGGGTTAGTGTGGACGATAGGGGGGTGTAGACTAAATAATTATACGTTTAAGGCATTATCCGGCTTAGTGTGGACGTGGCCTTAGACTCTAACGTGCTGCATGTATGTTTGTTACTGCAGTAACGGAGCGGCAGAGCTGTTCTAGCTCAACAGCTCCACCCACCCAGGTCCTGCTGAGTCAGAGCAGATATTAACCCTGCTGAGTTGTTGCTTGAAGCCACTGCTTGTTCCCACCTGTGTTCCAATGTAAAATATTTTCTGTCTAAAATAAACAACTGCACACTAAAATCACCTCTTTCACTCAGCCCCCGTCACTTGTTAATCTCATCTGGTCTTTGTGATCACTTCTGAGTTTAAACTGGACTCCTAAGAAATACAGAAACAAACAGGAATCAAACAATTAATTAAAAGGTTGTTTGAAGCCGTTCCATTGCAAAAACCCACACATTTTAAACTTTTTTTAGGGTAATGTGGTCCTTGTCATCATCCACTTATAGTTATCGAAGTGAAAAGCTCAATATACCTTGATATTAATTTTAGCTTACATCGCCCCGTCCTATGCACATGTAACTCATGCTATGTGTGCCATGCTTAATGATCTGTTATCTTCCTATTAATCATTCTGTTTATCATTCAAAAATTTATTAATTCATAAATTAATATACACTCAACAAAATAAATAAACGCAACACCTTTGTTTCTGCTCCCATTTTTCATGAGATGGACTTAAAGATCTAAAATTCATTCCAGATACACAATATTACCATTTCTCTCAAACATTGTTCACAAATCAGTGTAAATATGTGATAGTGAGCACTTCTGCTTTGCTGAGATAATCAATCCCACCTCACAGGTGTGCCACATCAAGATGCTGATCTGACATCATGATTAGTGCACAGGTGTACCCTTATACTGCCCACAATAAAAGGCACACAAACGCAATATCTGGTGATTAGGGCTGGGCGGTATACCAAAAATGTTACTGATACTGAAATTTATGACTGTTATCGACGTCATTTTGCCCGTACCGGTAAATTCGGCATGTAAAAAAAAATGAAAAGATGAGTTTTAGTTTAGCTGTGCTCATGCCCCTTTAAGACATGAGGCTTGCCTTGGGTCACGTGACTATGTACAGTCATGTGACACACAGAGGCAATATTACCCAACTTAGTGATCCTTGTCATGGTCCACTTATCATTATCGAGGTGAAATGCTCAATATACCATGATATTAATTTTAGCTCATATCGACCAGCCCTACAGGTGATTTTAATCTTGCCTTGCTCTCTACAAACTCGTCTAACATTTCAACAGTTTGTCAGCTATTATGTGAGAGAAAACAAGAAGTTGGATTTGTTTTAGGCAAATGTAAAGGATTCATACATGTTCAAAGCAAGACCTACTTGTTCAGAGGCAACATGTGGCAAAGAGAACTTTGAGGAAGTGTTCACAGAAAGCTGCAGAAAGCCCTGCAGGGTTGTTTTGAGACCACAAACTGGATGAGTCTTTGCCCAGCACGCGGAGACAACTTTATTGTCACAACTGAGTCTGTTATTGACTCCATATATACTTTATGAACAACATCATGTCGCCACAACAGTAAGATGCTTAATAACAAACCAGTGACGTCAAGGAACTGTTAAACAGGAAAAACAGTATTCAGGGAGGAAAATAAGGAATTGAGTTCACAGAATTAACTTAAAGTCAAGATCAGACTCACCAAGGAGACATACAGGAAGAAGCTGGAGAGCAAACTGCAGAGGAACAATATGAGATATGTCTGGTAAGCAAAAGAAGTATAGGATACAGTGCATCCGGAAAGTATTCCCTTTTTCCACATTTTTTAATGTTACAGCCTTATTTCAAAATGGATTAAATTAATTTTTTTCCTTAAAAATCAACACACAACCCCCCATGATGATAATTTGAAAAAAGAAAATGGTAAATGTACTGAACTTATATAGTGCTTTTCTAGTCATACTGACCAGTCAAAGCGTTTTACATTGAAGCCAAATTCACCAATTCATACTCAAGTTCATCACCGATAGCCAACGATGTAGAATTTTGGGGGTTAAGTGCCTTGCCCAGGGGCACATCAACATGTGACTGGAGGAAGCTGAAATCTAACCTACCATCCTCCGATTGCAAGCCAACTACTCTACCACTGAGACACAATCGTCCACAAAAGACAAAAAGTGTTTTTGAAATTGTTGCAAATTCGCCCACAGAACAGTGTTTTTGAAATTTTTGCAGATTTATTAAAAATAAAAAAACTGGAGAAATCACATGTGCATAAGTATTCACAGCCTTTGACGTGAAGCTCGGAATTGACCTGAGGTGCATTCTGTTTCAACTGATCATCCTTGAGGTGTTTCAGCAGATTAATTGGAGTCCACCTGTGGTAAATTAAGTTGATTGGGCATGATTTGGAAAGGCACACACTTGTCTATATAAGGCCCCTGGGTTGACAGCACAAACCAAGCACGAAGACAAAGGAATTAAGTGTAGACCTCCAAGACAGGATTGCACAAGGTTGGGGAAGGTTACAGAAAAATTTCTGCTGCTTTGAATGTTCCATTGAGCACAGTGGCCTCCATCATCCGTAAGTCGAAAAAGTTTGGAACCACCAAGATTCTTTCTAGAGCTGGCCGGCCTTCTAAGCTGAGTGAACGGGGGAGAATCAGGGAGGTGACCAACAACCCCGATGGTCACTTTTTCAGAGCTCCAATATTCCTCTGTGGAGAGAGGAGAACCTTTCAGGACAACCATCTCTGCAGCAATCCACCAATCAGGCCTGTATGGTAGAGTGGCCAGATGGAAGCGACTCCTTAGTAAACGGCACATGGCAGCCCGCTTGGAGTTTGCTAAAAGGCACCTCAGACAATGCGAAACAAAATCCTCTGGTCTGATGAGACAAAAATGGAACTCTTTGGAGTGAGTGCCAGGCGTTACGGTTGGAGAAAATCAGGCACCGCTCATCACCAGGCCAATACCATCCCTACAGTGAAGCATGGAGGTGGCAGCATCATGTTGTGGGGATGTTTTTTAGCAGCAGGAACTGGAAGACTAGTCAGGATAGAGGGAAAGATGAATGCAGCAATGTACAGAGACATCCTGGATGAAAACCTGCTCCAAAGCGCTCTTGACCTCAGACTGGGGTGACAGTTCACCTTTCAGCAGGTTCAGTACAGGAACAAGCTCATCATCCTTCTCTCTTGTCCCCAACCAAACAGACATCCCACCCTCCTCTGACCTACAGACATCCTGTAAGACCTCAGATGTTCCACCTCAGTCATGGACTCCTCTACTTCCACAAGTTTGTCTCCAAACAAGTCAGGAGATGCTTCTGTGCCCTTTGCCTCCCCTTCCCACTCGTCTCTCTCTAGAAATCAGGGGAAGAGGCAGCTGGAGAGACTGAACTGGAAAAAGGCTGCAGGTTTAGATGGTGTCAACCCCACAGTGCTGAAGGCCTGTGCAGAGAAGCTTTGTTGGATTTTTGCAGAAATTCTTCAAACTTAGCCTGACCCACAAGAAGGCTACAGTGTTGTGGAACTGGAACATCCTGCCTTGTTCAGTACCAAAGAGAAATCCTCCATTATTCATTAATGTATATCAGAGTCAGCTTTAATTTGTTATGGACAATTCCATTATCTGGGTAGCAGGATCAGAGCTAGAGACTACAGATCTGATATAGAAGGCTGGTTCTGTTTTGGGGATAACTGTGGAACCACTGGGGATAACGACGCAAAGGATAGGATAGGATCTTCATGAAATCAAGAAAAGTATGAATAACTGTGAACTGCCTCTTTATAAAACTATCCTGCAACAACAAATTGTCTTCAGTCGGAGGCTTCCTCAGTTTCACTGCAACAAAGACCTACAAGTCCGTCCTGCCTTCAGCCATCATGATCTATCAGAACTCCTTGTATAATTAATTTGTATGAGCTACAGCAACCCTCAAGTTCCCCTTTCGAGTAATAAAGCATTATTGAATTGAATTCATAAATTAAATACACAAACATTGAACTTATGGACATGTGAATTCAAAGGTTTAGAGTTGGTGACATTTAGTTCACCTGTAGAGGTAACTGGTTGTGTTTTTTTTTTCACATTTGCACATTCTGTTTAATATTCTTGTTCTTTTATTTGTTTTCCAGGTTATTTGTGAAGAGCAGTCGATGTCCACTGGTTTTTGTGGTGTCTGACTCTCAAAGTGGAGAGGGCAGCTTGCGGTGTCTTTTTCCAAAAGAGATTCAGGAAGAACTCCACATCAACTGCATCAGGTTCAAGTTACATTGCTGTTTTATAGTTTTGTCTGGGATTTATCTCCCATGGGGAGCTCAAGTCGCTTCCCTCTACTTCATGTCCATTGGTACTGCCAAAAGAAAATGAGTCAGTGGAGCAATAACAGTTCAGAGTCCTGCAGTTGTATTGGTACTTCCAGCTAATCTGCTATTTCAGGTAGACAAATGCATAACTTACATTTTATGGGTCCCAGAGTTTCGCTGATGGCAGAATATTCTCATTGTCTATTCATCTAGAGAGTGCTGGATTTGTATTTAAGGAGCATAATCAAGTTAAAACCAGGCACTGTGGACAAGATTTAGTTTCTGCACAGCGATATCTGAATCAGATAAATTAATCCACTCTGGTCACAGACTGTGGACTGGAATAACTTGTGCCAGTGTGCTCCTTCAGTAAATAAACTTCTGTCACACTCATGACAATTAGATTATGTATTTTTTCCATCTTAAAAGGGTACCCACAACATTGCAGGTATTTGCGCTGAACATATTTGGAGCGGACTAGGAGTCTTTAAAAATCTTGACAGCAGCATCTGCGCACAAAGTAAACATGATTGCATAAGGAAGTGGATCAGAGTGATTTAAATAATAGTCCATTCAGTGGCTGTTAGATTGGTTCTGGTAAAGAATTTTTGCATCAGGTTTGGTGGGGACAAACTCTTCATTCATAAAAAGTGCTGGGGACATGTCTTAGGTGTCCCTGGTTAAAATGACGCTTGTGTGCAGTGTGTAAAATAAAATAAAAATAGTTTTACCCTCCTGCTAACTACCTGGTGTCATTTTATGTTATTTTGAGGTGTATTCATTTAGGTTGGACTAAGTAGGATATCACTGAAGGACTAGGGGTGAAATGTTCGGCCCGCTACTGTTGTTTGTTTTTGGATAGGAGAGGATGTGAGCACCCACTGACATAAATGGAAATCGGCGGCGCTGTGTGTGATTCAGGACGTCATACGAAGTGAAACAGAAAATAACTTTTATCGCTCCATTGACTTCCATTCATTTTTTTTTTTGCCCCTGGCCTGATAGGAAGGGGAGGAGAATTGTGCTCCCCATTATTTTCACAAAGAATTCAATTTTCAGACGAATGCCAGGTCCGCTATCGGAGGTGGCAGGCTCCAGGATGGTGGAAAGAAGACACTCAGGATACTGAAGCTGAGCTCATGCTGTTATAGTGTGTGTGTGTGTGTATATATATATATATATATATATATATATATATGTGTATATGTATATATGTATATATGTGAAAAGGGTTGGGCAGGGTATGATATGAGGTCGGAGCTGTTTTGATTCACTCTGTCCCTCTGTTTGGTAAAACATGTTATATCAACTACTAAAATGCCTTAAAGCTGCATTCCGGAGGATTTATTTATTTAAACTTCTAGGTGCCAAAGTTACAATATTGCGACAAGCAACATTGCTGACTTTAACTTGCCACAGCTGGAGATAGGGTCACTAATTTAATTACTACTTTACACCAGGAGATGGCGGACATGTGTACCTTTAATCTTGGACACCTTTTTGGGTGTGTTACCATAGACACTTTTGGAGTAAATCGGCTGAGAGGTGCAGCTGCTCCGGTCACAGTATAGAGAAAGCGACTTATAGAAAGATAAAACTTATGAGGCCGAGACGTCGGAGTTCCCCGCCGGAAAGTATTGGTTTATTCAGATTCTGAAGAGAAATGGTTACCTCTGATCTGTTCAGTAGTCCCGGGAGAAAGTGAAACTAAAATGTCCCGCAGCAACAGCCAGTCCCGTTTCGCCATGACGCTCCAAAAGCAGCAACATTCCAGCTCTGCATCACGTTCTCCCGGTGAGAGAAAGGTATGTGTTCGGGTAGCAAGGTGGTCATCACAACGCTAATTGTGACCGAGGTGGGAGGGATGTGAAAATCGGTCAAAATAATAGCAGATGCGATCGAAAGCAGGAGAGAACAAAGACCCCTTATAAGCGAGTAAACGGCAGTAAAGTTCTCTGTCCCTCTGCAAGTGAGGATGATGATGATTTTGGCGAGGTTTGCTTGACAGATGAGGAAAAGTCGAATCACCAGTGAATCAGACAATTTGATGAGCCTGTTAGTTATTCTGTTTGGTTCTGTTGATTTTATATAGTGAATAGAGTAACGGAGCCACATAAGAAAGGACATAAACACATATATCCACCTGTTCTTGAAAAAAATCCAAAAAAATTAAACGTATAGATGTAGGAAATACATATATAGAAAAATCTAAATAAAAAAATAAAATTATTGATGAAAAAAAAGTTTTAAAAAATGTAAAAAAGCAAAAAATTGTAAAAGTCATGCAATCCAATAGTGCCAACGCCTGATGACGTCATAATATGCAAATTAGATGTATGATTTGCTGTGTTTCTTTGAATTTTCTCGCTATGGTGGGCAGGTTTAGTCTGTTTGTATGGAGAAGCAGCCGACCTCCTGGCAACAGCAAACAGTCAGCCTTACAGGAGCGGGAGCGGCCAGATCATTACACCAACAGCGTTTAATTGTGCAGTCAATTTTTTGTTGTTACCGCAATTCCATCTCCCTTTCCCACACCGTGGACTCAGCTCTCTCTCTCTCTCCAGCTCGCTCTCTTTTCTCTCCGTGTAGACTTCTTCTGCTGGGCTGAACAGGCAGCCTGTTAAGTTTGAATACTGCTGCCACCTAGTGACTGGAGGTTTGATCACCGTTAAAGTATGAATATAAGCCTCAGCTACCGGGAGGGGATGGTGGGTGCTCGTGGCCAACGCCCGCCCGGGAGGGGCTTTTGTACTTTGGATTTTTTACACTCTCCCTGTAATAATCCGGACTGCGGCTTTAAAAACTAGGTATCATCATTAAGATTTTTTTTTAGGCATAACTGCGCCACCTGTGAGTAATGGATCCTGATGCACCATTTCAGCCATAGTTTTGAAATCGGGATACATTTTGCCAATTGAAGTGATCAACAAAGTCTTGTTCTCTTATGTGCTGTGTTTGAAACCACCCTAACAAATCAACTGAAATCAGATTCATTACTGCCGTGATTAATCCATAAATGGAATAAATTTTCCAAAGGTTATTGATTCTTAACCCAGCAGGTTTTTAAAAAAAAACATTACCTAAGAATGTTTATTTTTACTTGCATTGTTTATTTGTTTAGACATAAAGCAATGGTGTTTAGTTTCAACTAATCACAATTAGTAAACTATTTCATCTTTACTTCCAGTATTGTAATATTGAGCATTCAGATTCCTATAGAACTGTGACATCAGAATTTATGGGTCTATTTCTTTGCAGATTTATCCATTCATTGTGTTCTTTATGTTTTTTTTTTGTAGTTTATTCCTTTTAAATAGTAGTGTGTGTTACTAGCTTTGTTGATTTTAATTTTTGACCTTTTAACATTTTCTTTTTTGTAAATAAACTCTTGTACTTGGAAAGTCTTTTTTCCATTATTCTACATAAATATGTAGTAATTTGCCGTCTGGAGCTCACTCCTTTACCTTGGTTTAATTACCTCAGCCTTAACTGAGCAGGTAATCTTAAACATTAACTTAGACTGAAATATTTGGCTATTGATATAGTTCCTGAATATCAGGTGGTGCCCCTATTTATTACTTTTCCATACAGTTATTAATCTTATTGATTGCCCTAAGCAATCCTTCATAAATATTCATAGCCATATCATTGCATCCATCCATTTCCCCAACAGGGGTCAGGTGGGAGTAAACTTGTTTGAAGGACTGTCGCAAAGAAAACACTGTTTTATAGTAGTCTCAATGTGGCTAGATAGTATAGTGGAGAGGGTGCTTTTAAATAAAACACAGAAATGGTCAAATAATGGAGTATCAATTACAGAGATGTTGTCTATATTGAAACCATTGCTGATGATTAAATCCAGAGTGTGTCATTGATTGCGTGTTTGTTTTTTGATATGCTGAGTAAGGCCGCCAAAGTTATGTAGAGTATTAATGTTTTGCTCGTACATCTTGGGGGTTGTCAGTATGGATGTAGAATTCAATTGTTCATAGTCGGTACTTATTACAGAAAGAAGGTCGCTAAAATCATTGAGGGAATTAGCATCAAGTTTTGGTGGTTTATATAAAGTTAAAAATCAAGCTTTGTAAGGGTCCTGTATCAATAGAGCGCGATACTGAAAAGGGGCTCGTGCCCAGAAAAACTTTTTTAAAGGTTTTTGAGTTGATTGTGGCTATGCCTCCACCTCATCCCTGTTAGAAGATTGTAGTTTGACTGAGCTGACTATCAATGCAGAATATTTATTCATTACAAAATCTGATTTATCCTTATAATTTCCTGTAAGAACTTGTCCGCAGATAGATATTTAATAAGTAATATTGTTTTATATCATTTACTTCAGCTTTAATCCTGTTGCTCCAACAACAATGATGAAGGTTTTGAAAAGCATTTTATACATGGAGGCTGAAAAGGTAAGATCAAGTGTATGTAATGAGTTGTTGTTTTTTTTGTAATATCTACATTGAAATTTCGATTAAAATTTCCTTGAGATAACCATGACCTGGATGAATGAGAATATTCACAGGCTTAATATCTACATAATTTAAATTTCTTCTCATTTTCAGCAGACTCATAAGACATCGTATGTCCCTGACAAGAAAGAACTGGAAATGCTTTGTTCAGGAACATCTGGGGATGTACGTAGTGCTATCAATAGTTTACAGTTTTGCTGTCTCCCAGGCCCAGGTAAAGAGTTATGTCACATTCCAGTCACTGACACTTAAGATGTCAAGAAACTGCAGTTGAACAAGTTTTAAATCAATTATATAGCATATAACTAGTTGAATTATTTTAGGACAGGTTACCTAATGTTTTCTTTGTCACTTTTCTGAATAATCTGTCAGACAAAGGATTGTGTGCATTGAAGAAACCAACTGCTTTGTCACGTGAAAGAGCTGTTACACTATCAAAACAAAAGGGGAAAAGAACAAGGTCATCTAAGGAGCAGGAAGAAAACCAGGCTATTGGTGGAAAAGATGTTTCCTTCTTCCTTTTCAGGGCAGTGGGAAAGATTCTGCACTGCAAACGTGAGTACTAGCTATGAAATGGAATGAATGTTTGCTACCAGTATTTTTTTGTGTGTGCTTGAATTGGGTATCTTTACTGTTTAATTGCATTTGGTTTGGTTGTATTATTAGGGTTCCATGCCCGTGGAGTGGGCAGAACAGGCCTGCGCTATTGCAAATGACAGTTTATGCTAATAACTCCTTGATCTTAGAATATGTAAATAAGCTAACATGATTCCATAAATAATCATGACCATGTGAAAATGTTTATGGATTCTTTTCACAAAACATGGATTTTAATTTATTGTAAAAAAATGTTGGTCACTCTACTCTAAAATGGTAGTTGACTAGTTTCTAGTTAGTTTTAATTAGTTTTGTTTGAAACATTTGAAATATGCATCTGGAAAGAAATGATTGTGATAACCAGTTTTGGGAATCTTACATTAAAAAAGTAATCAGTTATAGTTAAAAATTATTTTCCCCAAAAAGTAATTCAGGTTAGTAACTTAGTTAAAGTACTGTACAAATTAACTGTGGTATTATTTTTATGATCTATAATGCAGTTATGTTCTGTAATATGGAGACAGGGTCAGGTGCAGAAATAATTTTTGAGTGGTAAGAATCCGTACCCTCGGTTTACTAATCTGTGTGCACGTATTATTAATCCGTTCCTTTGGTTTATTATGTTTACATCTACTGGCTGGTAGATGTAAACATAACGTGAGTATCGTGCTCGTTTTAAATGTACATTTTATTATGTAAATTGAAATATTTTAAGGAAATGTTTTGCTTTCATTTTGCACCCCTCTAAAAGGCCCGTGGCTGTATCATTTTTTAAAATATAGCTTTTTATGAAAAATGTTCCATATTCAACCTTTAACTTTGTATAAGAATTAATTTCATTAATAAGCATTACCATTATTTTTGTAAATCCCATGAAATCCAGGGTTTTTCCTGCGTTCAAATTTACATGCCGGCCGCCTCCAGCTAATTTGCTTGCCGCTCCAGCCCATAGACTGTAAAAAAGCCTGACATCGCTCTGCCGCCAGCTGTATGGATGTTATTTTAACAGCAGTTGCAGCGTTGCGTCACTATGGGGGCGCTGTCTCAGCAGCTAGTTGGTGCTATTGTTGTTCTGTTTTACCCCGGCTCTTCAACCAGGTAAATGTTTTGTTTTTAGCATACAAGCATGTCATGTTTATTTTTTAAAACTTCCTCCTTTTCAGCGAAACATAATGGATTTTAGACATACAGATCTGACCTGGGAAAATCGGCCACTACTTTAAAACAACCTCGCGTTGAGAGTCAGGAATCCAGGTGAAACACAGCAGACAAATTATCGTAAAAAGCAGTTAAAATGTAATCATGGTTGTGATCACGGGGATTTTAACAGAGCTAATCTCAAACTTGAACTGCCTAAATATAAACAACATGTGACGTGTCCCACCAGGGACATGAACACTTTAGATCACTGCTACACCACAATAAAAAATGCATATCGCTCTGTCCCCTGTGCTGCTTTGGGACTTTCCGACCACTGCCTGGTCCACCTCATCCCATCTTACAGGCAGAAGCTGAAATCTGCTAAGCCTGTAGTAAGAACTGTGAGGAGATGGACTGATGAGTCAAAGATGCAGCTACAGGCCTGCTTTGACTGCACTGATTGGAGCGTCTTTGAAGCAGCGGCTTCATCCCTGGATGAACTGACCGACACTGTGACATCCTACATCAGCTTTTGTGAGGACATGTGTGTGCAGACCAAAACCTTCTGCTCATTCAAAAACAATAAACCGTGGTTCACTGCAGAACTGAGACGGCTACGCCAGGACAAGGAGGAGGCCTACAGGAGTGGGGATCGGGACCTGTACAAACAGGCCAGGAACCAGCTGACAAGAGGGATCAAAGCAGCAAAGAGAAACTACAGTGCTAAGCTTAAGGACCGTTTTTCTGCTAACGACCCCTCTGCAGTTTGGAGCTACCTGCAGACCATTACTAACTGTAGGAGACCATCCCCCCACCCTGTGGAGAGCCCCCGCCTGGCTGAGGACCTCAACGACTTCTTTTCCAGGTTTGAAAGGACTTTCACACCTCCCACCTCCCCCACCATCTCCATCACAAAAGACCCAGCTTCACCCCAAACCACCCACGTACCTGCCTTGACGATCTGCGAACAGGACGTGCGCCAGCTATTTCAGAGACAGAAAATTAAAAAGGCTCAGGGACCAGACGGAGTGTCCCCAGCCTCTCTGAAATTCTGTGCTGACCAGCTGGCTCCCATCTTCACCCAGATCTTCAATAACTCCCTGGAGCTGTGTGAGGTCCCCTCCTGCCTCAAACGCTCCACCATCATACCGGTTCCCAAGAAGTCCCCAGTCACTGGATTAAATGACTACAGACCAGTTGCCCTAACATCTGTGGTCATGAAATCCTTTGAGCGTCTGGTACTGACCCACCTGAAGGACATCACAGATCCCCTGCTAGACCCCCTGCAGTTCGCCTACAGATCAAACAGGTCAGTGGATGATGCCGTCAACATGGCTCTACACTACATCCTGCACCACCTAGACTCTGCAGGTACCTACGCTCGGGTCCTGTTTGTGGACTTCAGCTCTGCGTTTAACACCATTGTCCCAGAGCTCCTCCACCAAAAACTGTCCCAGCTCACCGTGCCTCCCTCCACCTGTCAGTGGATTACCAGTTTCCTGACTGACAGGAGGCAGCAGGTGAAACTGGGTAAGTTCACATCCAGCTCCCGTTCCCTCAGCATCGGCGCCCCCCAGGGATGTGTTCTCTCCCCACTGCTCTTCTCCCTTTACACCACTGACTGCACGTCGAGGGACCCTTCTGTGAAACTCCTGAAGTTTGCAGATGACACCACCGTCATTGGACTCATCCGCGACGGCGACGAGTCTGTGTACAGAAAGGAAGTGGAACAGCTGGTTCTCTGGTGCAGTCAGAACCACCTGGAGCTAAACCCGCTCAAAACTGTGGAGATGACAGTGGACTTCAGGAAGAGACCACCATCAACATCTCCTCTCATGATCCTCAACAAGCCAGTCCCCACAGTGGAGTCTTTCAGGTTCCTAGGATCCACCATCACACGGGACCTGAAGTGGACCTCACACATCAACATAATAAGGAAAAAGGCCCAGCAAAGGCTGTACTTTCTGCGTCAGCTCAGGAAGTTCAACCTGCCCCAGGAGCTGCTGATCATCTTCTACACAGCAATAGTCCAGTCTGTCCTGACCTCATCCATCTCTGTCTGGTTCGGATCCGCCACCAGGCAAGACAAGGACAGACTGCAGAGAACAGTCAGGACTGCAGAGAGGATCATAGGAACCGATCTTCCCTCCATTCAGGACCTATTCCGGGCCAGGGTCAGGAAGCGGGCCAGGAAAATCACCACTGACCCCTCACACCCTGGCCACAATCTGTTTAGGCTCCTCCCCTCAGGTCGGCGTTACAGAGCGTTGTACGCCAAAACCACCCGACACAAAAACAGTTTTTTCCCCCAGGCTGTCGCTCTGACGAACTCTGTCTAGTCACAGTGTGTGAGTGCACTCACATAACAATAAACTATAACTCTGCACTTCTGTACATACTCACTGTAAAATAACCCCGGCTTGGTGTATATATTATCCTTTATTACTTACGATCTGATATTTATTTGTATTTTTACTTATTTTTGTTCATATTTTTATTTTTTTTATTTTTTTATTTTTTTTATTTCACTCATTCAAGTTCTGTACTGGAGAAAAAAGTTTGCCGGAGTCAAATTCCTTGTATGTGACATACTTGGCCAATAAACTGATTCTGATTCTGATTCTGATTCTGATTCTGAGAAGATGTGAAAATTGCAGGCAGAGACTGGGGAGGGTCAGATGCAGGACACTTTTTATGAGTGGCGTAAAGTGATCGTTTCGCCGTCTGATAGCATTTACTTTTTCCGCAAGCGATCCGTGTCATTTACGAAACTAAAGGCATTTCTTCTAAATAAAGTACTGCAGATTACAAATGCGATCATATTTATGGATCTAAACAGATTATAGAGATACTATAGAGAGCTTTGCTCCTGTCTAATTCACTGGGAAACAGGAAGAGAAAATATATTTATTAAATGTTAAGAGTAGATAAAAAAATATGTGTATTTCAACAGTAAATACTCCTCTTTACTACCGCGTACACCGTCATGTTTTCTTTCTGCGCAGATGCTACTTTCAGGATTTTTACAGACTCCTCTCTGCTCCAAAAACGTTTTATGTTGCAGGTACCGTTTAAAGATGAAGAAATACACAATCTAAATATCATGGGTCTGGTGGAAGTTTTTTTTTTGTTTTTACTGTGGATGGGTGAAAAATATTAATATAATATTTTTGGTTAACTCCAACTTTCTGAAAATGTCTTCATCTTTGCGCTGAATGCCGATTATTCTCACTATCTCAGCATCCAGCGCTCCCAGAGAGAGGTTTGATTTATCCACCTGAAACAGCAGATTAGCTGCAGGTACCCGTTCTATTGTAGGACTCTGATCTGTAAATTAAAGTTGAAGTTTGTCTGCACAGAACGGTCAAAAACAGCAAAGATTGCAAAGGTAACGTGTTTTATTGTTGCACATATTCTTCTGGGGCAGATACATATACATTTGCCATCTTTGTGCTTAACGTGGATTTTTAATGTCTGCCATTTGAGAAACAACACGTAAACCTTTGGCTTTCAACTGTTAATTGAATAAAGATGCGTTTTTCAACACCTGTTTACACCTTCAGTGCTTATTGTGATGAAACGTTGAACAGAATAATATGAATTAATTATTAATAATAATTAATTATTAACTATGAATAGTTAATAATTAAAGTTAATAATAGTTATTGTCTGGCTGCCAGATGTGTGGATAAATCCCTACAACTTAATGCACTTTCAGTTTAAAGTTGGCTCCTTATTTTTGTATGTATATTGTTTTAATAAAAGAATGCTTTAACATGATAATTGTCATATTCTCATTAGAACGCTTAACAAAAAAATATGTTGCCTTTATAAAAAGTGAGTCAGTTGAATGCACAGAATTCATGCATGTGTTGGCGAATGGTCAGGATGGTACCACCTCTGCCTCAGTTTGAGCCAGGAAAAACCCTGAAATCTAAATCTTACAAATTAAAAAGAAAACACTTATACTTGGTAGAGTGTTATTTTAAAAAAGTGTTTCTGCAGGCTATACGCTGGTGTGCACAGTACTGCTCTTCCACTGTCATGGGATCGTATTCACTCTATAGTTTTAGAGTAAATGCCAGTGTTGGAAAGCCCACATTGTTCTAAGTTTGTAAATTGCAGTATTATTATTAGCATTTTCAATATAAGCTGAAATATCTTTTGCTCATGAACTCAGCATAGATTTCCGACGCTATTTGAATGCAGCACAGGTGCAGCTGCATCTTCCTTTTTTCTCTTTTGCTGCATGAGCTAGAGAGGACTTATGGTTCATTCAGACCAAGTGCTTTGTCAGCGTCAGCAGCGTCAAGATTACATGTTAAGTCTATAGCGGAGGCCGTTGGAGGAGCGTCAGTTTCTGCAGCGCTTTGTGAGCTTTGGCTCCGTCAACTTTCCGCCCACGCGCTCTTTTTTTGCTCAGAAGTGGCAGACTTTGCAAGCTTCAACATAGAAGCGTCAAACTACATGCTTTGTGAGCTTTGCTTGACGCTGACAAAGCCTGTGGTCTGAACGCAGCATAAGTCTGTTTAATTTTGGTTTGTTGTGGTTTTAAATGCTGAAAGGTGAGTTTCTATGCCTTTATTATATAGTTTAAAGGGACTGTATCCTACTACTTTACAGCTTTAAACTTCTGGGATAGACCTATCATAAAATGTTACCGTTGGTGTTATACAGTATTTGTCCTTACATTTAACTTGTATCCTGTAGTTAATGTTGGACCACAAGTAAAACAGCTTGTTTCTCTATAATTTTCTGCCATAAACGGTCAATGCAAGGTGTCTAGTTAATATTCTGCATCCACTTAAGACTGCTAATATGGGGTGTTTCACTGGTAACCATGGCAACCGAGAGGCACAGAAAGACACGGCTGCAGGAATGCAGAGGCAGACAAATGTATCCCTGTCCCAGGAGTCAGCGACTGCATCTTCGGCATATGCTCTCTGTTCACACACCTCTCTGGCTGGACATTTCCGGATGCCTCGCGTCTTGCGAGGCATCATTGTGGAGAATATTCCCCTGGCTGCGCGTGGTCCCATGGCAGTCTGCCCGTTGCCCCATGGGAGTCGGCGCGCATCTCCGGTTGTGCACTTTGCTCTTCCAAACGCACGCTCTATAGCGAACAAAGCATGTTTTTTGCAGGATTTTTTTTCTAAAAGAGCATCTCGACATCATGGCCCTGACTGAGACTTGGCAAATGGAGCAAGAATTTATCCACCTGAATGAGCTATGCCACCCAAAATTCTCCCCGATTGGGACGCTGCGGGTCGTACTGCGAGGTGGAGGGATTGCGCAAGGACTGCCTCCTGAGCAGACAAATGAAGCCTGAGCCATTCAAGTCTTTGAGCTTCAGATGACTAAGGTCGGTAAGACTGATTCATTTTATTGTGTTTTATACCATGGTCTGGGAGAATACTCGATTCTGATTGGCTGGAGGGTGTATATTAAAAAGTGATAATGTACACCTAGGAAAGGCGTCCCGTCAAATTGCCTGATGACAGTTCTAAATTATTGCACTGGCTCAAATGGCAACGGAGACTCAAGGTTATTTGCATCATCCTTTGGACACACACAAGCAGTAAGTAATGCACTGGCCTTCTAAAATGATATTTTGTATCACGTAATGTAAAGCCATCATCTCACTTCCCATCAGACATAAACTGCTGCGGTCAGCTCGCTGTGTCCTCATTGCTTTGCAACACTTGTATACGGGAGATATTAAATAGTGCGCTCGACTTGTATATTAAAAAAGAAAACTTGCGATTTTAACTCTTAAACACATTAAAGTATTATTAATTGATTAAATATTTCTTTCATTCGTAAGTGACCATGGTATAAGCGGGATAATAACCTTCGAGGTGTACATTATCAGAAAAAAATGGATGATTCAGAGCGTCGGACGGTTCACGCCTCCACGTCGTCCATTATTTTCTGATAATGTACACCTCGTCGGGCATTATCCCTTATGTAATATACCGACCCCCAAGCCCAGCTCGTGAGTTCTTAAATAAATTTTCAGACTTTTTATCTATAATTATCAAATTTGACAGAGTTCTGATCCTTGGGGATTTTAACTTTCACATTGATGATTCAGCATGTTCCACTGCATCTGAATTTTTATCACTTACCGACTCCTTCTCCACCAGCAACATGTTTCTGGGCCTACACATCAAAACGGTCACATGTTGGATTTAGTCTTCTCCTTTGGCCTTGACATGGACAGCTTGAATGTACTGGACGTGCATGTGTCTGACCATTCCTGTGTGTTTTAGCTCGTCATTCAAAGTGGATTTTTTCACTCAAAATAGATTATGCCAGAAGCACTTTATAAATCAATCAGCAGATGCAGAAATTTTCTGAAATGTTTCAGTCTCTTTCTTGTCTTGATGGTGGTTGCAATGATGTAGATTCCTACATAAATTCTTTTTATGACATGTGAGCCTGTGCTAAACAAAGTGGCACCTGTGAAGCCCAAAAAAGCTTCTTGTGAAAAAACCTGCCCTGGTTAAATAAAGAAATTGCTTCTCTTAAGAGATCTTGTCCTAAAGTTGAGCGTTTATGGAAATCCACAACTCTGGAAGTACACAGGGTGCATTTAAGAGTTGATTATGTCCCTCAATGAAATTATAAAAAACGCTAGATCTGCCTATTTTTCTAAGCTTGTAAATATGAACAAGCAAAATCCTAAAGTTGTTTTTAATACAATTTACAAAATTGTCTCACAATCAACCTCATCATTGTCTGTATTCAAATCTGATGACTGTGATAGATTTCTGAAACGCTTTCTAAATAAAGTGGAGGAGATAAGGTTAAATTTAAAATGTTTGGTTGCAAGCAGTACTGATGTACCCTTTAATACTTGTTCCTGGTCTCTGTTTTCGCCTATAACATTTCAGGATGTTATGGTGTTACTGAAGAAATTGAAACCCTCCTCTTGTCCGTTTGATGTCATACCCACATCTCTGTTCCTTAAGTTAACTGACCTTTTGCTCTATAAGTCATCAACCTTATCAACGCTTCCCTGTCCTTTGGGTCAGTTCCGATCCTTTTTAAACAAGCAGCGTGGATTTATTTTTATTTTGAGCGTTAAAATCTAAAACAGTATTTGACTATTTTTTCATTTAAAATCTACTTGAATATGTATATTGAAATAAAAGAATGGGATTTCCATAAATATCTAAATGTTTTGGTAAATTCTTAGTAAATTTTCAGTTTTAAGTAATTTATTAATATTGGTCATTCTTGTGTCTCATAGTCATTGACAGTTTATTAACAAAGTATTTGATCTAGGTATACGTAAATAAACTAACATGATTCCAGGTAATTATGACCATGTGAAAATAGGGATTTCCTTTGACAAAATATGTTTTTTATGAATTTATTAATTCCGCAATGTGTAAAACCGTAGTTAACCATTCTGACATAGGACATTGAAACAAAAGAATATGATTCCATATGTTTACAAGTATTTTGATAGGTAATTAATCATGAATTTTTAATTTATTCTTTAAAATTCCTTGACCATAAGTGATTGCTTATGTAAACATGGCCATCTTACAATATTTTGGGAATTTATCGCACAAGAAGGATTAGGTAGATCAGCATCCTCCTCTTTGCCAAGCCAAACGGCCATCCAACATATCTCTGACCCACAGTTTTCCTGTTGGACCTCAGATGTTTTATCTTCAACCTTAGTAGGGGACTCTTTGGCTTCCAATATTTTGTCTTCCACGAGGTCAGCAGATGTTGTTCCTCCCTTTGCCTCATCCTCCCACTTGTCTTTCTCTAGAAGTCAGGTAAAGAGACAGATGTAGAGACTGAACGGGAACAAGGCTGTGGGGTCAGCCCCAGAGTTCTGAATGCCTTTGCAGACAAGTTCTTTTTGATTTTGTGGGCCCTCTTCAACCTTAACCTAACCCAGGAGAACATAAGCGTACTACTTCACAGACCACAGTTTGTAAGACTGAAGAATTGTGAACAAAACCAGGTGGTCAGTAAGACAGGAGCACCACAATGGACCATATACTCAATATTCCGTTTACTCTGTACGCCTTAGACTTCTAGTACATGTCAGAGACCTGTCATCTGTAAAACTACTCAGATGACTGCAGTTGTCGGGTGTATCAGAGATGGACAAGAAGCTGAATACAGATAGCTGTTGGACTGCTTTGTAGTATGGGGTGGAAAAAATAGTCTTACTTTGAATGTGACAAAAACAAGGAGATGTTTGTAGATTTCAGAGGAAATGGGGATAATGAATATGTCAAACGGTGTTTCCATTATGGGAGAAGAAGTGGAGGTGGCGGAGGAGTATAAGTACTTTGTAATTCACCTGGACAACAGACTGAACTGGAAGACTTAACAGTGAAGCAGTCTACAGGAAGGGACAGAGCAGACTGTACTGTTTGAGAGGCTTAGGTCATTCAAGTTATGTGGAAAGATGCTGCAAATCGTCTATAAGTCTGATAAGGAGAGTGTAACCTCTTCTACCATCTGTTGGGGTAGCAGCACCAGAAGAAAAGCTCAGCAACCTGATGAAGAAGGCTCATTCTGTTCTTGGCACTACTAGGCCATTGTGCAATCACTGGAGATAGTGGTGGAAAGAAGCCTTCAAAAAATCCCAAAAATGATGGACACGCCTGGGCATCCTCTTCAGCAGACTATCCTACAACAACAGTCAGTGACTTCCTTAGTGTCGCTGTAATGCAGACCACTACAGGTAATCCTTCCTGCTCACAGCCATCGTGATCTACAACAACTCGTTAAGTTATTAATTAGTATGAGCAAAAGCTACACTTTCCCTCGTGGATCAATAAAATATTTTTGAATTGAACTGAATTGAATTGTTAGAGGATAACGAGGCTTGGTGTGCTGGAACAGATACAATGCTGTTGATGGTATCACATAATATTTTTGTGTTTTAATTCTAATTGTTAAAATATGGTGACCCAGTTATTGAAAGAATCCATGGTGGACAATCAGTTCAGTGCTCTTCAACAGATGCTCTTCAGACAGGAATGTCTAAGTTCTCGGGTATGGTTGTGTGACTATGTTGAACAAGTATGAACTGACCTAAAACAGCTTTTGTAAGTAACATTTTTATCAAAAATAAGAACGACATTTTTGGGGATATTACCAAAAATATAATTATTTGGCTATTAATACTCAAAGGATTGCTTATGGCAGTTAATAAGATTAATCATTTTATTAAGCATTATTAATATTCTAATAATCTGAAGGAATTAATTCTTTACCGTTTATTGACCATAAACCTTGCAATGTGTGTGTTGAAAAAAAAATGACAACCATTACTTTCCAAACACAAGAATTATTTACAGAAAACAAAGAAAAACATTTTATTCACCACAATAGAATAATAACACCCTACTGATTAAAATAAATGAATAGTTAAAATTAAAACGAAAAAGATGAAGAATAATGTAATAAAATGAGAAACCATAGATTCTGATTTATGCTGGAAGGAAAGCTGTTTAACAAATTTTGCACCATTGATTTATAAGTAAACCAATAAAACCAAATTTATCTTTCTTTGGATCAAGAAATGTTTAAGAATTCTCTGGGTGAGATTAATCAACTTTCAGAGAATTACTTAAATTATGGCTTGATCACGACAGTAAAAAAAAACAATTCTCATATTTTGATCAAATAATGAGAGTTCAAACACGGCTAACGAGATTAATTTATCATCTTAAACAATCTATTTTTAGCAGAGTAATGTTTGAACTACTAATAGCGATCTTTATTTAGGAAATGCCGGTCTAAACCGATACGTGGCTTGTTTAGCTTTAGCCGTCTGCGACACAGGTGGGGCATTTGGTGGTTCAAATACATTTATTAAACATTAAACAAAATGGAAAAACTCCTGTCCGATTGAGTAGCTCAAATTACAGGATTTAAAACGGCTCTTTGTCTGGAAAAGTCTTTGAAAAAAAGCACTTATTAAACTTCAGGCCGAGGCCTGGTTTACCCAAAGAAAGTAGATGAAACTACTTGCATTGGTCCCCCACCTTGGTGGCTCTGTTTCTCAGCGGTTGTCAGCCTGAAACTCAGAGGGGTTTTGTCGGGCTCTGGGGATGAACATCGGCTTTGTTTATCAATATTCACCTGGTTATACACAGGATTCACCTGGTGTTGGCAGTCTTTTGGTCCCTTGAATCGAGTTTCTCTCCAGAAACTCGTGCTTTCCTCTGCCAGCCAAGGAATATAGGATTGGAGGTTCTGTTTCTCTTCTGTTGCTCATCAGAGCCGGCAGCAGCACGTGTGACAGTTGGCAGAGATTAGGCAGAACAACGGGGCTTGTTTATCAATGTTTTTCAGTCACCTGATTGATCGTCCATCAGTGTTGCTCGAACGAGTTCCTCCTCGAGCTCAGACGTGTCTCCTTCGCCAGCGAAGGAAAGTTCTTTGAGTCTTGGACCTTACCTTGGTAGCACCGGCCGGAGGCTGTGTAGCTAAGAAGCTGTAGGAGCAATCTTACATATAGGTTGCCCTGATTTTTACTTCCTGTGGGGCTAGAGCAGAGTAGCACCCCCTGATGGCTGTGTGTGTGACCCAACAACATCGAATACATAAAAAAAAGCAGAAAGAAGTGTTTCAAACAGTTTCTCTATTTTAGAATTAAATGTCAATATAATTATATAATAGGACTGCATGCTGGCAAAGTGGTTAGCACTGTTGCCTTGCAGCAAGAAGGTTGTGGGTTCATATTCTGGCCCAGGGTCTGTTCTCCCCGTGCATGCGTGGGTTCTCTCCGGGTACTCTTGCTTCCTCCCACAGTCCAAAAACATGACTGTCAGGTTAATTGATCAATCTACACTGTCCTTAGGTGTGAGAGTGTGCGTTCATGGTTGGTTGTCCCGCTGTCTCTATGTGGCCCTGCGATGGACTGGCAACATGTCCAGGGTGTACTCCGCCTCTTGCCCATTGTACCCCGCCTCTTGCCCGTTAAGGGGTCCCTCGGGTAGTTCAGAAAATGGATGGATCAGAAAAATGCATGTCAATATAATAGACTGTAAATGACCATGCTGGGGATGTCACTCGAAGAAGTTAACAAAAATTCTATCAAAATGTGTAAGATAAAAAAAAACTGGTTCCATTGAGAGCATTTGTCTAAGTTATGAGGTGCATGCATGCACTATTACTTACAGAAATGTATAAGCGGCTTTTTGTCTGTAAACGTTTTGTATCCCTGTTCAACAAAAATGTATAGGTCATGTGTTTGCATTGTGGTTTGTAATATGTGAATATACACTGGTTGGTGGAATCCATAGTGCAACATAGGATTTTGCCATTTGGGATTTGCTTCATAATTTTCTTTAGGATTGAACCTTGTAATCATGCTTATTCTGCACACAATAAAAGTGAAGACATTTTTAAAATACGTACATCCACAGATAAACTTGGTTCATCTTTCAGTCTGCCTAAAGTATTTTCTTTGAAAGCAGGAACAACATCATCCCACCACTGACAGAACTGGATAAACACTCACAACTGCTTTGATGACTTTGCAGGACAGTCATATAAAATACGCACATCACATACTTAATAACAAAACTCAATACATCAAAGTTTACATAGACTTACAATGGGTTTATTCATAGTTATATCCCACTGTAGCAGGCTAACAGCATTACCTTACCCTTACAAGTAATCTAGGTTGTATCCTGTCTTAAATTTAATACTGCTTTGTGACTTCCCACATTCTACTGTACTTCTCCAGAATGTTTTGTCTTTTCCAGGTCTTAGTTTTGGAGTCTGACAAAAGCTCCAAGCTGAGCAGAATGTTGAGCAGAATTTTATTAAATGTGTTGCACAGCTACAGATCATCTCTTCGTGCTACTACTTGTACCCTGGGGGCGCCCCCAATTTGATGACCCCATCCACTTGAGCTCTCACTTAATCGTAACAGCTCAAAAGCTCGGTTATATATCGGGCCGTTATATTAATTCTTTTCTATATCGGCCATTTGCCATATAAAAAACAAGCCGATATTTAAATAAGTAAGATTAGGCAACTGTGTGGCCAGCTGCAGCCACTACTTGACTGAAGGAAGGATCCCCCCAAGCTAGGAACCACAGTGAACCAGCCCACTCGTATTTTACTCTTAAGTTTGGTGTTTAATCTTTAACTGCACTATTTTTGTATACATTTTAGATTTTATAATTTACTACCATGTGGTAGTGTGCTTTACTTTGAGGTGATTTTTCTTTGATACGTGAAGTCAAGATTTTACCTCAACCATCCAGTTGCACCGCTATTGTGGTTACTGTTTTGATCTGTCTTATTTTCTATTGTTATAAAATACTTTGCACTTATATTGTCGTATAATACAAATTCAATAAATATTTAGAGTTTTATTTAGTTTTTAATTTATATTGCACACAATAAGTGTTCAATTGTTTTTCACCATCAATGTGCTGCTAAAAAACATATATATTGGCCTTGGATATCAGCTTTAAAGTGACAGTGTGTAGTTTTTGCAGTACATCTTTGAAAATAGCCATTAAAATATTATGTAATAATAATTACGTAAAGCACATTAATTGCAAAATATTGGTGATATTGTAAAATGTGACTTTCAGGGGAAAGCCATATTAGATGATGGCTTTAATTCTACAAGAGCCCAGACGGACAAAGCGCACGGACTAAGCCCACTATTAAAACATTGATTTCCCCTCAAAATGCAAAAAAAGTTTTGCCATAAGTACATTTTTACCTCTTCGCTAGTTCCAAGCGATGAGAGACAGACTGATGTGCTCGTTATGTTGCTGCAAATAGATAATTCTCCGGGAATTGAGCGTTTGATAAAAGCACTAGTTGGACCTCTGTTGTTGAGTTTCTTTCTCGAAGAAAAATATATTGCATGCTTGTGATAATTTAGGTATGCACTGCCCCCTACTGGCTGAAAATTACACACTGTGCCTTTAATAATCTGCTTCAGATATCGGCGGTTGGCGAACACATTGAAAAAAAATCTGCATTGGCCTTTAAAAAACCCATATTGGTTAACATTTCTGTCCCTCTACACTGTCTCTTTGAAATATTTTGAAAACTGGAACCTCATGTCTCGTTGTCTCCTATCTTTTGTAGGTTAGAACAGAGTAAACATTTTTTCTATGTTGGCTCAAGTATATATTGTACTTTCAATGTTATAACAGGTTATACAGTTTTTAACACTACATTACTTGAGTACATTATCAAATTGGCTTAGATGCACTAACTTTAAATGCACAAGGTCAAACACTATTTCCATCATGGGAGAAGAAATGAAGGTGGTTGAGGAATATCAAAACCTCAATGCTCACCTGGACAACAGACTGAAAATTAGATCTAACAGTGAAGTCATCTACAAAAAAGGACAGAGTTGACTACTTGAGGCAGCTTAGATCAATGTTTAGCAAGATGCTGCAGATCTTCTCTAAATCTGTTGTGAAGAGTATAATCTCTACTGCCCTCATTGGTTGGAGAGATAAAGATTTGTCTATGTGTGCATGTCAAAGTAAATAATGAAATGTGTAATCAACAGGTGGGAATGGTGAAGGCACTACTGAAAATAATGGTGCCCCTATACCTGGCTTATCATTTCACCTTTTGCAACATCATAGAGAAGTATTACTGGTACAGCCTGAGGTAAATAAAAATGTACAACTTTTTATGTTGACAGCAGTTTAAGTGTTCTTTTGTTCGTGGTTTTAGAAGATCCAGAGCTTCTTTTTTTTTGCTTCTATTTGACTTCAGTTGGTTGTTGAGCGATCACAAACTTCTGGAGAGTTTTTCAGCCTGTGCCTTCATCAGAATTACCTGGGCTTCTTCTCTCACATAGAAGATGTGGAAAGAGCCAGCAAGTATCTGTCTGATGCAGATCTCCTCACAGGAAACTGGACGGTTAGTACTTAAATAGATAATATAAACTATTGTCAGAAATTTGATTAATAGAATCTAATAAGACATACAGCTGAATATTGGATAATACTTAACCCCATGACTGCAGTCACCAGAATGAATATTAAAAGATTGATAGCAAGCTTGCTGGTCAATAAATAAATCTTAGTGTATATGGCAATAGATCCTCGATCCAAGACATATCCTAAGCGTATTTACAGCTCGCTTTGATAGGTCTGTCATTAAAGAAGTCTGTGGAGCTGTCCTTTGCTTCTCTCATTTCAAAGTCATGAAAGGCATTATTAATCCAAAAGGCAACTACAATATAATATTTTAGTTGTGTTCAAAGCCATTCAATTATTTACAAACCAACATAGTTTAGTCTATGCTCTAAGCTACAGGGAACCAGTAAAAGACCGTAAGAACTAGGGTGATGTGTTTTAGTGAACTTGATGCAGGGTAATGCACTGATTTCAAAACAGCGCCACCGCTGTTGTTGTATTTGTTCAGAGTAACTGCAGTCAAATTCCAACCACTGAGCGCGTAGACCCGACAGACAGTGCTGAACGTATTTATTTATATTCATCCCCACTGTGAGCTGGTGGCAGCAATAAATGAGACTGTGGCAACCGCCACTGAGATCCCTAAGTAGGAAAAACCCTGCTTAGGATCTTTTGAGAGCTGAAATTATAAAATATAGACTATCCTAAATCAAGGTGTAAGAAAATTAATACTTTGAATTAAGTTAAAAGTATATTTGAGAAATACGTGTTGTAGAAAAATAATATTGCTACTTGAGGCCATCTGTGAATAACGTATGCAACATACAGACGTGGACCAAATTGTTGGTACCCTTCATTAAATCAAAGAAAAACTCATAATGGTCACAGATGTAACTTTAATCTGACAAAAGTAATAATAAATAAAAATTATATAAATGTTGACCAATGAAAGTCAGACATTGCTTTTCATCCATGCTTCAACGGAATTATTTAAAAAATAAATGCATTAAACAGGCCTGGACAAAAATGATGGTACCCACAACTTAATATTTGGATGCACAACCTTTTGAGGCAATCACTGCAATCAAATGATTCCTGTAACTGTCAATGAGACTTCTGCACCTCTCAGCAGGTATTTTGGCCCACTCCTCATGAGCAAACTGTTCTAGTTGTTTCCGGTTTGAAGTGCGCCTTTTCCAGACAGCACGTTTCAGCTCCTTCCAAAGATGCTCAATAGGATTGAGATCAGGGCTCATAGAAGGCCAGTGTTTTCCTCTTAGCCCTTCTTGGGTGTTTTTAGCTGTGTGTTTTGGGTCATTTTCCTGTTGTAAGACCCGTGACCTGCGACTGAGACCATGCTTTCTGACACTGGCCAGCACATTTCTCTCTAGAATCCCCTGATAGTCTTGAGATTTCATTGTACCCTGCACAGATTCAAGACACCCTGTGTCAGATGCAGCAAATCAGCCCCAGAACATAACCGAGCCTCCCCCATGTTTCACAGTAGGGACCGTGTTCTTTTCTAGATATGCTTCATTTTTCCGTCTGTGAACATAGAGCTGATGTGCCTTGGCAAAAAGTTAAATTTTTGTCTCATCTGTCCACAGGACATTCTCCCAGAAGCTTTGTGGCTCGTCAGCATGTAGTTTGGCATACTCCAGTCTGTTTTTTTAATGATTTGTCCTCTGGCTCAAACAGCGAAGGATGTTCCGATCTGACACTGATGTTCCTTGAGCATAAAGTTCAGCTTGGATCTATTTTGAAGTCTTTCTAGGCTCTTTTGTTACCATTTGGATTATCCGTCTCTTTGATCTATCATCAATTTTCCTCCTGCAGCCACGTCCAGGGAGGTTGGCTACAGTCCCATGGATCGTACATTACTGAATGACATGTGCAGCTGTAGTCACAGAAACATCTAGCTGCTTGGAGATGGTCTTATAGCCTTTACAGTTAACATGCTTGTCTATGATTTTCTTTCTCATCTCCTGAGACAACTCTTTCCTTTGCTTCCTCTGGTTTATATTGAGTGTGGTACACACCACGTCACCAAACAACACAGTGACTACCTGGAGTCCTATATATAGGCCCACTGAGTGATTACAGGATTGTAGACACCTAGGATGCTGATTAGTGGACATACCTTGGATTAACATGTCCCTTTGGTCACATTATTTTCATTCTTTTCTAGGGGTACCATCATTTTTGTCCAGGCCTGTTTCATGCATTTATTTTTTAAATAATTCTGTTGAAGCATGGATGAAAAGCAATGTCTGACTTTCATTGGTCAACATTTATATAATTTTTATTTATTATTACTTTTGTCAGATTAAAGTTATTTCTGTGACCATTATGAGTTTTTCTTTTATTTAATGAAGGGTACCAACAATTTTGTCCACGTCTGTAAGATATGAAATAAATATACTATAAGAACAAACAACATAAAGTATACTTATTTAAACAAGAACATTGAAAATTAGAATAATTGAAACTTGACATTAAAAAAAAGATTTTTTAAAATGCCAAAAACATTTACAAATATATACAACAGACACAACAATGAACAGTGCTAATGACTATAGAAATATAAACTGTGCATTGCACTGGCATCAATGTAATTTATTTTGATCTTTTACTGATATTTTTTCTCTACAGTGTGACCCATGGGAATTTTTTGATTAATAAGCTTCAATGTTCCAAAGATATTAAGTGCTCTCTCTCTTTTTAGATTCGTCACATAATAGGGGATTATGGATCTTCAGTGGCAACCAGGGGGTTGATTCACTCAAACTCATGTCAACTTCCTGTTGGATTCAGACCACTACATAAACCTAGTTGGTGTCAAGTCAACAAAAAGGTATGACTCAGCTCAGCTACAATAATAGACAGATTTTATTAAAAAGTGACTCAAATTTCTATCTTGTATGAAAATTTATAATTGATTTATTGAAAAATAATTTTCACTTTCGAGATGATTTTATTGATTATCTAAATCAATTTTTGGAGCCACTTCACAAGAGCCTCCAAAGTTTAAAATAACGTTTCCTGAAATTATTTCACTGAAAACAACCAGTGTGGATTCAGGATTGTCATTGGAAAATATTTATTTTTATAGCACAAAGACAACTCTATGGCTGCCCAAACCTTGTTCAGGAGCTTCCGTCTTACAGCAGTGGATCTACAGACTCAGTTGCTGCCTTTCCTGGCCAAACTTTCTAACCCTACATGGAGTCAAGGTAACACATATTGCATCTCAATGTCTCACTCTTAATATCCTTTATACAGCGGTGATGGTAAAAAAAAAAAAAGTCTGAGCCTGAACTGTTTTTCCCTGGGAGCCCCCTAAACCAAGATATATGCGCAGATCAATGTAATGTCTCTTGGGACCCTCGGCGTGGTAGGTCTGTTCAGGAATACATCCCTGCTTTTAACTAGTCATTTACACACATAGGTGTTGCTTGTATAACATACTGAGACTACGGATACTAAAGCCATACCAAGACAGTAGGTCAGTAGGTGGAAATTATAACACTTAAAAGTAATTAAGAATTAATTAGTACCCTAACCATTGACTAAAGGGCATAAACGAGGAGACATTCATTTTTCTAAAAAGAAAATGCACCTTTTATTTTAAATTGCGATCACGTATTTATTTAGAGATTTTTTTTAAATCTTCTGTGTTATATTGTTTTCACGTTCTGATACAGCTATCACTAAACAAACCACTATCAACACCTGATTATTTACGCTGTAGCAGCAGCTGTAAATCCTTTCCTGACACCTGCTTCTAATGTAATCAGCTGCAACATGACTGCATTCTCCAAGACAGGATAAAAAAAAAAAAAAAGAATAGTGTAATGGGTGATATTCGGTTTTTCACCAGAGACCAGACGCCACTAAATTACTAAAGTTGTGACAGGACAACTTGACTTGTACAACAGCGACTATATTTCCATAAATAAATTTAAGGACAATGATCAATGAGGACTTACCGAACTTTGCAGTCGCGTTGAGGATTATACAGTTCTCCTTTGCAATTACCCACAGGTGATGCAATTGACACTGCTTCTGCTCGTCCGACCTCCGCTTTTAGCTCAAACATGGCTTTCTGTTTCACAAAGAACTTCCCAACTCCCCTTGAATCAAAATCATCTCAGGTCTCCAGACTTTTGAAAGCCTTAAACTTTTTATGGGTGAAAGGTTGCCTTTAGGAATAGTGATAAATGTCTCCCAAGCGGATTTGTGGCTAGGACACCGGCGAAAAATGTCTTTCACATATCTAAAAGAGGCTTTAAATAACTTCTGTTTCGCCCTTAATTGCAATTATACATTTTTCTCTAAAGCTCTCCCACTTTTCAGAAGTTAAAGTGGTTATATTTTAAGGATGTTGCTTTCTTACTCTTGGAAATGTTCGTTGTGTCTCTATAGCCGCTGTAAATTTTATCTTTCTGAAACCACATATGTATGCACAATAATATGTCAACAAAGATCCTCCTAAAACATATTCGCACATGGAGTAACTGCTACATCAGTCTGATTGATTGAAAACCCAAGACTGGCCTCTGCCCTATAACTGATTGGCTTAAGTAGGGCTACAGTGGTGGGTTTTAGTGTGAAAGCACCTCTCAGATCTTGGGAATTTTCAAATCACGCGAACCATAATTTTTTTTTTCTCAAACACTGGACATCCAACGTGGCGCCGAAGCGCTATCAGGCCTGTTTATATACAAAAAATGACATTTGATCAATACATGCCAAAATAACAATTATGAATTAATATATAATTTTACCTATCCATACTACTCATTCCGCCATACACCCCTCTCAGAAGAAGGAAAGCTCAAGTCACCATAAAGACTGTAAAGTCTTGGCCTGAGGGAGCCTTATCACAGCTGCAGGACTGTGACGAAAGAACCAGCTGGGACATCTTAAAGAACAAGGACCTGGAGGCTTTCATCACCACGATACTCTCCTCATCAATACTTGCACTGACAATATCACAGTCAGCTATTTGTGCGGATGTTCCCCCACCAAAAGCCCTGGTGCACAGGAGTGCTCATAGTCTCCTCAAAGAACGCAATGGTCCGGTGACGGAGCACTTTACAACAGTACTAGTGCGAGACTGAAGAAAGGCATCAGAAATGTCAAATCAGCTCATGAGAGAAGGAACGAGGACCAGTTCAAAAACAACAACCCATGAAGGGCATGGCAGGGCATTCAGCAGATTACCAACTACAGAGGCAACAGGAACACCACTGCAGAGGGTGACACTTTACTGGCTGATGAAACTTAACTGCTTCTTTGTCCGCTTTGAGGTGAGCACTTCCAATGGTGAGGTCATCACACCCTCCCCTGTCTGCAACAACAGTCATATGCTCACTGTGCAGGAGCATGAGCTGAGATGGATGCTCAGTAGAGTGAATCCCATGAAAACTGCCGGTTCAGACGGGGTCACAGGGAGAGGGTACTGAAAGTCTGTGTGTCACAGCTCTCAGCTATCTTCACAAAACTTTTTAACCCATCCCTTTCTAAAGCTATCGTTCCACCATGCCTCAAATCTGCTACAATCATTCCCCTACCTAAAAAAATCCCACCATAAGCATATTAAATGACTACCGCCCGGTGGCACTCACACCAGTGATCACAGAGTGCTTTGAGCGGCTGATCCAACAGCACATCTTAGTAGGGATGGGTACCGAAACCTGAGATTAAATTAGTCCCGGGGCTTATTCTGATGGTCCACCCGGACAGAGAAGCTTCATCCTTATTGGTCCTCTTAACTGTAAATTTAAGGTCGTATTCATCTTTTGCAGTAGTTATAAATGCAAGCAAAACACTGTATTGGCCGCTCACTCCTCCTTAAAAAGCACACACGCTGCGTGAACTGATGGTGGGAGGAGCGACTGCTGCGCAGCACTCTCACTACAAGCTTCGCTCACCAGTAGTTACACAGACACAAAAGATTGGAAATGGTCAGCTGGTCTCTGAACGCTATTGATAAAACCTACTCAACTGTACGAAGCACCGTTAAAGGGCAACCAGGGTATACTGCGGCGATGTATCCGGCGGGTATGTGCTGGACACTTAGTCTAAGTTTTAGCCGCCGTGTCTGTCAATACTCTCGTAGGAAGACGTGAAAGACATCTAGCTATTCTGGTTTATGGTGATCGGGTTTCTGCTGATTGGAACGGGCAGTTACTGGATATACCACAAAATGGAGCAACAAAGATGTGAAACCTGGTCGGAATTGGAAACCGTTCTGGAAGCGATTGGAAAGCTGAAGGAACAGTCGGAAGCGTTGATATGTGCTGATGGGACTCGGAACCAAATTCTAGGTGAGTTGGGGCGCAGGCAAGACGCTGCAAAAGGTGATCTGGCTGGGACTTTCTCTCTGGGACTAATTTGCGAATTGTCATCGGAATGGGAGAAACTGTCAGTGCGGATTGGTGCAGCTGGAAATTAATGGATCCAGAATTTTAATTGGAACTTTAATTTGGTCGTATTAGATTCATAAAAGAAACTGCTGACGGACTGAATGACAGAGAGGAAATTGGCTCTCCCTATCCATAATAATTATTATTTGGGCTCTTATGGGGACCTTCAACTGGTCCACAATCAAATGCCCGGATTGATAAGGAATATCGTTAAGTGTAGTAGTATTGGTAAAACCTGAACAATACTCATCCCTACATCCTAGCCAGCCTACCACCAACCTTTCATCCATACCGGTTTGCATACAGAAAAAGGTCTACAGAAGACTCCAACAGCACTGCTCTCCACAGTGCCCTGCCCCACCTTGAACTCCAGAGGAGCTATGTGAGAATGCTCTTTGTAGACTTCAGCTCTGCATTTAACGCTATAACCCCGGGGAGACTTGTCATCAAACTCACCAACCTGGGACACTCCTCATCCATCTGCCAATGGATTATGGACTTCTTGAGTAACCGACCTCAAACAGTCAGTACGTTTACATGCAGCAACAAAAATTCGAATTATTGGCTTAGTCCGACTCAGATCAGACTTGTAAAATGCATGTATACGCCTTAGTCCGGCTGGAGTCGAACCGAACTGGAGTTTCAGAAGCTCGGCTTCTCTCACTGGATAATACGAATGAAAATCAGACTACTCTGCAACCAGCCCCCCTGCCCGCACTCGCGCACCCCCCCGAAGTTATGAGAGCCCGAAATGCGACGCATCACTAACACTAGTGTTATAACAAGCATATGGCGTCTAAGACAAACGTAAGCGGCCAATCGGTGCATGTTTAGACTTACAAAGAGACAATGCATTGTTACTGTGAATATGTGAATCATGTGTAACTCAGTCTGCTTCACTCCCACCAGCCTCAGTTTACTGCCTGAATGCAACTGGAAGCTATCTGCTATTAGGCTAACACGTTGGGGTGCATGTCGCGATCTATCGTTGGGGAGTGGGAAGTACTTAATTTAATAATTCGATTTTCTGATAGACATGTAAACTGGGACTCGGCTCCCTGCAGGTAGTAGGCCCTTAGTCTGATTACTCCAAAAAGCTCGATTTAGATGTGTATGTAAAAGAGTGAGAATAGGGCAACACATCTCATCCCAACTCAAACTCAGTAATGGGGCTTTGTATTGACTCCCCAGCTGTATTCTCTCTACATTTACGACTGCATCCTCACCCACCCTACCAACACCATCGTCAAGTATGTGGGCAACACAACAGTCGTTGCTCTCATCTCAAGGGGATACAAGGCCGCCTAACAAGAGGAAGTCTGCATACTGGAGGGGGGGTTTAAGGTCAATAACCTCATCCTCAACACTTCAAAAACTAAAGAAATAACATAGAGCCGCTCCACATCAATGGGGAATATGTGGAGACGGTTCCAGCCTTCAAGTTACCTGGCACACACATTACAGAGAATTTCTCCTGGAATACAAAGACCCACCATATCGTCAAGAAGGCCCACCAGCGACTTCACTTCCTGAGAATACTGCATTTCTTCCTGGTATACCAGCTGCTCAGCAACGGACAAGGCGGCCTTGCAAAGGATTAATACCACCCAGAAAATCACTAGCTGCACCCTGCCTTCCCTGCAGGACATCTTTAATTCCCATTTTCTTATCAGATCTACAAACACTTTGAAAGACCCCTCACACCCAGTCATCATCTGTTTGCATTGCTGCCCTCCGGCAAACGATTCATGCCCATCAAATCACATACAAACCGATTTAAGAACAGTTTCTACCCCTCCGCAATACTGATAATGAACACTTCTAGTCACACATTGTCACTTAGAGACATGTGTCCCTCTGTGTGTCAGACTTGAATGCACTTTAAGCACATTTCCTACTCTACCTCACTTTCACTTTAGTACATGCACTGGAGAAACTATGTGAATGAATGTGGGGAAAATGGGAGGCTAGAAAGGTGGGGCTGTTTGAGAACAGCTGGGTATGTATGTTTTGCTTTTTTATATTTTTTGAAACTTTATTTTTAGTGGGACAACGGTGGCGCAGCTAGAAGGTCCTGGCTTCGATTCCCGCCGGGGACGCTGTGTGTGCTGAGGGTGTGTCTGTTCCTCCATATCATCAGCACCCACACCCTGGGTGGGGTGTGTTGGCAAAAGGGCCTTTCTGTGTGGAGTTTGCATGTACTCCCCGTGTTCCCTTGAGTAGCTAATGTAAGCTACTCCCACAAAAACATGCACTAGTTCTGGGCTGTACACTTCCCCCTCCAGGCTGACTGGGGCGCCTGAGGGATTGGGAGGATCTGGCTGGAATAACATGATCCTTCCACGCGCTACGTCCAGGTGTGGAATCCCCACCCCCTCAGGTGAAAAGAAGGGTTTGTCACTCCTCAAAGCATGAAGGAGGCTTGAGCCCAGTGTAGGGCCCTCCTGGGGTTGGCGGAGGGAGAGCAATGCCAAGGACTAGACTTAGAGACGGACACTGGGTGATAATGGGAAAAAAACGTGGGATAAAAAGTAATTTGAAAAACAAAAAAAACGTTCTTTTTAGCACCGCCATTCAATTTCATTGTATTCTATGCAATGACAAAGAATTTTATATTCCATATAAAACACTGTCTTATTCAAATGTTCAGTTTAACTTTTTGTTGTGCCTTATTTATATTTCACACTTGTGGCTTCTTAGATAGTCCCTTACACAGTGTATTGTTGGAGGGTTATCATAGGATTAATAGGATAGTTAGTGAGCAAAGAAAATGTTTATTCTAATTAATGTTGGTTGAAGTAACATGCTTCTTTTTTATCTCATAGCACAGATGGCTGTTGTCCAGGATGTGGGTCAGATGTCACTGATATGTCCTGGCAGGTACAAAACATTTTTGATCCTCCTGTATTGTGTTTTTTCACATATTCTGCACACCTTAGTGATTAGCCAATAGTGTTGACACAGAAAAAATTTAAACAATACTTGGAACAAACTAGGAACATAAATCACATCAACCCAGTTCTAAACCACTTACACTGGCTCCCTGTGGCTCAGAGAATAGACTAGAATACTTTGGTTAGTTTCCAGATCACTAAATGTTTTATGTCTCTTTATTTTGCCACTCTAATGTAGTGTTTCTTTTTTGGCTTGTTTATTAGGGTTCCAAGCTCAAAGAGAGTGCAGAATAGGCAATGTAAAGCATGCCTGTTCGCCTGCTCCATTGATCCAGGGAACCCTATAGTAAATGTACGGCTTTCTGATGATTAGGGTTTAAAACCCAAGGAATGGGCAGAACGGTCTACTTTAGTGGAGCAGGAAACTCCATTATAAATGTATGAATTTTTTAGAATTTCTTATTATTAATACTATTCTCCACTAAAACCATAGGGCTGAAGAATCATAAAATGCTAAAAAAAAATCTGTTAAGGCAGTCTGGTACAAAAAGAAACTAATACTCAGATAAATAAAATCATAGTGCACCTGGAGTGCAGTTTTGCAAAGGACAATGTGTCGCACTACAAAAACTATTACCACTTATTCCTTGGATGATTATGCATTCACTTCATTGGCCACACCCCCTTCTGCCTAACTAGATTTTCTTTGCTACATTGCAAAAAAGATGAAAACTAGTTTTGATCACTCCTCACACATTATTAGCTAGATTGACGTCAGACTTGGTACATATAATCTACAGACAGAGCGAGAGAAATTGGAAAACATTTTGGGGAAAATCTGGTCTGATCTTGAAAACTTATACCAACGGCATTCATTCCACTTTGGCTGGGGCAGCTACTCTTTCTAGGAATTTGGCTGGATTTATTGGTCCTTCAAAACACTGACAAACCAGGGTCCATAACACCAGTCATAGTTTTACCCACCTCTCTGTGCCTTCTGTACTGTTAGCCACCCAGTACCTCATTGAGACAATGTCTTACTCACAGCCAAAATCAAATGGATTAAAAGTTAACCAAAAAGAAAAAAATCATGAAAATCTAATTAACATAAATACAACTTTGACTAAACATACAAGAAAAAGAAAAGTGGTTTATTGGAATTAAGATCCCTCTCCTCAAAGACCGTATTAGTAGATGAATCAATTTGTAAAAATCAAATTGGTTTGTTTTTTGTCTGAGAAACCTGGCTGTAGCAGGAGGATTATGTCAACTCCTTCTGGTTTTTTACATTTTCACATTCCTAGAAGTACTGGGCGAAGAGGAAGAGTTGCAACCATTTTTCATTCAGATTTATTACATAATCTGAGACTAATTAATAGCTACAGTTCTTTTTAACATCTACTCCTTAGTTCTTCTTATCCCAGTTGCAAAACATTGAAACCATTTTCATTTGTGGTTTTGCATCGTCCACCAGGCCCTTTTCCTATAGTCTTTGATCAGATCTCAGATTTTTTATATTTAGATGTTGTATTAAATAGCAGGGTTTCAAATTCATGTGGACACTGAAAGTGATGGCTTAAATTCAGCCTTTATTGTTAATTTAATTGGCTTTATTCAGAATGTGTAGGGAATTGCCTACTCAGGAGGGTTATAATAGTTTTAAAATGTTCATTAGTCTTAGTTTTTATTTAGTTTTGATTCAAGGTTTCAAATTCTATTTAATTTTAGTTTTTACCATTTGTTAGGTAGTTTAGTTTTAGTTTTTTGAAAATGCTTAGTTTCCGTTTAGTTTTTATTAGTTTCAGTTTTAGTTTTAGTCCAAGACAAAAAAAATGTATAACAAAATCTCAGAAAATGATAATGCTTTTTTAAAACTGTATTGACATGGGCCAGATTAACAACCATACAAATCAGGCACGTATAAAAGAAATATGGCACAATTAAGGCAGGTGCTACAGTTCTATAAAAACACTGAGTGGCAAAACAACAAAACTAAAGCCAATCTACCTTACCTATTATGCTTTTGATCATTTTGAACTTTTGCGCTTTCTCTAAGCCTTCACTGACATGAGACTAGGCGGATGCCAGCAACACAGACAACTTCACTGACATGTCGGGATAATGCAAGTACAGTCAGCAAAAACCACCAACAACCAGAAACTAGAGAGGGATTATTTGTCCACCAACACAGCGGATAAACGCACAACCTACACCAGCTACACAACTCCAGTGTAACACCAGTGTTAACACTGGCTCCCATTGCTATTGTTTGCGGTTTGCAGTTGCAGTGTTATCTTATTTGTTAGCTGCCGAAGCTCACCTGTTATGAAGATTTTGCTGTGGACTGTTTAATCATCGTTTAAATTGCTTCTTCTGAAAGGATGCGAGTCGATGGGCTTGTATCCAACTTTTCCATTCTGTTTTAATCAAGGCAATTTGTGCAACTAAAAAGCCACAATACAGATGATCACATCTGTTTCTGGTGACAGCGCGGGAAATATTTCTTTTAGACCTTATGAGGCACTGTATTAAACAAAAACTAAGCACATTTTCTCATTCAATTTCCTTCATTTTAGTTAGTTTTGTGAACACTCATTACAGTTTCAGTTCGTTTTCGTTTTGTTTCAAATTCTCATTTTTATTTTTATTTCAGTTAACCGTTACTTCTAGTTTTCGTTATTTCGTTCGTTTTCGTTCATGATAATAACACTGCCTTGAGAACCTTGACATAACTCAAATTTGTGAAAAAGGCTAAATCAAACTATGCAAAACTTGTCCTGACTCACATTTTCTCAACTTGCACTGTAATTTTTTAAGTAAATGTCCAAACACTGAAACTGTGTTTCACCTAACGCTGTACAGTAAGTTATAGTCCAGGCCTACTTCATCACTTAAGGCAGTTTTTTTTTGACAAAGAGAAGCATTTCTGCTTTCTCACACTGAATCCTATTTCTCTTTTCATCAACAATTTGTGATGCAGCAGAAAAGAGACGTTCGCTGTCCACACTTGTACATGGAGCTGAAAGTTACTTGCACGCTGCTTTGGCCAGGGCAGGAAAGCGAGACATGTTGCTTTTCCAATACTGCAGCGGGCTCTCATTGCTGGGGATGAGGGGCTCACTCAGATAGCCATGCACCTACAGGAATGTAGGCAAGTGTATTACTATGCATGTCTGATAAATTACCAGCAGTCTAGACATTACTGTCCTCCTCCCCTTAAGAGCTTTGATGAACTTTGCTCTGAGGAGATGACCAGTGCTTAAGGTCAAACTCAAGTGGACAGAGAAGCATTAATAAATAATATTTTTTATAATGATTAGCTCTTTCATTTAAGTAAATGTATTACTTTAGTAACTCTATAGAATTCACCGCAAGTTCATTTAAAAAAAATCCCTGCATAAAGGACTTCGTTATTTTAATAAAAGACTAGGTATGTTAAGACTATAACTGCACGCTTGTGTGGCTTGTCAGGCCTGCCTGCTGCTCCATGGACGAGTTTTCCTCCAGAATTTCATCATGCATGTCAAGCAGCAACTTTCCACCCTCATCACTTGTTCTCATCTTCTTTTCTTGCGGTTCATCTTTGTCCGGTGTCTCCTTAGCGCTGTCGCTGTACCTCATTTTGTCCACTTGCTGCTGGAACGTATTTACTGCCGCTGGCTTGGTGACTGTGTCAACATAACGGTCTTTGTACCGCGGGTCAAGGATCGTTGCCAAGTAGTAAAGCGACTCAGAGAAAGCGCTTCCAAATCGCTCGTTCACAGCTTCCAGGAGTGTGTGCTTTGCTGTGCGGACCCATCTGTCTGTGTCAGCTGTCTTGCTGAGCAAACGTTTCAGTGCCACAACAGACGGAATCACGTCGGCAGTAGTTGCCTGATGTGAGCTGATCTCTCTCGTTAATTTTTCAAATGGAGTTAGCGGCGTGGTCATGTTTTCAGTGAGGCACCACTGATATGCACTTAAACACGCAGGCAGCTCATGATCTGCTCCATACACACCAGGCGCACGCTTTTGATCCAGTAGACTTTTCATCATAAGAAAAAGTACTATTCCACCTAGTCGCCACATCTTGTTGTAGCATCTTGGTTTTCATGCCTAACTCTTGCTGTATGTCTCTCAGTCGAGAGGTAGCGAGCTGAGAATGACGAAAATGTCCGACTATTTTCCTCCCGATCGCCACACATTCAGAAATGCTCCGCTGGCTTAACACTCCGTCATGCACTGCTAGCTGCAGCGTGTGAGCCATGCAGCCCAGGCTTTTAACGCCGCACTCTTCGATGGCCTTCTGCATATTCCACGCATTGTCACGAAGCACAACATGCACATTGTCTTTTCTAATTTTCCAAGTAGCAAACATGCAGTCAAATGCGCCAGCGATGGCGACTCCCGTATGCGAGCCTGCAAGCTCTTGCTCATTTAAAACAGCTCTCTTCATTTCAAAGTTTTCATTAATCCAATGAGCAGTAAGGCTCAACATACTCATCTGACTTATAGCCGAGCTCCATATATCCGTTGTGAAGCTAATGTCCGTCACATTGTCCAACAATTTGCAGATATGCGTTGCCACGACTTCATACAAAGCAGGGAGGGAGACTTCAGAAAGGTAGCGCCGACTTGGCAGGCTGTAGCGAGGTTCAATATGCTCCATCATTCGCCGAAATCCTCTGTCCTCCACTATGGAAAATGGCTGGTCGTCAAGAGCAATCGTTTCCATTTATTGGTTATTGACCTGGCTTTTGCGCTGTCCTTGGCAAATTTCTTGGTATGGTCAGATACCTGCTGTATCGGACTGCCAGCTGCTGCCGCTTTCGTCTTTGCTTGCTGGCTAATGTTAACAGCACTTTTTTCCTGAAATTGCTTGTGTATTTCAGGGTGGCGGTTTTTCAGATGGCATATCAAATTTGTGGTGTTCAATGACTTGACTCCTCGCATTACCTCGACTTTGCAGGTGTTGCAAACTGCTTTTCGACTGTCTTCTTTTGACACGGTGAAAAACGCCCACACCGCTGACATTTTTTCTCCTCTTCAGTTTAACATCCCACAATCCTGTGCTGCCTTTGCACCACTGAAACTTTGTCCTCACTTGCCCAAACAAATAAACATGGCAAAATCCCCTCTCCCGACACAGCAAGATGAATACGCATCAGTTGTGGTTATCGGCCCAATTTTACTCATCAGACAGATCCCGATAGATTAAAAAATGATGGACATCGGCTGATACCAATATTTATGCAGCTATATCATGCATCCCACATGCATAACACAGCGGAAGGTATCAATTCCGTTTCTAACTGCAGAAAATAATGGTATGGTTCATAGTGTTACTTCCTCATTGTCTGGCATTAGACAGTGTAGCCCCCAATGTGCCAAATGAAGTTGGCTCCCTGATCTACTGTAGAGTTGCGTGGTTTAAAACAGAATACTAGTAAACTGGAGAGAATATGGAGCTCTTCACTCCTAGAGAATTCCTGTGTTGGAGATTTTAGAGGAGCTATTGTTGTCTGGTTAATTATGATTTGGAATAATCATACCAATAACTTTATACCGGCATAATTTTTCCTGAAACTCAAATTGTCAGTGACAAAATGAGTAAAATGGGGCACCAGCTTCTAAATCTGTATAAAGAACCATATTTATTAAACCAGACTATCAGTCTGTATCTAAAGGATGAATTTTTTTTGCAGATCTATTAATCCACACAACACTAAAAGAGACTGCACCGTGGTGCAGCGGTTAGCTCTGTTTCCTTGCAGAAAGACGGTCCTGGGTTCAAATCCCATCCTGTGATCTTTCTGCATGGAGTTTGCATGTTCTCCCCGTGCATGCGTGGGTTCCCTCCGGGTACTCCGGCTTCCTCCCACAGTCCAAAAACATGACTGTTAGGTTAATTGATCACTCTAAATTGTCCTTAGGTGTGGGTGTGTGCGTGCATGGTTGTTTCCTGTCTGTCTCTATGTGTCCCCTTGAGGAATAAGCGGTTCAGACAATGGATGGATGGAATTCATTAGCAGATTGCTCGAGTATTAAAAGCAGGCACAAGATAAATTCAATCTTGTCTAAATGAACTATGCTACTTATTCTAAATTATGGATCTATTCTATCAGGATGAGGATAAATGAATACAAAAGAATCTGTCAAAAGAAACTGATATCACAGTGAAGCAAGACTTCACACGCTTGCTTAATGTGCCTCGCCACCAAGGTGTGATTCTATTCAACATACGCACGGTTGTCCCAGGAAAGACAAAAAGGAGCTGTGCTGTTTTAACTAGCTAGTTTTATGGCTTAAAGGAACTATATCATGCAAAATAACATTTTTGAAGTTTTCAACCATCTGGTAGTGCAATTGTTTTGGCTTAATTCATGCATATCTGAGTAATCCTCCTGAATCCAGGTCTCTTAGCAGCTGCACCGCCCTTTCCTAGAATACGACTGAGTGTTCACATTGTGACATATTTTATGTTACTAAGTGAAAACAAGGAAGTGCTAAACATGTTTGCACCACCCCTGCAGAGAGAGAAGCCTACCTCTGGTAGAGTTGCAAACACACCCGCTCCCTATATAACACCAACGGTAACATTTTATTATATAAATGTCTATCCCAGAAGTTGAAAGCTGTACTATAGCATGATATAGACAAAGAAGCTATCAATAATAATGGCGGCCACTTTTCTCCTCTTTCAGTAGCGACCGCGCTACACAAAGCCCAAGCTCATTAAATCAACAGTGGGACAAAACAATCAATCAACACACGGCTTCTACTTACAGATAAAAGAAAACAAGTAACTAACATTAAACATAATCGATAACCAGTTCCAGCAGAAAATACATGCAAGAAAGCGATCTGCTGGAAAAAAAAAAAAAATCCTTGCTCTAGCAAGGAATTAAGAGAATTGGAAATGTCCTACAAACAGCTTTTCGGCTTGGATTGAAAGGTGCAGAGAAAATGGAAAACCCCAGGGCAGAGTTCAGAGTGATTCCTTTGGACCATCCGGTAGAATCAAAGGGAGGAGATATGGATTGCTAGCGGACATTCAAGCTCTACACTATACTACATACAATAAAAGATCTAAGATCGCATACTATACATACACACTATACAAAGACTATTTATGAAATGGTTATAAAAATTCCCTTACTATTTATGGCTGTGACAGCAGTTGGAATAAATGATTTTTTTTTTGTAGACCGTTTTTCTGGACAGTGGGACTTTGTAACTTCTGTCTGATTGTAGAAGACTAAAGGAATGATGAAGGGGATGAGAGGGATCCTCTTATCAGAGTGGCTTTCCTGATCACAGAGCGTTCATACAAATACAGTAACGGAGTTTGTGTTGAACCGATAATTTTCCCGGCTTGAACTACAATCTGTGAAAGTTTTGTTTTTTGTTTACTGGTATGAAAATTGTACCAGGATGTGATGTTAATAAATAAATATTTTCAGCGCTGTCTGTCGGGTCTATGCGCTCAATGGTTGGAATGTATCTGCAGTTACTTAAAAAACAAACGCACCAACAGTGGTGGCGCCATCTCAAAATCAGCGCACTACACTGCATCAAGTCGAGTGCAGTACAGGGTAATGAAGCAGAAAGGAATCAAGTACAGTTTTAAAAAATAATTGAAAATACCTGATTGATTCCAGAAGGTAATTATGCTCAGATGTATTTTAATTGCTGACGGCTGGGGTCAGGAAGGATTTATGGAAGGAGTTATGGTACTCTGGTGAAGCCTCAGACAGCGGTTTCCAGACAGGTTTCTCTGGGAGGTGAAGAGACTGGTGAAAATTGACTGCTGGAAATTGCATATTTTCAAAGGTAGGCTACTGAGTTGGACATGAAGAATGGACATGTGAATTAACTGTTGGCAAGCTAAGCAAATACAGCTCAGTAAATCTCTGCCCAAACCCATTTAAAAAGTCCAGACAAAGCGGACAAATCACTTCTATTGGATAAGATTTGTGTCAAAGGGATCAACCAAAACAGTCTCACACAAAATATTGCAGAATAAAGCATCAATAAAGCAATCAGTTAGAATATTCCAGAAGCAACTATGTAAATTTCAAAAGCAAAACATAAATCTATCTGAAACAGAATTCAAATGCGATTCAAAACCTGAGATTTTGCAAGTTCTACCACTTATAAATTAGTCAGGGTTTCTGAACTTCACTGTCGGTGCATTTCCACTGAAAGACTCAGCATTTTTTTTATTTTTTTTATTCTGTAAATCACATTGTACTATTTTTTTATTTTAAATTATTTTACTGCTGCACATAAGTGTTTTAACACATGAGAAAATCTGTTATTTGGTACAGAAGCCTTTGTTTGCTAGTACGGTGGTGAAATGTTTTTTTTGATTTTGACAATGCTTGCATACTCTGAAACAGGTATTGTGGCCAACTCTTCCAGATATCTATTCACCTCTCTCTCTGTTAGGTTTTGGGGTTGTTGCTTTGCAACACTGAGTTTCCGCTCCTTCCAAAGATTTTCTGTTGGATTTAGGTCTGGAGACCTGCAAGGAACTTGATAAGCTACTCTTTGTGTCTTTGTTCCACTGACAGTAACTTTTCCTGACAGTAACCTTTGAATATGTGGTCCCAGCTCTCTAAATGTCATTGACCAGCTACTCTCATGTAGTTCTGGGCTGATTCTCCACCATTTTTATCATCAGTGATAACCCAGAAGGTGAGATCTTGCATGGAGCCCCAGTATGAGGGAGACTGACAGTCATTTTTAGCTTCTTTCATTTTCTAACAGTTGCTCCAAAAGTTGATCTGTTTTCTCCAATGTGCTTGGCAATTGCCCCGTAGCCCTTTCTACATTTGTGGAGGTCTACAATTTTGTCTCTGGTGTCTTTTGGCAGCTCTTTTGTCTTGCCCATGGTAGTAGTTGGATGTGTGGCAGACCGATGTCTTCAACAAGCTCAGATAGGTGCTAGGAATTTATTTAATAATTGGAGTATAAGTGGACTTTTTACAGGCAGAGTAACAGGTCATAGAAGGCCAGATGCGACTTTCCAGCTGTTCCAATACTTATGTGCGGCAATAAAATACAAAATTAATTCTTTAAAAATTCAGATATATTAATTTGCTAAATGCTGAATTTTCTAATAGCTGTGTCTCTGTGAAAATTCACAGAACGTAAATTTCAGAATCCTTTAAGTGGCAGAACTTGCAAAATCGCAAGGTGCACAAATACTTATGTTCCTCAGTGTGTATTTTAAAACCAAACCTTTATTTTTACGTTTTTACTTGTACTTTTTTAACTATTAATAGTTTATGTCTCCGACACAACTTTTTGGTTCTCACTTAATTCTGCATTACTCATATTATGGCTGAACCAAAGTCAGTCTTCCAAAATAAGATGAAACTGGGTCCTTGAAGGCGTTTAAGTATTTAATTCACATGTCTGGCTCGAACATGGAGGGAACAGGGCTGACCCGTGCATTCCTTACCCAACCCTTCTAAACTGACACCTTAAATAGTACAGTCCATCAGGAAAGTATTCACAGCGCTTTACTTTTTCCAAATTTTTTTAATGTTACAGCCTTATACCAAAATGGATTAAAATAATTTTTTTCCTCAAAATTCATCACACAGCACCCCATAATGACAATGTAAAAAGAAATGTTTAGATTGTTGCAAATTTATAAAAAAAACAACTGAGAAATCACATGTACATAAGTATTCACAGCCTTTGCTCAGTACTTTGTTGATGCACCTTCGGCAGCAATTACAGTCTCAAGGCGTTTTAAATTTGATGCCACAAGTTTGGCACACCTATCTTTGGGTAGTTTTGCCCATTCCTCTTTGCAGTACCTCTCGTTGGATGGAAAGCGTCGGTGCACAGCCATTTTCAGATCTCTCCAGAGATGTTTCAATTGGGTTTAGGCCGGGCTCTGGCTGGGCCATGCAAGGACATTCACCGAATTGTTTTGTAGCCACTCCTTTGATATTTTGGCTGTATGGGTAGGATCATTGTCCTGCTGAAAGGTGAACGTCGCCCCCTCTGAGGTCAAGAGCGCTTTGTAGCAGGTTTTCATCCAGGATGTCTCTGTACATTGCTGCATTCATCTATCCCTCTATCCTAACTAGTCTTCCAGTTCCTGCCGCTAAAAAACATCCCCACAGCATGATGCTGCCACCACCATGCTTCACTGTTCTAGTGGAGGCCTGGTGATGAGCCTGATGCCTGATTTTCTCCAAACGCCTGGCATTCAGTTCAAATAGTTCAATTTTTGTCTCATCAGACCAGAGGATTTTGTTTCTCATTGTCTGAGAGTTCCAGAGGTGCCTTTTAGCAAACTCCAGGCGGGCTGCCATGTGCCTTTTACTAAAGAGTGGCTTCCGTCTGGCCACTCTATGATACAGGCCTGATTGGTGGATTGCTGCAGAGATCGTTGTCCTTCTGGAAGGTTCTCCTCTCTCCACATAGACAAAGTGACCAAAAGGTCATTGGTCACCTCCCTGACCAAGGCCCTTCTCACCCGTTTACTCCGCTTAGAAGGCCGGCCAGCTCTAGGAAGAGTCTTGGTGGTTCCTAACTTCTTCCACTTAGGGATGATGGAGGCCTCTGTGCTCATTGGAACCTTCAAAGCAGCAGAACTTTTTCTGTAACCTTCCCCAGCATTGTGCCTCAAGACAATCCTGTCTCGGAGGTCTACACTCTTCATGATTGGTTTGTGCTTTGACATCCACTGTCAACCCAGGGTCCTTATATAGACAGGTGTGTACCTTTCCAAATCATGTCCAATCAACTTAATTTACCACAAGTAGACTCCAATTAAACTGCTGAAACACCTCAAGGATGATCAGTGTAAACAGAATGCACATCAGCTCAATTCTGAGGTTCACATCAAAGGCTGTAAATACTGTTGAATTAAATAATTATCATAAGTAATTCAATGCATGTTCAAGCAGAGACAAAATGGAGCCAATTTCCAGTTTAACATTTATTTTGAACAGATTAACAAATTGCAGTTTTACAGAGGAATTTTGCCCCCGTCGTTCCTCTGTGGTCCAGATTTAAAGAAATCTGAACAACTAACTGATCTTCATTTCACAGCTTTATAGACAACCGGGCCTCTAGGCGTTTCTAATCTCTCCAATCAGAACATTTTCATACAGTGTCTTAGCCATGATTTGCTGTCAGAGAATCCTGGAGTCAGAAGATGGGTCGTCTCTGTTCTGGGTCAAAGGTTCATTATAAAGATTTATGGTTAAATGGCTATCTGCTTCTCTAAAACTTTTCTCCCAGTTTCTTATCTAAACATCCTGCTTTTACAACATGCCATAAACTTTAGCCAAAAGTTTTACGACTTAAAAGCTTAGCCCCATAAACAATACTGACAAACATATCTTTACCATCATGCAAGCTAATTAAAACAGACTTTTACTTTCTGAATACTAACTAAAGATTATATAAACATATTTAATACGAGACTGTTATATAAAGTAGCCCCAAAAAATATGAGTCACGACAATTCCCTCTTTCAATCTTTTTTAAAAATAGATTGATATCTCCTCTATACGTACGTGTTTAGAACTTAAGATCAAAACCTGTAAAGCATTTTGAAAATGCAAGAAATCAAATCCAAGAAATTTCATCAGTTTACTAAAATTCAAAACACAAACTATTAAAGTACCTTTTTTAACCTTAACTCCCATTAAAAAATGTAAATCTGTTAATCATAGATTCACCCTCTTTTGGCATTAACCAAAAAATGTATTTTAACAATTCCCACAAAATAAATTCAAAACCCAAAATGTATAGGAATGTCTTACATGTGAAGAGATAATTAAATCTGACTTGATACATGTTACTATTGTGGAAGAAGCTTAGAAAATCCATGAACATATACATTCTTACTATATTATATTCTGAAAGAAATCAAACTTAAAGTGTTAAGAAACCTGTGAAATAGAAGGTATTAAGAACCCTTTTAGGCAGTGTTACGACTCTTCACTTGTGAATAAAATAGTTAATCAAATAGTTAAACAACCTGTAAAATGCAAAAAATTATTAATAAATGTTCAGTCTTTATATTTGTATTCTGATCCTCTTTCTTCACTCTCATTTTATCCCCCTCAGTGGCTCCTGGCAGCTGGAGAGCGATATACAGAGCTGATCAGTGTGGAGGGCTCCTATTTTTTAGTGTTCCAGTTTTTACTCCCATCGCAGATAACCACTCTCTGAAATGCCAATTACTTCATTAATTGAGCATTTCCCCCAATATACACAAATGTACAGACAGGCCCCGCTTCCCATAGCTTAGCCCACCGATGTGGGCTGGTCAAAACCTGCTGTGCAGCTGATTGGTGAGTTGTGATCTTCTTCTGTAGATCCCTCTTTTGAGAAGGCAATTTCAAATTGCCCATCTCATTCATTGGCACATAGATCACACTGGATGAGTAATATCACCACCCAAACAACCTTCTGGGTGAGCTAGGCCCCGCCGCCTGTGGCCCCAGCTTCCGATTCAGCTTGGTCAAACCCTTCTCGACCCTCCTTAGGCAGAATCCTGCCGATTCTCGACCAGGCTCGTCGTTTCCGTGAAGCTGCATTCAGTCCATGTCTATAAAAGAATTGTCTTTTCCAAATCAAATCACAATCAGATGATTACAATAATAATCCCTCTTTAATGGTAAATTACTCCCGTAATTGACCATTCCCAAACACAGCCACTTCATTCAGGTGCAGGAAGATGCGATCTGATGCCATTAAGAAGACCTGAGCATGGGACCAGAGCCAGGTTTTCCCATCCAGCACCCGACAGGCCTGTCCTACTGGGGCAGCAGCTCTGTGCTCTCCCCATTCTCCTCAGTGCCTGCCACTCTGCAAATTCTTCCATCACCCCCACAACTTCCTTCCTGGGCAATACATTTCAGTGTCAACAGTCTCCAATTCCTTGAGTTGAGAAAAATATCTGAAAATTAATCAGTAAGATCAGTAGGCTCTATGTTGATGTCCTGCAAAATATGGTGTCTGAAAGCAAACATAACTCGTATGTCATAATGTCGATTCCTCAGATATAAACTGCATTGATACCATTCACTAATTCTTTTCTTCAAAGTTTAGTGGTCTGTTCCCAAAGTAAATAGATAACTAAAATAAAATTGAAAAACAAAAAAGGCTGGATTTTTCTGTTAGATATTGCTAATACACCAATAAAACATTGCAATAACAAAAATAAAGGCAATAACCATCTGCAAAGGTTCTATCCCTTTTTTTTTCTGTCCCTCTTACAAAAAGTCGCTATGGAAAAGTGGCTCTCCTGGTTTCGCTTCACTGAGGTTGAGACGAATAGCTCATTGAACTAAACCCCTTTGTAATCAGACTTAACACCACTTTTCCCCGACTCTGTCCCTTTAATCAATTAATAATTTCTGCTAATATAAGTATGCTACTTACATTGAGATAACTGTTGTTGGTGTTGAAAAAGGTTACCTGTGAAGCTTCTCCCATCTGAGCAATTACCAATAACGATCCAGTCCCCATCACTTAGTGTACTGGATCTCTATCAAGCTGGCTCAGACAAAAATTATCAAAATTAAAAACATCAAATGTTTAAAACAAAACCAGAGAACAGCACTGACCGATTAACACAACATAGTTTACAAAAACAGTCTTCAGTTTGCTATACTTCAAATTCTATCCATATTTCTAAAGAAAAATCCAAGATTTAAATCACTGACAAAACAACTTCCCTATAAATATTGCCAAACCTAAATTATATTTTTTTTAACACAATCCAATATCAATTCAAAGTACTTTTGCTTATATGATTCCTCTTTAAACAAACCCAAATGTGGTCACTTGCCCAAATATTCTTGATTGTAAACAATGAAAACATTTCATACTTCAAAAACATCTGTCCGATTCTGTGAAGGGAACTGAACATAGTCAAAGTGATTTTTGCAACTAAAACTCCTCTTAAATTTTCGTAGGATACACAATAGTCTAATTCCCCTCAGCAGTCAAACAAAACAAAAAAAAAAAATTCAATAAAAGAGGTTCAAGAGATGAGATTTCTCTAAACAAAAACTAGTCGCAATAAAATAAAAAATAAAAACCAGCATTTTTCTTTTCAGTATCCCCCTTTTCCTCTCAGGCTTCTTTTTTATTTTCTTTTCTCCAATGATAAACACCAAATTAAATTGAAGCTTCTAGAGATGTCAAATACATTACCACTGAATCATGTTTTTCTTTAATCCAGCTTCTCAAATCAACATTTTCCAAAGTTCTCATTAATAAGCAGACCGCAATTCAGAAATCTGGGTCAGAATCCAAATCGAACCAAATATATAAATTTTGAGAGAGAAAGAGGAAAAAAATAAATAAATAAAGAAAAAATAAAGAAAAAAAAAAATAAAATCTAAATAAATTGTCAGTTACAGAGTCCCCACTCATCAAATGATATATTATGCCATTATTCTAGGATCAGATCTGTTCCAAAATGTTTAGGACCTGTAAATTTACTCTCAGCATCAAATAAACTAGCTAACAATCAATAAAGAACATCTGAAAGATTAATCTTAAATTTTAAAACTAAAACCGATTTTTTTTTTAAAACAAAATGTGCATTCAAATATATGGTAAAAATTATTTCAATGTAGCTGGTCCAATCACATTTTGCCTCTACACCATCAGAATAAATGAATTTAGAATTTACTTCTTACTTCCAAATTAAACCATCATTTCGATCACCGTGATATTCATTATTTGTTCTTAAATAAATCTACCAAAGACTTTAATTGTTACTTTCAATCCTTAGACCAATTCCAAATTTATCCCCAGTCTGTTAAAAAACAAACTGATGCCTTAAAGATGACTCTGTGTTTTAATGTATTCTTTTTTTTTTAAAACCAAACATTCAAATCCGACTAGTTTATAAACTATCACTATGATAAGTGTTGTTTTGCATGGTAAAAACATTTAATTTGTAACGGAATTGAAATGTACTGGGTTACTTCTTGAGCCCCAGTTGAATTTTAATAACTCCAATAAGCCTTTAGTGTCCACAAAATCCTTAAGAATGTTCAATTGTGTAAATAATTTAACACCAGTCTCCTTTAGGTCATTCATTCAGAGATCAAGCTATATTTCTAAAGTCTATAGAGCCATCAGAAATAAGCCAAACATAATTTTAGCATAAATGATACTTATTTAAATCACAGACTCATTTTCTGTACCATTCAACACGGTGCTTATTAAAATAATTTAAACCAGTTTGTTGCTTTCCAATTAACACCGTTTGCTTTTCGTTAAATGCTTATAATTACTACTTATAGCTTTATCTTTATTTAGGCCAACTTAATCAAATCCTGCTTAGATCAATCAAAAAAGCAAAAAATCCACCTATTTAAAGATTCAAAAAATGCATCTTTTATTTTGACTATAAACTCCCTCTTTTTAATTTTAAAGATGAAATCAAAAATTAAAACTACACCAAGTCAGAATCGACTCATGAGTAACTGTTCTTAGTCATTTGCGTTTAAGTGTAACATGCATAATTATCCCAAATAAATTTACATGCTCTCCTAATGGCTTTGCTCTCCTCGTAAAACCAGTTAACCAAATTCAGCATGTACTTCTTAATCTTTAATCTCCGTACCGTAACCGTGCAGTCAAATGTGAAACACCTTAAAAAATTGCCCTTCGTAGAAAATGTGCTACAACATTGCCTAAGTTATCTTGAGGCCGTTTTACATCCTAATTAACCAGAAAAATTTAACAAAATCCAAATTCGTTTAAGTCTTAACAAGGCAATCGTCTGCAGGAGTCTGTAATCACTTTCTATCCAAAATCAACTTTTAGCTTGCAAAACATTGAACATGAAGTTAGCCACCACCGCTAACTTAGCATAGCAGCCTAGCTCCACGTGCTACCGTTAGCTTTCTTTGTGAAACGAAAGCTAAAACAGTACAAAACGTACGGCGAAAACACTCCAGAAAATCGCAACACACACTTTAAAAAATGACTTACCGCAATACCAGGACTTAATCCGCACAATTTATACCACTGTACCAAACTTTAATTCGGCACGAACAAAAACAATCTCCTGTTCGTCCCCGCGGACTGAAACATATTTTTCCAATTTTAGCCGTCCCGCACAGCAAACACCGATTCAACTACGTCCGTTACAGCCCAAAACCATTAACCAAAAACACAACATTATAAGCGGTTGCTTTTAGACCTTATTAATTATTTTATCGCGGAGGTTTACACCAATCTGTTACAAGTTTCGTAGTCCGCTTTGAGAAATTTCCTGGCGCCGGCTTCCAGAAAACCACTCAAAAGACTCGAACAGATGGCAGAAAACCGCCTACTACCACTAATTTATTTATCAAAACATATAGTCAAAACTGTCGTATGTTAGCCATACTATCAAGCAAAAACTCACACAGTATTAGCTCCGCCATAGCACCTAGCTTAGGGCGGCCACCCAGATGGCCTGTCGTAAATGTTCACAACTAATTCTTATAGATATTTAATTACAGTTATCCATCATACACAGTTAGATATTCATTTATCTATTTTAATTTATTTATTATACTCGAGTTCATTATTTATACAATAACATTTTAACACAAAACGCAACATCACCAGCACTTCTCGCCAAGCGCCTGCGTAAAAAACATCTCACACACACACATAGACACACACTTGTACAAGCAGAATTCAAAACACTAACCTCTTCGGAGCTCACCAAAAAAAAAAAAAACACTGCCAGTGACCATTTCACTACTCAATTCGCGGTGCCCACGCGCGCGCTTGAGGAAGCGCAAGCCTCTCCAAAGTAATCCGTTCCAGATTCAACCGAGTGCGTCCCAGGCACTCCAAAAATCTATTTTCGTTTGCCAGCTTTGAAGATTCTCTCCGACAGCGTCCTGTCCGGAGTTGAGAAGGCCAATTCTCGGGCCCCGATCCGCACTTGTGGCTCCGATTTGAGTCGTTGAAGGGATCGGTCCGTCTGCTCCACTGTCCGCCCCGGAGAACAAGCAGCCTGCACCGGGCACGCAGAGTAAAAAACTCCATCTCCCAGCATGCACCGGTGTTCCTCTATGGAGCGAAAAGAAGGACTAAATCCTGCTCAGAAACAGGAAAACAGACAGACAGCTCCAACACTCCGGGCATGCAATAGTGAATCTGCTCAAAACAAAAAACATATTTAACTTGCATGACAACATTACCCAATGTTAGATTAACCAATCAATAGAATTACAAAACTACGCAACTCTGCGCAAATTGTCAATAGAGCAAATACATGTCCGTTTATTAACTTAAAAAATAACTGGATCTTGGTCCAAAACTCTGCATCACGTCGGGGTCACCATGTTGTTGAATTAAATAATTATCATAAGTAATTCAATGCATGTTCAAGCAGAGACAAAATGGAGCCAATTTCCAGTTTAACATTTATTTTGAACAGATTAACAAATTGCAGTTTTACAGAGGAATTTTGCCCCCGTCAGTTCCTCTGTGGTCCAGATTTAAAGAAATCTTAAAGAAATCTGAACAACTAACTGATCTTCATTTCACAGCTTTATAGACAACCGGGCCTCTAGGCGTTTCTAATCTCTCCAATCAGAACATTTTCATACAGTGTCTTAGCCATGATTTGCTGTCAGAGAATCCTGGAGTCAGAAGATGGGTCGTCTCTGTTCTGGGTCAAAGGTTCATTATAAAGATTTATGGTTAAATGGCTATCTGCTTCTCTAAAACCTTTCTCCCAGTTTCTTATCTAAACATCCTGCTTTTACAACATGCCATGAACTTTAGCCAAAAGTTTTACGACTTAAAAGCTTAGCCCCATAAACAATACTGACAAACATATCTTTACCATCATGCAAGCTAATTAAAACAGACTTTTACTTTCTGAATACTAACTAAAGATTATATAAACATATTTAATACGAGACTGTTATATAAAGTAGCCCCAAAAACTATGAGTCACGACAATACTTATATACAAGTGATTTCTTAAGTTTTTAATAAATTTGCAACAATTTCAAAGACACTTTTTTACACATCATTATGGGGTGTTGTGTTTAGAATTTTATGGGAAAAACTAATTTAAGCCATTTTGGAATGAGGCTGTAACATTAAAAAAAGTGGAAAAAGTGAAGCGCTGTGAATACTTTCCGGATGCACTGTAAATATGTGTAACATTTGTTGAAATTAAATATTAAAATCAAATTCAGTCATGCGGCCCGTTTATCAGATTTGTATTTTTTTACTGAGACAAATTTTTTACCTGATAAACAAGACATGAGTTAAATAAATAAAAAGAAAACTTTCATTTTTTGATTTTTGTTGCTAAATCAAAAATTGAATGGACGAATGACGTGAAAACTGATGTTCTTTTCACCTTTGTCACTTTGATTTTGTTTAATAAATTGATTAAAACAAATGATAGTTCTTAACTCATTGTATTTGCAGTTTTATTGGTAAATGGGGTCTACTTGTCAGATTCAACCACTGAAACTGTGAGAAATGACCTTACACGATATAGGCCCTGTCAAATAATGGACACAAAAAAACATTGATTGAGGATTTTGTTTTTTTGTTTTTTACATCGTTGCAGTGTCTTTTAATTTTTGTGTGACTTTCACATACCTTGAAAGGTGTTTCTAGTTTGCTATTTACGTTGTTTATGTGCAGCGGTGTAGTTTCTTGAGACCCACCAGCAAAAGTTTGCACAAAAATGTAAGAATTTTCCCACCTGGATCATTACTAACCTTTGCAGAAATATTTAGGTGGTAATATGAATATGCCACTTCATTAACTGATACAGAATTACAGCTGCTCCACTGGAGTTTGCCTGCATAATTTGCAGTTTGACACCAAATGCATAAGCAGTGAGACTCTGACTTGTGATGCCAGATTTGATCTTTTCCCGCGTTTTAACCACCATGGGTTTAGGCGGGCTTTTTTTCAGGAATGCTCGCATCACTTGAAAAAAATAAACTGCAAGAGAGGGCCATTGAATGCATCATTTCCTTCACTGCTAGTAGGTTTATTTGGCTGTGGTTTTGGCTCCAATTCCCCCAGCTCCAGGTCTGAATCCCGACCTGGCAACTCGCACTAATGTTGGTGCTTGCAGGTTGGGAGTGTTTCGGCCATAGTATCTAAATGGTTTCAGCGGCATGTTTAGGGGTATTATAGGATAGTCTACACAGTGCGGAGACGCACATTTCCCAAAACTTACATCTTCATCTTTCAGGTGGAATGTGGAAAACACAGAAGTATCCCAATGGTATTATGAAAGTAACTGTTTTCCGAATACCATGTTTAAAAATAGTAACTGTAACGGAATACATTTACTCATAATTAGTATTCTAAATACGTACCGCCGTAAGGTGGGCGGTCTCTTGCAGTTCAGTTTTTTTAAGTGATGTTAGATTTCATTCGAGCATTCCTGACAAAAGCCCACACTAGTCATAGAGTTGCACCGTTTATGCTTCTGGTGTCAAACTGCGAAATATGCAGGCAAACTCCAGTGATTGCTGGCGCAGCTGTAATTCGGTATCAATGAATGAAGCGGTTTATTCATTTTACCACCTAAATTAATTTATGCAAAGGTTAGTGATGATCAAGGTGAGAAAAATTCTTACATTTTTGTGTAAACTTTGCTGGCGGGTCTCAAAAAGCTACGGCGCACATCGACAATGTCAACAGCAAACTTGAAATATAAAGCATCCAGCTGGCCAGCCTTTCAAGGTATGTGAAAGTGACTAAAAAAATTCAAAGACACTGCAACGATGTACAAAAACAAAACAAAATCCTCTACCACTGTTTGTTTGTTTTTTGTCCATTATTTGACACGGCCTGTATCATGTTAGTTGGATCATTTCTCACAGTTACATTGTTGGTGTTGGTTGTATCTTACATGACATTAGCTTGAATATATGTTGTAATGGGTTTCCCGAAAATTATGGTTACAAGGATAAAAGCTTTCCATTTTAAGTGCGATGAATGTCAGTTTACAATACTTTGCATATTTATAACAGAAAGTTGCAAATAGCCTAATTGTCTGTGGCTGCAAAACAGCTAAACTTCATTTCAAATGACTAAAAATAAAATCTAATAAAATGTAAATAAATATTACTGCTATAAACTTGTTTGTTTGGTTTTAGGTCACTGAGAGGTAGAAGTGTTGTACCAAAAAGTACTTTTTTTCCAGTCAGTACCTAATGTTAAGCATTAATATGCCCTCTGTTCTCTCAAGAATTTTTTGATAAGAAAGGAAGGTTAGATAGGTCTGTAATTAAATAAGTCATCTTGATCGAGGGAGGGTTTCTTTAAAGTGGGGTGGCACGTTCTTCTTAGGCAGACAAAGCAATTCTGTGGTACATTACAGCTATAATATTACCCTAAATCAATCTGTAAGTTCAATAAATGATATATACGACCTATTTGAAATATTGCACTCATAACATATTTGAACTTAATGCCTCTAAATAAGCTGCATGTCCCTTTAAGAACCTCAGACATTCTCCCCTCGACACGCTGTCCTCAACGTAATCACAACATTGTCAGAGCGCCATCTCCATCAAGTCCAGCATGTGGAGTAGGGCTGAACGATACGGAAAAAATTTAATATCTCGATTTTCATGCCAGATATCTCGATATGGATACGATACAATATGACTACATGTTCGGCGAAATCCAAGAATTTTTCAGAAAAAAAAACATAATACAAAAAAAGTGGTTTCATTTTTAAAAACTCACTGCCAGTCATCAACATTAACATAAATTACCAAAAAAATAAATTAGAAATCAAACGTTTTACTGCAGCTCTACTTTAACAATAACAAATGCAGCAGCTGGTGGAACATTGAAAGTGCATTGAAGTGCAACAACATTTATATTATTCAAAAGTTCACATAACTGTATGTAGAAAATGCCTTTGCTACTAAGAGAATAGAAGTAGTTACAGGCAGCACAACTTCTACAGATTCTGTGCCAGGAACACTTCTAAACTATGTCTGGCATCAGACAGGGCCTCTGACAACTCACAATGTTGCCTGATGCACTAAAAATTCTCGCTGAGGAAGAGAGCCATTCTTGACCTGTTGCTGAGCCAGGGAAAGTTTACTTTGTGAGTTAATCTCCACCACAGAAGGGGGTCCCCGTCGTTTTCAATTTTGGGGGACTGCATGTAGGCACTCAGCTCAGCTTCTATGGCAGCAGTGGGCTCGATTGGTACTGTTGCACTTGCGGTGGATCGTTTGAAGAAACTTCCCAACGACTTCTTTGCCTTTTTGGTGAATGGGGTTGAAACTTCTTCCACTCTGGTCTCTCTGCACTCAACAGAATGCTAGAAAATAGTAAAAAACAAAGAAGAATTTAATTATTTTTATATATGAATGATCATTACTGTATGAACAACACAATTCAGCAAAATTTAAACTTAAATATTTACTAAAATGCAAGATAATGCATATAAATGGAATTAACTCTTCTCATTTACCCCATTCTAACCAATTATTTTTACCTTGTGTTCCATCATCTTCATCTCTGACACCAGTCTGGCTTTGATGATGGGGACGCCGTTGACAGTGATGTATTGTCTTGTATCTTTGATCTAAGAAGGATGCCACATCCAGGAGCTCTCTCTTCATACTTGCTGTTCAAGTACTCCATAATTGGCTTTTTTAAGGACTTGGTCATGTCCTTATCACCCTCCTCTGTTACCAAGATGGTTGTGTTGAACAGTCTGAGTATTGGTTTGATGTGTGAAACACTAACGTAATCCTCCCCTGACAGAGCATCCCTGAATTCAAGCAATGGTCCCAGTGCCTTGCTGACTGACTCCAGCACATCTAGATCTTGATATCCAAGAATTAGGTGCCCGGTGTTTCTGTCCTCTGACAGAACCTCATGGAGTGCATTCTGCTGCTCCAGAATTCTGTTAATCATGAGCACCCTAGACCCCCATCTAGATTGACACTCAGTGATGAGTCAGTGGACTGGAAGGTTGAGGCGCTACTGGGCTTGCTCAAGTGTCACTGTCTTTTTCCAGCTATGTGAGAAGTGGCACACCAACTTTTTGCAGACACTGGTTGCACGGCTGATCAAGCTGTCACCTTTCACTGCGTTTTCTTGGAAAAATAGATGTACAAAAATAATTCATGATTATATTACAACAGCTAAATAACCACATAATAATGCAGATTGTTTTCTCACTCACTCAGACAGACAGACCGACCGACCTCTCTCTCTCAAAGTTATTAAAAATAAACCTGGCAAAACGTACCTTATACCAGGTGTAGCCTGTGTCCAAAGCACTGAAGGCGCGTCAAGCCATTCACCTCCAAAGCCTTTATCATGTTCGAAGCATTATCAGTTGTCACGCAAACTTGTTGGTCCTCCTTCAAGTTCCAGTGTGCTAACGTTCCCCGGGTAAGAATGATGTCTGCAGACAGCGGGTCTTGAGTTCAAAGTTTGTTGTAATAAAATGGACCGTTAACCTTATGTATGGTTCGGTTGTCCGGCTCGACCACAGGTCCGTGGTTGTGGCGAAATGATGGATTTCATGGAGCTCGGATTAAACACTCATTTTACACTCATAAAGTTTTGGAATGGCCACTTGCTTTAAATGTGTTCGGGATGGTATTTTATAACGCTTGTCCAGCGTCCGAACCATTTTTTTAAAGCCTTCTTTTGACACTATGTACACAGGTACCATGTATTTTGCAATGTGCTATGTTATAGCGTCTGTAATTTCTTTGTGTCTGGTGGACGTCGACTCGTACGGCGTAACGCTACTGAACGCATCAGCAATCGAACTTTGCTTTGGCTAATTTTGGGATGACTGAGAAGTCCCCCGTGTTTCTTTCATTGTCATGCACTCTTCATGCAGTACGCGATGGTGTTGTTGAAACATGTTTGTTGTTCTACCTTGCTTAGTCGAAATTTTTGGTAAGCATGACCTGAACAACACATCACTCTGGTTTACATAGTCTTTTCTGAATCCAAAATACTTCCAAATTATGGAAGATGATTTATGTTTTGGCACCGAGTCAGATTCTGTACTACCACCGGCCGCATTATGTCCCGCACTCATTTTCAGTTTTTTTTTTTTTTATTCCTGTCGCTGTATAGAAAACAGCTGGTGTCATGTAGCTCGGGGGGATTGGCCCCGGTGTTTATCAGTATTTCCTCCATGTTGTGCTGATATTGCGACTCAGTGTCAGTGACACATTACAGTACTGTAGCCTCTAAGGTATGCCTGACTTTTTCTTTTTTTTTAAGAAGGCATTGCACAATTGGGGAAAATAACTTGGCATATACTAATTGCTACATGTAATTTCCACATGTGATAGCTGATTGCTGTTGACAATCTTCTGCTTTTGTGCTCGTAGAGCAGGGGAGGGAGGGGGCGTGGTCCTCAACCAAAATGTTGGGGCATTGCTGGGAGGTGAGGGCGTAGCTAGGAGAACTCTGGCATTCAGCACTCAACATAGTGGCCGCAAGAGTATCAAAAGATTACTCACACATAAATTAACCCAAGAAACACTTTATGCATGTTTTTAAGGAGGGAATAACATAATATGTTGAAAAGCTTTAAAAAGTTGATTTTACATGCTACCCCCACCTTTAAGTAAAGGTTTAATTATAGCAACCCTGTGGTACATATCTATTTATTAAAGATAGATTCATCCTAACTTAAATAGGACCAGTAACCAGAGGGAACACTTCCTTAAATAATTTTGTAAATATTGGATCTAACATACAAGTTGAAGGTTTAGATGAAGCTAAAAGTTGTGACAATTCCGAAAAATTCAGCTGAATCAAAATGGTACAGACATAAACATGGTTCTACAGTTCTCTCCAATATTGCCTCATTTACTGGGGGAGAAGTAATGTTTGGGAGAATGCCAATTATTTTATTTTTTCAATAGAATTTATTTTACTTATGAAGAATCCCATAAAGTCATCACTGCTGAGAGAAGGGGGAATAGTTGGCTCAATAGAACCATGACTTTCCGTAAGCCTGGCAACTGTTCTATCTTATCAGAGGGTCTTTTTATAAAAATGTAGAGTACGTCTGCATCCGAATACCCCTACTACATCTACTACTGAACTTATATAGTGCTTTTCTAGTCATACTGACCACTCAAAGCGCTTTATATTGAAGCCACAGTCACCCATTCACACTCACATTCATACACACCGATAGCCAACATGGCTCGGTAGGACGATGTAGGGTTAAGTGCCTTGCCCAGGGGCACATCGACGTGTGACTGGAGGAAGCTGAAATCGAACCTACGACCCTCCGATTGCAAGCCAACTACGCTACACTGAGCCGGAGCCGAAAATAAGTAAGCGAGCGATTTAGTAGATCTGAATCTCTAGTATGGCTTGGCAAAGTAGGCACAAAGTTCCCAGATGTGTACTAACGCCACAGTAAAATCCGCTGTATGCTACGCTATGTAATGTTCAATGTAATTCTATGTAATGTTGGAGCAGTACGTCCGATTTCATGCCTACTACCCACTCGTTTGCTACGCAGTATTTACTGGATCAACGGGCAAGAAGTAGCTGCTTCGAATTCTATAGTATGTAGTACATACTATAGAATTCGGATGCAGAGAATGTCTGGGCGAGATGTTGAAATATATCGTCAGGATGATATGAAATGTCTATCATTTTATATGAATCTCTATCGTTTAAGCCATCGTTCGTTTTGTTCTGCAGTAAATTACGTCAAGATGCACCTTATGGCATTCCTGTGCATGCTGCAATACATGAACAAACATGGAGGAAGACTGTAACGAAGACGTTTCAGACAAGGGATGTAAACAAGATAATCAGACAACCCAAACTTTGGAGCTTGGTCTTCGCTCCCGACCCGCAGCTTGAACAGAAAAAAAGAGTCAGACAGAATGACACAGACTCTAAAAGCTGTTTCGTTCACTAGCAACACATCAGTGGTGTGCTACGGCTAAAAACCTGTTGCAGCATCTGTTTTTGGAGTTACAGAGCTTACGCCACCACTCGACATTCATTGTCATGGTTCTTGAGCAGCTGATTAAATAAATGTGTAGTGCTGGAGTCCGTTGTTCAGACCGGGAGCTTACAAACTTTACAAACAACTGTTGTCTGATCTGTATTGGTCGTGTTATATTCAAACGGCATCAATGCAACAGACATTGCTCCTCTTTTATAGAGGAGACTCGCAGATAGTAAGACAGATAAAAATGAGAGGGTGCAAGAGGAGAGGGGAAAAAACATGCTACAGCCAAAGTGTGCTGTCAAATTAAGAAAATGAGTGACAGCAGGTATCACGGCAAAATTTGGATGTTTTTCAAATATGTTTAATTAGAAAGCAGAGTGTAGACCTGAGCCACTCTCCTAAAAGATCACTGATATAGCTCCTGCAGATGGAAGATCACTACATGATGAATCTGGGTGGTGTTATGGTCATCTATCATTTAAAACTGCATTTCCACGTTGTAAATTTGTGAAAAAAACGATTGTGGTTTTTTTACCAAAAATATAATTTGGCTATTTATAGTCAAAGGCCCTCTTATGGAAGTCAATAAAATTCATAATCTATGGAAAATTAGTATTCGGGGCCTCACCTGTTATCAGGAACTATTTTAATAGCCAAATGTCTATTTTAATAGCCAAATGTCTCATAATCTGAAGGAATTAATTCTTTACCGTTTATTGACCGTAAATATTGCAGTGTGTGTGTTGAAGAAGGAAATGACAACCGTTACTTTCCAAACACAAGATTTATTTACAGAAAATAAAGAAAAACATTTTAACCACCACAATAGAAAAAGAACACACTACTGATTTAAAATAAATTGATAGTTAAAACAAAAAAACACAAAAAGATGAATAATGTAATAAAATTGGAAACCATAGATTCTGATTTATGCTGTAAGGAAAGCAGAATTAGTTTTACTAATTTTAATTCATTTATCAAATTTAGAACCATAGATTTATGTACAAACCAATAAAACAAAATTTAACTTTCTTTGGATCAAGAAAATGTTTAAGAATTCTCTGGATGAGAGTAATCAACCTTTGGAGAATTAATTTATAGCTTGATCACGACAGTAAAACAATCTAATTCCCATATTTTGATCGAATAAGGACAGTTCAAACACGGTTAATAAGATTAGTTTCTGTTCTTAAACAATCCATTTTTAAACAGTTCTTTTTGAACCGTTAATAGCAATCTTTGTTTATGAAACGCCAGCGTAAACTGACATGTGGGCTTCTTTAGCTGTAGCTCTCTGCGACGCACGTGGGGCGTTTAGAGTGGCTCAAATACATTTATTAAACATTAAACAAAAAGGGAAAAACTCCTGTCTGATTAAGTAGTACAAATTACAGGATTCGAAAAGACTTTGTCGGGAGAAGGCTTTTAAAAAGCACTCATTAAAACTTAAGGCGAAGGCCTGGTTTACCCAAAGATAGCAGGAGAAACTTAAAAAGTTAACAATAAAAGAAAAGAGGAACATTAGTTATAACTGAGATAGGAAGAGGTAGAGTAGCTAGGTAGAGATAGATTAATGTAAGCCAGGTAAAGATCCGGAGCCGTTCGCGGCTTACCGCCGCGGAAGAAATGCGCCCCACGGGGGCCAGCCAGCGCCGGAGAGAGGTCCCTCAAGGGGATCCTCCCGCACAGTGCGGCCGCCCATTACCTGCCGGGTTGAATCCCCCGGGCAGACTGTGCGGACCCCACCCGTTTATCTCTTAAACGTTTCTCGCCCTCTTCAACTCTGTCCTCTCAGTTCTGTCTATTTTTCCTTAAGATAGTTGTCGACTATCGGTCTCGTGCCGGTATTTAGCCTTAGATGGAGTTTACCACCCACTTTGGGCTGCATTCTCAAACAACCCGACTCCGAGAAGACCCCGGCATGACGGGGGCCGTTACCGGCCCTACACCGTCCACGGGCTGAGCCTCGATCAGGAGGACTCAGACAGAGTGTTGGTAGCCAGGTCTCCTAGTAGCTAGGAGACAGGTTAATGTTAGTAGCTATGCTGCTTTAGGCTAGGCTGTTGGAGGACATTATTAGGGTCTGTTCCTACTTTCTCTCCTACTTCTCCCCAACTGCATGATGTGCTGTCAATTCAAGCACTAACCTGTTTTCTATTATAGTAGGTGCTCCGGATTAGCCCTGCTTGACGACCCTGACTAAGATGGCATTGCAGTGACGGAAAATTCTCCACGTCCTGCAACAAACTTCTGCATCAGTTCTATTGCTCTTTCTGTGTCTCTGTTATGTATTCTCCAAGCCACAGACGGTCGCGGCAGATAACCGCTTGTGCTGAGCCTGGTTCTGCCGGAGGTTTCTTCCTGTTAAAAGGGAGTTTTTCCTTCCCACTGTCGCTGCATGCTTGCTCAGTATGAGGGATTGCTGAGAATTCCACGACGCAATCTTCTGTGGTTCTGTAATTTCTACACTAAACATTGTATTGTAATAACTCTTTTTGTAAAGTGCCTTGAGATGACATCTGTTGTGAAATGGCGCTATATAAATAAACTGAATTTAATTGAATTGAATTGAACTAATTTGCATCTGCCCAAACAGACCTTGTGAACGTTTAAAGTCCTCCGAGTTGCTGCAAGTCGATCAGGAAAGGAGGACCTCCAGCGAGTGTTTGCCAGCAAGCTAACAAAGTATCGCTAATCTGACTAGCAGTGGTGAAAAGCTCCTGGCTCTCGCTTCTTTTGGCCAGCTGTGTGGCGATCGGCGTCCACCTTTTTAACAATACCTTTTTGGGTTCTCCAATTCGGCATTCACCTCTTATCGGCTAGGTGGCTTAATACGGATTCTGGTTGGTTCGGCTCTCTGAACACGTGGCTCACAGCTCCCGTTTCTCAGCAGTTGACAGCCTGAAACTCAGAGGGGTTTCGTCAGGCTCTTGAGATAAAGAAAGTCTTTGTTTGTCAATGTTCAAGATTCACCTGGAGTGGTCTTTGGGTGCCTTTGGAGCAAGTTTCTGCCAGAGACTCGGGCCTCCATCCGCAGCCAAGGAATATGGTTGGAGATGATCTTCTGTTGCTCCCCGGCCGGCAGAAAGTAGAGGCAAGCGGGTTGTATTTAGACTTGTTTAGACTTGCCACCTGATGGCTGTGTGTGTGACCCAACCAAACTATTCATGAAATAAAGTAAAAGAGAAATTGCTATATTGTGACATATATCGTTATCGGGATACAAACTGAGCTATATCTGGATATAAATATGTGCCCATATCACCAAGCCCAAATGTAGATTACTGTTCCAGGTTACATAGGAATCTAAGTGTGTAGAGCACCATTTTCTCTCCAGTTTTCTAGTATTCTGCTTTAAAGTACGCAACTCTACGTTAAACCAGGGAGCAAACCTTTCCTGGCTCATGGGGAGCCTAAGTCACGCGAACGAGAGTCAATGTAGCGATAAAAGTTATTTTCCGATCCAGTTTGAAATGCGCCGTGGATTCGAACCTGTGATGTCCATGAATTTTAAAAACGTATTTTGATGCAGAGAAAACGCCGATTTTCGACCGGAGGTAAAAGTTACTTTAGGTTTTGGGTGAAAACGCTTGGGTAAAAAACTACAACTGCAGAAGAAGGAGGAGAGCTAGGGCCGTAGCCTCCAGGATGTAGAAAGAAGCATTAAACACGGAGAAAACCTCTATAAATCTGTCCATGTGGAAAGTAGCAGCTATGTCGGGGGTAAAGCAGTTGGTGGAATGAGAGCCAGCATGGAGGAGAAGCTCTACAAGCTCTAGGTGAGTGTTTGACGTGCTATAGCTAATGCTAACTCCCGTTAGCAATATATAATATGTGCGACTTCTGATTTGTAGGCATTTTAATAGGGACATTTTACAATCAAATAAATCCCAAATCACTGGACAAACACAGTCGAAACGTACATCGTTAGTTATTTAAATCGAATTACAACATATGTGTGATTCAGGACGTAAGACAAAGCGGACCAGAAAATAACTTTTATCCCTCCATTGACTTCCATTCATTATCTTTTCGGTTTGAGGACCCATGGGCTGACCGCAAGGGGAGGAGACTTAGGCTCCCCATTACCTTCTTTTTATTACTGTTTTTAAGGGGGCTACACTGTCTAACGCCAGACACATTGAGGAAGTAGTGCTTTGAACCAAACCATCAATTTCTGAAGGGTTAGTGATAAAATTGCTGCCGTCCATTGTCTTATTTTGAGACACACAGGGAAACAAGAATGGAACAGATTCTTTCAAACTTGTCACAGCATTATCTGATTAAGTTATAATGTAATTTAATTTTCTTTCAGGTTTGGGAAAGTCAGGTAAAGTAAATTCAAAAGTTATCAAAAAATAGTAAGATAGGACAGGGTTATGTGTTCCTCACAATTTATGTGGCCTGTCAGTAAAACTTTTAAAGTATGCTGACCCGAGTGCTTGGGTCCCTTCACTCTGAGTAAAGCCAATTGAGTCTAAGGCTACGTCCACACTAAGCCGATAAGGTTATACGGGGAGTTAGACGCCTAATGTTGTCCACTCAACACGAGCATTTACGCCCCGTTTAAGGTCCCATGATTGCGCAATCCCATATTGACCTGTGCAAAATCTGGGCATGCGCAAAAAGACGCACGAAACACGCGTATAATGTACGTGACGCCAGCGCTTACATAATAAATACAAGAAGCTCTACAGCACAGTACATATCTGCTTGTCCCGTTAACCAAAGAGAACAATAGCTGCTCAGAAGAAGAGTTTTTGGTGTGGACAGACGATGAGATCGATTTATTACTCTTCGCTGTTGTCTTTGTCTGTAGTGTCGTATTGTTATTGACACAGCATTCATTGACGCCACTTCCTTTCATTATCCGGGGAAGCTGTCCACACTAGCTCGTTTAGCCGTTGAATTAAGATTTACACGGCTCTCTTACCCGGCTAATAGTTATCTGGCCACAGACCTTAAACGACATCGGGATAGTGCGGACGATAGGGGGATGTAGACTAAATAATTATACGTTTAAGGCACTATCCAGCTTAGTGTGGACGTGGCGGTATAGATAATGGATGGATGGATGCATCATATTAAGGGACTAATTGCAAGTAGGCTGTAAACAATTCGGCTGTCTAATGAGCACATCAGCCAGATCTTAAATTTACCCCCCGCTACCGTGAAAAGCTCCTTGTTAACTGAAAATGAGTGACGAGAAAAGAACAAGGAAATCTAACTGGTCGCAGGACCAATTGTTACTACTGGCACAGTTGGTACTGGAAAGGAGGACGGTCTTTAAAGAGCAATTCGGAGCCGGGATTACGAATAAGTAGAAAAGGTAGGCATGGGTGGAAATTAGCCGAAACATAAATGCATCTTATCCAGCGGTGTCTTGAACGTCAGAAGACTGAGAAGAGATTGTATTCTCTACAGTCCCAGTGTCCTCGAGATCGCCACTTATAAAAAGGATGCTGCTGCAACAGGTGGGCAATGTCCGTCATAGAGGCATCCCTACATAATTAGAAGACGTGCACGTTTTCTTCTTTGTGCACCTACGGCATACCTGCGATCGCCATGAAATTGGCTTTAATTCGATGCAGTTGCTGGATGTCTAATGGAAAACGGATGAATTGTTGGATAATGTGTGGTCGACAGAGGGCTTTTAGAGTTTGGTGGATTGATCGGCTGATAGATGGTTGTGATATACCCAAGTTGTTCGCGTTGCAAAGTTGCATTTTCCCTGTGGCTAAATATCTTAGTTTCGCTGAACATTTAATTTCTGGACTGATCGGGTTGTTACGTTTAGTTGGAGACGTATCGTTTGGTTAATTCCGAATCATCCAGAGTGTCCAACACAATACGTCTGGCTGCAAACATTTTGGGAGTCTTTGTGAATAGGTCTTAGGGAGTAAGGAGTCCTCTTGACTTCTTTTAAGGACTCCCAGACTTACGAGCTACTTTTAGGCCTAAAAGTGGTTGTGAATTACTTTTATCTTAAGAAATTAGGAGTCCTAAATTTAAGAGTGACACGCCTACATTTTTTAGGAGTTACTCCTAAATTCGGCACTTAGGACCTACTTTTAGCCCTAAGATTCTTCGTGAATACGGCCCCTGATCCAAAAGTAATGCTATTTTATAGTTTGTTGGGAACAGTGATTGTTATAAAGTTTTAACTGCTTCTGCTTTGGGTGATCATGGCTCAGTGAAGCACATTGTCACCTTGCAATTCAAAGGCAACGCCTTGTAATTTTGATGTGCAAGGCACTTAACACCAAGTCGTATACCAATCTGTGTATAGGTATAGAAGCTACAGTTGACCTGGGAGTTGGATTGGGGCATCGACTGAGATGATGCTCCCAGTAACTGAACATCCTCCTTGTCCTGTTATGATCTTTTTACTTTCTTTAATATAGAAATTAAGGTAGAGGCTCTGCAACTGGGCCCAGGCTCCACCACTAGCCCTGATGCACAGGCTCTACCACTAGGACTAAGCTCCACCACTAGCCCCCAGGCACAGGCTTCAATCCCAGGTACAACAGTAGGTGGATGATTTAGAAGAGTTTTACAGGAAAGATGATGAGATATTTCAGGATTAGAAACAAGACATTGTGCATATTCAAGAGTGGCAAACATAAGTGGAGCAGTGGGAGAAGATGCCTCACCTCAAGAGCTTCAGACTTGGAAAAAATCTGTTACTCTTTGTTTCATACAAGGTATTGGCATTAAACAAGACACTATATCTGCATGTCATACTATAACTAGAAATGACAAAGTTAAACATTATGGCCTGCAAAAAGGAAAGGCTAAACTGAATTATTGAGCCAACCAAAGAAACTGAAAGGTACAAATGTGTACAACAATGAGCACTTGACCCCAAAAACAGCTGATATTGCAAAAAAAGGCAATAATACTGAAAATCAACTAAATCATATTTTAGCACCTAATATGGATAAGGGTGAAATGAACTCATGCAGTACCAGTGGGAAAAAAAAAATCTGGCAAAGTATTAACCATCAAATTAGTATCAAGATGTTCTTGACCATGAACTTATTCCAGATTACATGGTTAGGGAGATGAATACATCATGGAATGGGATAAAACACAACTTTGATGTGAAAATCATTGAATATACCATAGAACGAGAAGACAAAATATATGATATTGATATACAAGTAGAGCAACATCACTTTAATGTTAAAAAAACACATGAATATTACAATGAGGAATAATTTAATAAAAATGTAGAGGACAATACTCTTTCCATAATCCATCTAAACAGTTAAAGTATGTATAATAAAGTTTTTAGAATTAAATATTCAGTGTTTGAAAATAGATTTAATATAATTGCAGTAACCGAAGGCTGGTTCAAAGATGAAATATGGCTAAGGTACAGATGGAGGGATATGAACTTTATAAAAGTAGAAAAACAAAGAGGGGGAGGAGTAGCATTGTATATCAATTCAAATTTAAAATGTAAATTAGTAGAGGCAGACCGATTTTTTAAAGGCTGTCGATAGAATTTTTTTATTTATTTGGTCACTGATGGCTGATATCCTTTTTAGAAGCACACTGATTGTGAAAGACAGCTGAACACTCGCTGTGTGTAATATAAATTAAAAAGTTAAAAAAAATTAAATATTTATTGAGCTTCAAATATAAAAACAAACTCAAAACAGTAACCTGAGTGCAAATGGTTTCAGAACAATAAAAAATAAAACAGATTCAAGTTTCTTTAAGTTTGCAAAATAAAATAATTATTTCAGTAACCAGAATAATGATGCAAATAGCTCATTTAGGTAGAATCTGGACTTAAAATATCAAACAAAAATCACCAAAGGAAAGCGCACTACCAAACAGTAGTAAATGGCCGATATAGGAAAAATTTCAAATGGACATGGCTCCTGGGTCTTGGTCCAAGCACTCTGCGGTGTACTGGGGTGGGGCCCTTTGACCAGTGCTGGTCAGCCTCCGCGGTGGACTGACCGGGTGGTGGGGTGTGGACTGGTGGGTGGAGGTGCTGGGTTCGGTTGCCTCCCGGCCATCGGGCGGTAGTAGCAAGGCTGGAGTGTGTCGGCCTGGGGGGTTGACCGCCTGGGGCTTGGGTCTGCTCACGTGCTCGGCGCGGCATGTCCGGGGTATCCGAGTTGGTGGTGCGCCGGGTTCCGGCCTCAGCGCGGGGGCCCTCGGGACGCTGGCGGTGCTTGGGGCCTCTCTTGTTGACGGGGAGGCTTTTACCATGTAGCACAGGCACTCTCTCTAACCGGCTGCGCTTTGGAAGGGGGGGAGGTTGTACGGGGAGAGGGTGGGCTAAACTCAGCCTGGGTGTCTAGTGTCCTGTGTTTTGTTAGTAGTCTGAATGTTGGGATGGATTTAGGTCTGCCCCTGTGGTAGGGGCGGGCGGATGGCCGGGGCCCCCATGGGGCTCGGATATGCCGCTGCCGTGGGCCCCGACTTGACGTGCTGGGGCCTCCCACACCTGGTGGATCGGGCTGAACGGGGGTGACTATGCGGTCAGCAGGGGAGCTGGCTCCCTGGGGATGGCATCGTGTCACCCCAGTTATTTCTTCCCCATCCCCATTTGCCTCTGTCCACCTGCTCCTTCATGCTACCATTCACAAGGCCTTGGGACATGGGCACGTCACTGGCGTGCGGGATGGAGTTTCCATCTTCGCTACCCAGTGGCGGCCTGGGTCCCAATTTTATTGAGCAACTTAGACACTTACACTTGCAACATTTACATGACACACGCACATGTAGGGACCTGGCGGTGGTTGCGCCTCTTTTATAAGGGGCCGCGCCTCCAGTGCCGGTACCCACTGTTTAAATGCATCTAGACACTGAGGGCCCGGGGAGGGAGATGGGGGTACCCGGCAGTATTCCCATGTCCCACCCTTCTGTTTTAAGTGGACATTAGAACAACACGCAACAACACCACAATTGAGCAGGGGGAGAGAGGCTGGGGGTCTTTCCACACCCCTGTTCGTTGGACCATCAGGGGTTGGAGCCCGGGTGGATTATCAGGCCGTCTGGTCTGGGACCTGGGCTGGTGGGCCACTCTTGCCGGCGTGGGGGCCTTGTCTGTTTGCTTGTCCCCGTCCTGGTGGGCATGGGGTCAGTCTCCCGGGTGCAGGGGCAGGGTGCTCTATTGGGGTGTCTTTCCCTGGGCCTGGGAGTATAGAGTATGTATGGGGTGTATGAATGAGTGTACAGCGTCCTTTTTTCGTGTGTCCTGTATATGTAAGAATGTGTGCGCATGAGAGGGAGGGTATGTATGAGTGTCTATGTCTACTTGTCAGGTTGGGTGTTTGGCTGCCCTCTGGCCTGGTGCATCTTCTTCCCCTCTGTCACTCCCCGTCGGTGATGGATGCTCCTGCCCTCTGGTCGATGATGGTTCTCGATGTCTGGGGCGGGGGGTCCCGGTTGCGGCCCGGCTCAGTCCTGGTGCATGCCTGGCTGGTCCTTGGTGGGCCGGTGTGTCGAGCGGCCGCTGTTTTGGGCCGACGTCCTCCTTGGATTGATTGGGGCACCTCTTATGGGGGTGCCGGGGTTGTAGAGTAGGTTGGATCGGTGGAGACCTGCCTGGCCCCCAGGCCCCCTGCCAGTTCCATGAGTTCTACTGCCTGGTCGGTTCATCTGGGGGTGCTGTCCGGCATTGGCTGGACCCCTGATCTAGGCGCTCTACGTGGGGCGGGATCTGGACCCGGGAGCTGGTAGATCTGGATGTCCTGGTGCTGGTTGGGCGCGGCTTGGGGAGGGCGTACATCCACTGTGGCTTTTACTGTGGCTCCCTGGCGTGTGGGTGTGTGTGTGGGGGGGCCGTGTTGTTTGCGGTGGTTATTGGTCTGGGGTGGCGGCGGCGTGTGTTGTCCGTCGGTCGGGTGCCTCCTGCCTGGTGGCCGTTGCAGGGGACCCCTCTCGGCGGATCCCTGGTCGGAGCCCTGCTGGGGGGCGGGGTGCCCGCCCTGGCGTAACCGGTTTCCGGCGGAGCCCATGGGCTCGTCCCTGTGATCTCTCGGGCCCCAGCATTGCGGCTGGTGGGTGTTCCCCTGGGGCTTCCATCTGTTCCTCTCTTCGTGGGTGATAGGCCCTGCGCTGGTCGGCCTGTGGCTCCTGCGCTCTGTGGGACTCTGGACGCATGCGTCTCCTGCCTCCTTCATGTCTGTGTCGATTCCTGTAGGACAGATTAACGGTTCCTTACACCACCTATCAATCACTTGCATGGGGAAACCTCATTCAGACCTGCATGCTCGCACACACACATAGGTGTGGGAACATTGGTGTGGAAGGACATATCTTGAGTTTATCGTCATTAGTTTTTACCAGGAGTTTACCAGAAACATTAGTATTGTGTTCATTAATCCATGCTTGTGTGTAGTCAATGTGTAATTCTTAGTTTATATTACTTGATCTGAACTATTGGTGTGGTTCTCTTCAGTTTGTTGTTTTTAATTTTTTTTGCCGCTTCTCTGCCGTCCGGCAGAGGCGGAGGACTGGGATGTTTCTTGTGTTCTTTGTTTGCCTCCCTGTCTTGTGTCGTCGGTTCGCGCCTCTGCTGGTCCTGTTTCTTTTCTTCACCTTCTTCCTTTCTTCCTTCTTGTCTCGGTTTCGTGTCCATGACTTCAGGAAATTGCATACATATACATCAAGTGGAGTATTACAGCGAAGCTATCAACGGGCGAGAGGCGGGGTACTTTTCCATGATATTCTAATTTTTTGGAAATTATATATAAAATAGTCATTTTGACTGGCAGGCTAAAAAAAATCCAGTCAATCTATTTTTGTCTGTCAATTTATATTTTATTTTGTGTGTTGGGGGGGTTGGGGGTGCCTGCCTGTCTCAACCAATCGTCTGACAAGTTCATACGTATCAAAACAACCTTACCAGAGAACTAGACCTAGAAAGACAGGAAATTAGACTCTTATGCTTATTACAAGAATACCTGTTGCTGTTCCTGCATTGCATGGAATGCAAATGCTCACTTTAAAAAAAAAAAAAAAATTCTAATCTATTAGTCGGATTGTTGCAAATTTTTTTGATTTTTTTCCTCCGACAGAATAGATTACCCCACACAGGGATTTAGCTGTTGATCTGCAGGCAGAATCCATGCTTTGCTACCGCACTGGAGACTGCATTTAATTAATCACTGCAGACAAAACATTTTAACATGAGGAAACATTGTAGCTATTATGGTGAACAGAAGTCGAAGAATCTCATGTAATCAGTAGTTAATGCAACGTTTGGGCACTACATGCTTTATATTAAAAGGACAATTTATCTAACTTGGTCTTTTGGGCGATTTTGAGCACAAGGTGTGGAGAAATGACAAAAAATGCTGCTGTTTTTTTACATGCATTTTTAGAGTATTCTATGAGCTGCACTTCTAGTAAAAAGCTTTAAAGCTTTATTAAGTTGTATTAAAGAAAAAAACTCTAATAAACAGAAAAGCTCCAACAGTAGGCCCGCAATGAAAAATTAGCACCCCCTGCTGTCCTGGTTGGTAATTGCTTTGCAACACAGAAAAATCAATGGAGAACGGAAAGAAAGAAACTGAGTACTATAAACTTAATAATGTCTCCGTCTGGATGCAAAGTTGCTGTCTGAGAGATATAACTGGGTGTGCTGGGGTGGATGAACTTGTGACCTGTCCAGAGTATACCACGCCCGTTGACCGCTGGAGATGGGCCCCAGACCTCTGCAAAGTGGAATAAATAATGGATGGAATTTATTTACCTGGACTCCATGCATAGAGTTGAGAAAAAAAATTACGCATTACTTAAAGCGGTCAGAAGGAGGTTTGAATACTAATCTGTAAAAATGGACAGTCACCGTTCTAAAAGTCTGGTCAAATAACGAAAATATTCAGTTACACAAAATGGGGTGCTCCATTCCAGGCAAGACAGGCACCACAAGGCTTTTGTCTAAATTGCAATTTTAAAAATTGCAAAGACCCATCAGGTCAATGAAGGTCTGTTTTCTGTGTTCCCAGGACCATACCTTAACCAGAGATGTTTACCCTTACTTTCTATGCTTTGATAAGCTTCCAATCTTCATAAATTGACTCCCATATTAATGAATTGAAATTACTTTTCTTATTAATTACCTTGAGATGACATCTGTTGTGAATCGGCACTACATAAATAAACTGAATTGATAAAAAAAAATATATATTTTAATGAAGTGAAAATGTTAAGCTGGCAGTATCGTTTTTTTTTCTTCTTTTTCTTCAGATTTATAATCTGTGGACAAATGCACATTGATGCCTTACTCTCTAATAGTGCAGCAACAATTTGCTAATGGTTACCTATAAAGACACTTGAAGCTTTTCAATCAAAACTTACTTTTGTACAATGTTTTAATTTCTCCCCTTTGTGTTATGTTTACAGAATAAAACTGGAGAATCTAGGAGACAAAGAGATGGGCCAGGAGATAGAGGGAGAAGAGGAAGTGCACTGTAGGACTGACAAAGGTCTTCAGTTCAGTCAGGCCCAACTTACTACGAATCAAGCTCTCTTGGAGGAAGAGAACCTGATCATACAGGAGTATGAAAGTGACTGATTCATGTCAGTCATTAATTTGTTGTCTTTCAATGAAAGATTTATTTTTTAAAACTTGTATTCCCCTAAAAAAAAAGTAGTCAAATTAAGTTTATGTTGCCAAAAAATTTTGTTTTCAGACATAAATGGGAAAATAAAAAATGAAATAAAAACCTTTAAATTCCTTGGTTTTAACTAGAATATATTATAAAAATAAAATGTATAATGAAATGGTTTGTCTTCCCCCTAGTGCACAAAAGCACACACATACCAGCATGATATTAAATTAAAATGTAATTATTTATGAAAAACAATGGAAACTATGGAAACCCACTTTAAAATGACATTAATTTCTATAGTATTTTCTCTTTAAAATTTCACTGACAATGTTAATGTGAAATTAAATTGCTAATGTTGCTTGAATAGAAAAATATTCTGGTTCTAACACATTTCTGTCTGATTGGGATCTGGACCTTGATTAATTTCAACAATAATTTCCTCTGAAGGTTTCCAGCAAAGTTCTGATCACTCTCCAGCATAGGCGTCATTTTAACCGGGGACGCCGGGGACATGTCCCCAGCAAAATTTGGGATTGGCAGCTGTGTCCCCCCCACTTTCACAAAAGCCTGCAGATGAGGATGTTTTGGTTTTTTTTTATACCAGCGCAGATCTAATACCTACGTCTGCTCCTAACAGATAGTCTATTAATATGCTTTTTAAATGTTGCATCTAATTATTTATAATTTAGCTTTAAATAAAAAATAAAACAGTTATAAATATAGATTAATGTGTAACATTTCTGAAAAAACGCACTCGTGGCATGCTGGGTAATCGGCCACCGCTTCATACTGAAGCAGCTGTCAGCAATTACAATAAGCAGGAGAAAACGTGGCCAGCACTACTCATGAATCCGTCATTCTTCTTTAGCTCCAAGAGGTAAGCAATATTATATCTTATTTAACAACAAAAGGTTATATTTTCATGTGATGAATGTCAGTGCATGTTTGGAGTAAACATAGCTACAGTTCTGCATTTTAAGCTAACATCATTATGACCAGTAGCCACAAGAGATAAGTGAGAATTGAAAGGAAGGAAAAAAGCTAATTTCTTCTCTCAAACTGAGCGAGAATTATTAATACAACCCTATGAGCATCAGAAATTAATCATAATCAAAAAGGGTAACATCAGGTGCAGATTTGTTTTTCATGTTAATTGGTAGAGCTCACTTATGATGCAATGTTAGCCGTTCTCCCTTCTATTTTGTTTGGATGACTTGAGGATTGTTTTTAAGCTTAAAATAATATTGTTAGAAAGCCCATGGGTTTTTAGTTCATATCTAATAGTATTTTTTTTCATTCTTTTCTCTACAAGCTGATATATCGTTATGTTCATGAATGCAACATAGATTCCTACTCTGTTTAAATGCGTAACAAGTGCGATGCAGCGCAGCTTAGAACAGTTGTCTGCCTTTTCCCCCTTTTTTCGCTGAAGGAGTTTAGAGAGTTGGTTTTTCATTGTTCATATCGGTTTGTTGTTGTGTAAATGCCAGCAGCTGAGTTTTTAAGTGTTTCTTTTTTGTATAGTTTTTAAGTTTGGTTAATCATATTTGTAGAAGTTTAACTGTTGGAACTCTGTTAAATCTGTTACTCTGAAAATGAACCTTTCTTAACAAAAAAACAATCCAACCCACTCCTTTTTAAATTTGAAGGATTCTTTAACCAAATATGGGTCAGTTGAGTGTTTTATTAACAGAACAAAAATGAAAAGGGAAACAACCATTAGGTTAAAATGCACACAAGTTGAGATTCTGAACAAACTGAATTCTGTAGAACAATTAAATGTAGCTAAAAAGCCAATTGGTGAAGCAAAATTAAATGCATATTCAACTTGAACTTGAACAGAACTGTAAATGTAATAACCAATGGCTGTGTGAGAGTTTGAGATGGTAAACAAGTGGATTGTGTGTGTTTTCTCAGTCAGGTTGACCAGGCCCGGCCCTAACCAATTTGCTGCCCTAGGCAAGATTTTAAGTGGCGCCCCTTTGCATCGCAGTACAGCACTTGCACTGCTAGTGTACATATACGCACAAGAAACGTAATGGCTTTGTTTTTATTTAAATAAAACAATTTTACATTCAAAATACTAATTATGATAATAATGACAATAAAGAAGCAAATGAAAGAAAATTAACTCAACATATCAAATACAATATAGATAGCTTACATAAAATGTTAGATTTAAATACTCCTAAAATGAAAAGTGTAAACAAGTGACATTAACTTAAATACAATAGAAATACAGCACTGTACAAAATAAGATATTAGTATCTTATCTATCTTATCTATATTATCTTATCTATATTATCTTATCTATATTATCTTATCTTATCTATATTATCTTATATATTTTATTAGTATCTTTAAGTAGGCACAAAAATACAAGGATTTGGATAAAAAAATGAAATGATCTCAAAAAGAGCTCTATTGGTGTTTTTGGTTCTGCCTTAAATTACTTCAGAACCTACACCACCTCCTTAATCTCACATGACTTGCTACAGCTTGACTTTCCTGGATTTTCTTGAGGCAAAGTCATCTACAACATCATCATATGACAACTGATTGGAGACCACATGGTTGATGCTTATGATGGCAAGTCCACTGAGACGTTCTTGCTTCATAGTAGATCTCAGGTAAGTTTTAATCAGTTTGAGCTTTGAGAAGCTTCTTTCAGCAGCAGTCACTGTAACAGGAAGAGTGGCAGAGATTCTCAAAGCAACCCACATGTTGGGGTATATTTCTGCCAGCTTCTTCACATGCAGGAAGGTCAAAAGTTCCATGTTTGTCATGTTCTTTGATGGCAATGGTGGAAAATTCTGCATTTCCCTTGCAAGTTCAATGCCATCAATGTCTGGCTGGCTGTCATGGGTCCGAGCAGTACTTAGGGTTTTACAACTCTGTAGCAGGTCCTCTTCTGCTAAGTTGGGGAAATCAAGGAGCACGCCAAATATGCTATTCACCTCTCCAAGATTCTGAAATCTCTCATCAATTGAAGAGATGGCAGTATCTATGACCACATTAAAAAATGTGGTTTCCATTTTTCGTAGTGCATCTTGTATGGGCTCATCTGGAGACTCATAGCCAAAGTGTGTCTTTGTGGTTCTCAAGCGCTTTTGTTTGAGTTCAGCCTCCACGTTCATCTCTTCACACATATCCTTTGCCACTGTCTGTGCATCAGAAAATCCAGTGTTTCGGTAACTGGTGAAGGAATCTCTTGTTTTCTTCAGCAAGTTGACAGCTACATCGAGCTGCATGGATGGTGACTGCATCAGTTTACTGACATGCTGGATCTTGCAGAGAATTTCATACCATATGGCTGTACAAATGCAAAAGCGATAGGATCCAATCTCCTCAGCCAAAGACTGGGTTTCAACTCTCACCACAGGGTCTGCAGTTTTTTCCCTCACCTCCAGAAGAGCCTCTCGGATTTGCCCAGCCTGATACCTTACTGCCTCAATGCTTTTCACCCTGCTTTCCCATCTGGTCTCAGCCCATGATTTCAGAGAGATTTTTGCATATTTTAAGAGGACATCCCACCTTTGGGTGGAGGCTGAGAAGAGCTTGAATAATTTTGTCAAATGCCCAAAGTAGCCAAGGGCATCTGGTGAGCTTTTTGCAGCATCAGCAACTACCAGATTTAAAGTGTGGGCACCACATGGGACGTAAAAAGCTCTTGAGTTCAGCTGAAGCAACTTTGCCTGAACACCTTTATTTTTTCCCTTCATATTGGCGCCGTTGTCGTAGGACTGGCCTCTGCAGTCCTCAAATGGGATTAAAAAGGCTAGAGTTCCTCTAGCCTTTTTAAGATTAGAGATGACAAATGTTCTCCTGTTGACTGCTCTGCCACAAGAAAGCCTAAGAAATGCTCTTTTACTTGTGGAATGTCTTCTTGTGACACTATCCTAACTATGACAGAGAGCTGTTCCTTATGACTCAGATCTGGGGTGCAGTCTAAAATGATGGAGAAATATTTGGATATTTTGATCTCTGTAACAATGTGTTGTATTATTTTAGAACTGATGGAGTCTATCAGTTCATTTTGAATTGTTTTGCCAAGATAATGTACATGACTGCCAGCTCCACTTTCCACCCTACTGACATGCTGCTTCATCACTGGATCAAATTTGGCCATGAGCTCCACCTCTTTCAGAAAATTTCCATTGTCTGGTTTATGTAATGTGTCTGTGGAACCCCTGAAAGCTATGTTTCTTTCAGCTAAGGACTGAATTATTGCCACCAATCGATGTAGAACATCACGCCACCTTTTTCTCTCAGCCTCAACAAGTGCCATCTCTTGTCTATCTATTGTGATCCCTTTTGCAAAACGGACCTCCAATTCCTGTTCAGGGTGTACCCTGCCTAACGCCTGATAATTGCTGGGATAGGCTCCAGCTGCCCCGTGACCCTGAATTGGATAAGCGGTTAAGAAGATGGATGGATGGATGGATGGATGGACCTCCAATTCCTTCCATGTTGCCATGTGAGCATTATGCTCCTGGCTATCCTCATGGACCTTGAGCAAGTGACTTGCATTTTTCCAGTCCTTCAGTCCTTCCCTATTAAGTTTGTACTCTCTTTTAGAAAAAAGTTTGTAGCAGAAGCAGTGCAAGCTATCATCTTTTTTAGAGTACATAAGCCAGCTTCTTCGGACTTTTTCTCCATTGATTAAGAGTCTGTTAAAATAGTCATGCTGACATCTTCGTCCGTCTTTTGCTTTAGGGAATGTGAAGCTGTTTTCTATTTGAAATGGACCTCTGTGAACCAACTCTGTTCGTACCTTATCAGTTAGAGGAGCTGGCCAGTCAGCTGGGTCTATTGGAGCAACAGAAGGTCCGATTGATGTTGCTGCATACCTGCTAGGTTGTGCTATGGAAGTGAGCCACACTCTACGAGCAGACAGTGAATAGGAGCACTGATGCATAGAGGTGTATGTGCGGGGTGCTCTGATGTAGGGTCATGTTTCTGACGCAATTACTAGGGTGTTCGAATAGGAGCGAGGACAAATAGAGCGCTTTACATTAGCGTTCGATAGCGGTATGTTAGTTGTTCGTGTATGAGATGGCTGCCAGAGCGTCAAACCTAAGGGGGAAAAGAGTGCGGCTTAGGACTTATGTTATGCAAGATTCAAGACAACGTCTTGATGCTTTTCGTCATTGGTTGGATCTCCTTGCCTCCGCCCCCCCCCCCCCCCCCCCCCCCCTTTGCAAACTCACCTAGCGTACATTCGTTCTGTATTTGATTTGGTGTGATAATGGGAAAACTGTGAGGCTTGGCGCCGAAGATGTATGGCTGTGGTGTTATAATTTTAGGGTGCTATTTGACGTGAATGAGTCCATTAGTGTGTATATCCTAGCCATTTTGGAGTAACCTCTCCTTTTGAATGGATGTTTTAAAATTATCCTCGGAGGATCTTTTTGCGGTCTTTCTCTTTGAGATTTTTGCATGACCATAACGCTGCGAATACCAGGCTGGAACTTTGAGAAATAAGCCCATGCTGTGGGTGTTCAACGCTGAGCGTCTTTTCTTTCGATGGAGTTATATGCTTCTGGCCTTCCATCATACTCCACCGTCATGCCGGAGGTGGCGTTGTCAGTTTCAGTGTCCGATGTGAGTTACTATGTCTCTGTTCATTTAGATCCGTATAGCCGATTGGATGCCTCTAAATTCGCAAAAGCTTTTACAACGTGGGTCGAGAGGAAAGTAGTGAGATGCGGCTTCAATGCTGATGAGATCGGAGGAAAGACAGAAGGACGCGCTTGATGCTGCTGCATCACTGCTGGTTTCTGCTGAGGTGGAGGCAACAGAGGGATTGACAAGGGTGGGACTGAGAAACCTCAGCAGCGCATCTGAAGACAGAAGAGGAGTAGGTGACACATAATTAAAAAAAAATGAAATAAAATGAAATAATATAAATGAGAAACCTAGATATACATGCATGATGTATACCAGTGGTTTTCAAAGTGTGGGATAGTGGACCTCCCCTAAGAGAACTCAAAAGCAGCCGTGCCCCCCCCCCCCCTTTATTATTACTTTTATTAGTGTTATTGATGTTGCTTTGCAAACTTCAAATAAGATTTCAACAATAAATGCCATGCACATCTTTATTTAACATCTTAAACATGTATGTTCATAAACATATTAACATATAACATTTTTAATCACAATCTCTGTTTGTTTTTAGCATTTTTTTAATCACATTTAAATCCTCTTTAACATTATTTAAACACATTTATACAGAAGTTTAAAAAAAAACAATTATACATATGTGTTTAACATTTCTATATTTACATCCAGTTTTTAACATTTATTTTAACATTTACATCCTTTTTTAACATTTTAAACACATTTATGTTAAAAACATATACAAATGTGTTTAAAAAATGTTAAACAAGGATGTAAATATACATTTAAATTTAACATTTATATTCATATATCATATATATTTAAATCAATATATAGGCTACAGTCTATGGTTAGAACCATTGACTTGACTATTAATATTTCGGTTAGAAGCAGAACTAACAGATAGCGCTGGATCATTTATAAATTAGCTAACCATATTATGCTAATGGCTAATGGCATTATTGATCATCGTTCTGTAACGTAAAAATAATCTCACATATCATCTTTACTGTAGGCTAATATTACCTCTGTCTTTGTCCCGTTTTTCCTCCTCTTCTTTCCTTTTTTTCCTCCCCTGGGCACCAGACTGTTTGGGACGCTTTGACATATTAATTTTTGACGCAATGAAAACGAAGACCGTATCATGGCAGGTAAAAGTAGTCGTTGAAAAGCGGTGCGGGGGGGGGGGGCAGATAGACTGAGTAGCCTCGCAGTTTCCCAAGCTGCTTTGTGGCGCCTCATGCTAAATATGAAACTTTTTAACTGATTGGAACGTTGGGATAATGTTTTGCAATTATTACACTTTAAGTGCCTTGAGTCTTGAGATGACATCTGTTGTGAATTGGCGCTATATAAATAAATTGAATTGAATTGATGATTTTTTGTGCACCGTGAGCAAAGTGTGTCTGTGATTCCTTGAAATCCCCCCTCCACGGTCGCGTGGTAGAGGGCGCTTGGAAGAAAAGTTTATCTTGCATTTGCGACCTTGGCGCCCCCTAGGTGCATGGCGCCCCTAGCATTTGCCTATACTGCCTATGCTACGGGCCGGCCCTGAGGTTGACTGTTAATAGTGGCCAAAGATGTACACCCGTGTCTCAGATGTACCAATAAAAGCTGTGGCTATTTCTCTTTTGTCTAGTTTCTTCAGTCTATCCCTGTGGACATGGCAGACCACAGTGCTGTTAAGCCTCAGCTGTGTCATCGTCGACCTCAGCCAGGTCTTCAACCGTGGCAGAGCGCTGAAACTCCTTTCAGCCTCACAGGATGACACTGGGACCACAATTAGCAGTCTCACCAGAGTTTGAACTTGTGAGAAGAGCCCTCTGACCTCTGGTTGCATCACTCTAAGAATTTGGGCTGCTTCTTTGCAGGAAGTGTAGGCATGATTTGCTTTAAACATTGCCAGCTGAATTTGCAGTTTGTGCAGGTCCAGTTCTGGGTACTGGCTCACCATATCGTTGGTCTTTCCGGTAAGCAGCAGCTCCTCCAGCTTATCCAGACTCGGCTGGTCAAGCTGTCATTTATTTCTCTACATAGTTCTCAGTATGTTTTAATTGCACACAAATTACTCTAATTGGTCTATTGCCATTATTTATTTTTATCCACAACTTTCATTCCTGTTTGTATTTGTAGTAGTAATTGTTGTGTTGTAGATCCATCTGTTGGTGCAATCAAATGTTTTCCACATTTTCTTCACAAGTTTAACCGACCCAAAGCCCCTGCAGATGGATAAAACTTGCATATGCTTTTTTTTTTTTTTCTAGAACCCTCACCTGCTGAACCGGATCTGAGCTTGCTTCAACACACTCCACTTCTTCAGCCAGTGATTGTGCTTGCTGTAAGAGTATACCAAAGTTGGTTTTATATTTAGTGCAAGGTTATCAGTTTTTCTGTTATGTGAATCTCACTTCTGCATTCTCAGCTGCCTGTTCGAGCATATCTTTGTTTTTCTCTGTCACATGCTGTTCCTGATAGAAAATGGGTAATAAAACAAACATTGTGCGATTTGATTTGTTTCTTTTTTGTTAATGCAGCATAGATTTTGACTTAATTATCTTTGGGGGTTTTTTTGTGGAAAAGTATAGATTCTTAAGGTGTCCATTTGTTGACTTCCAAAAAAGGACACATTCCTGAAACACTCAAGTTGTTATTTGAAAAATACTTGACTTTAACATATTTAAAGTGTGCCTGCCCTATGTGATTAAAAATGTAAACCTCATAGGCTAAGTCAAAAAGTAAAATTACTGTTCTCTGGAAATGACTATTTTAAAAATTACCCTGAAACACTAATTGGTCAGTCATATGGGCCAAGTCTTTTTTTCTTTTTCTTGTCTAATGAAACAAAACGCAACAAAAATGTGGATGTTTGGCACCTGAAAACCCTATGCTACTTATACTTATGGTGTACTCTTACATCACATGTGACTCTAGGGGGCGCTGATTCCTACTGAACAAACGTGCTGCTACTTTGTAATGCCATTAAAATCTGATTTTTAGGTTAACATTGTTTGTCCTTCAGTCACTTTTGCACCTAAAACCTGAATTGAGACTTATTTACACACTTTCACCCCAATTTTTTTTCCCTCTAATACTTTTGAGTTATGGAGGAGTCATTTAACATAAGGCCTTTTGCTGTCGGGACCTTGTAGGAATTAAACAGCGCCACTCAGTGACTGATGAAGTCTCCTAAAAACAAGATGAAAACCCAGACATTTTATCAATCTATGAAATCCTCCCAGATCCCCATGGAAGCCACGAGAAGCAAACATGTCTCAGGAAGAGGTTTGTTCACTTGGCATAGCTGTTTGGTTTGTAACCGTTATTGCTGCTAGCTAACTGTTAGCAGCCGAGAAGAGAAAAAGTCATTGTCCTGTTTTATCTACGTCAGTTTAAAAAATAACACTGGATATCTTATATTTATTTTTTTAAGGGGTGCACTTACAGCACATTTTTTCTTGCCGAAAAACCATCGGATATCGGTTGCGTTTTTTCTTTTCGACATGGTGGGACACCAGCTTCAGCTTAACTTTTTTTTTTTAAATCAATGAATCCGGTAGTTCACAGCTTAGCTGTGGGAGTGTGGAGTTGACCAGAGAGTGGAGCCTGATATAAGCGGTAAGATGAATATATTTCTCTGAAAATCTGATCGCATATTTGACTATATCCACCACAAAAAATACAAAAAGCATCTTTTGTGTTAGGTTTGCTATCATATGGTTATTAATGATTCTTCCTAGTCTACAGCCTAATGGTGGGTTTTAATGTCATTAAAAGAAAATCATCTGACTTTCAGCTTTATTGAATAATTGAATGATTTTTAACAACAGTCAATACACTATGGTGCATACTGTAGTGAAACGTCAAACTGAAGAATACTCAAATATGCATAGCATAGGCTATTTAAAAATTGTCCCCGACAATATTTAAACTCCACTCAAGTGTAATTATGTTGTCCCCCCCAATTCTAAAAACAAACTGACGCCAATGCTCTCCAGTGTTGGCCATGCTTGAATACTTTGATATCCAAAGAGTTGTACAAGTTATCCAAGTATTGTGGCTGCAGAGCAAGCCCAAATTATAGCCACCACTGTAAGTTTAGAGTGAACCGTTTCTTCTAATATTCTCTATTTGGTGTTCTCCAAGGATGCATTCCAGTCAGACTTTTCTACTTTTCCCACCGCCTATCCAAAGGATCCAAACTGGCCTAAAAATGGGCAGTTTATAGTGCAGATATAACTTTGCTGATGTATTTTCTTTAGAAATAAAACAACCAAATAAGCCATTATTGTTCTGTTTTTTATTTTATTTACATTAACTTTAGCTTATAATAATTCTTTTTGAATTTGTATGTTTCACAAAGCAGGATTAGTGAAAAAGCTGAGTTGGCTTAACCGATACAGAAACCTATCAATCAAATTAATCACTTAGCCAGCTGTACCATCAGGAACCAAAATCATTGTTTAAAACGGGGACATTACTCCGCCATCAATTTTTTAACCAGGAAAAATTTTATTTTTGGCAAAGTGCAAAGAAAAAACACACAATTGGACTCGAACCCACAATACCTCGATCATTAATCCTATGCCCTAATCCTATGGTCAGGGCTTTTTATCAAGCAAACGGAACACCAAATTGGTTTGTCATGCTGTCATACGGTTTATTAAATTGGGAAATAGATTGCCAGTCCGTGCGCACAGTTTAATACACAGAGGAAACGGGTTAGTAATTCATGCCCACTGTTTAATAAACAGGAAATGGATTAGTAATGACTAATAATTGCCGGTCCGTGCGTTCGGCCCACAATGTGGATGGAACATGTTAGGAGCTATACCATTGGCTGAAAGCGAACAGCTGGCTAAGTGATTCAATTGATTGAAAGGTTTCTTAGCCAATGGTGACATTAGTTGTCCGTCCACGTTAGGCGAGTCTGAAAACTCACCACACAGAATTCTCTCACAAATGCAGAGAGGTTCACAAATGACAAGTGGTGGGTTCATGCACATTCATTAATTTGTATGATCTGTGAGTATATATTTGGATTTTTCAAAATTATATTTGTGAAACAGCTTGTGTGCATTTATGAAAAAGATTATTTGCATTTTTGAAACAGATTTTGTGCATTTTTTAAAGAGATTGTGTGCAATTGTGAACCTCATCGTGTGCGTTTGTGAAACCGATCGTGTGCATTTCCGAATGAGCATATACATTCGTGAAAACACTGCTTGAGTTTATTATTAAGGAGACTTTTCTATCTCCAAAGGGGGGAATTTTTTTATTTTTACTTTTTAGTCATGAAAACAGGTTTGTTTATGCTGGCTGCAGGGCATCTTGCACATACGTTTACCCTTTATAAACGTGCAGAAAAATGTGAAAAGCAAATTTATCGTTGACATAAAAAATTATAAGATAAGATATATTAGGATGATTAAAATTAAAGATAAGAATTCACTTGACTTATCCACTCAAAGTAATTGAAATTATTTTTTCCCATGGCAGCATCAGCAGCACCTTGTCCCCCCTCTCAGACCCACAACTTTGCATATTTTTCTGTGCGGAAAAAAGTTCACCTCTGGACCAGAGGAACCCAGACGGGGACATAGGCAGAAATACTTTTCAGGTGTAAGAATCCTTACCCTCGGTTTATTAAACTGTGCGCACGGATTTGGAGTCCTGCAGGAAAGTATAGACTTTTGAGTCACTGTAGCCGGGGACATGTCCTGGTAATATTCATGAAATACAGTTTTGTCCCCACCACTACCAATATTGCATTTGTTGTACATGGAGTTGACACAAACCTGGTCATTAATGATTCTGAGTATACAGTAGCTTAGTTGTCTTATTTAGATGCTCTGAAAAGGTCCAGTACGATGCCCAAATCTGCGTGCACATAAAACTTGCGCATGGATTCAAAACCATACGCAGGTTTTATTAAACTGAGGGTACATACAGTATTCCTACATCTCATAATTTCTGTACCTGATCCCTGTTGGCAGAGATGAAGGGAAGATAGTTGAGTGTTTTTATCATTGTATTCCCCTCGTCTGTCAAAATTAGGTTGATTGTGCTGGATCTCCTCTCGAACTCTGCTGTGGAAATGGAATGTGTAAACTGTAGCTATAATTTTTTGAAGGTGTTTTCCTATGTCGTTTAAGTCCTTCAGAAGTTGCAGAATTCACGTGAAGGGAAATATTACTTTGTTGGACTACTGGGAGCAACAAAAAACGTATTCTCCCCCCCCCCACACCCCCACCCCCCCGGCATGTGGAAACCCACATTTTTCTCGGCATCAACCTTCTTTCTGTTGACTATATTGGAGGTCAAATTTATCGTACCCAGAAAACTCACATTTTTAGAAAGGCTGTTATAAAAGGAATTTATGTGTGGCTTTCATATAGACAGTACCCCTAATTCCATAATTAAGGGTACATTTCATATTAACCTATGAGTTAAGAAATCAGTTTGCTTTTTTGCTGAATATTCTACTTGTTTCCTTAATATATCATTGGAATGTGCTAAATTAATTTATTGGCATGCTTAAGCTCACATGATTACTTAAATATTTATATCAAAATAAACTTCTTATTCATTATTTTGTCAACTGTGTCAAAAAAGTTTAGTCCTTTAGACATTAATGAAATACTAAATATTTGATAAAACATTTGTAAGTTCTTTAGTCTATTCTGTGTTTTTGTTGTTTAACTGCTTTCAAAATACTAATTTTGAGCTAGATAATGGATATTTTGTGGGAGAGTATCATGAAGTATTATTATTTCTTCTAAATTAACCCACATTACGTTGAATTTAGAATTATTCAACATTTCTATGTCAGACCTTGCTCTCTAAAAATGTTCCCCATCATTTTACTGCAGTTCAGCCAACATTTAAAGGGGCTGTATTATACTATTTACAGCTTTCAACTAGACATATATATGATAAAATGTTACTGTTGGTGTTATACAGCATTACTTTGTCCTGAAATTGAACTTGTATCCTGTAGTTAATGTTAGACCACGAAGTGAAGCGGCTTGTTTCTACCCCGCTGCTCCACTTCAGAGCCAGGAGGAGATCACACCGAAACAAACAGTGCTAAGCTTCATCACAAACAGACCGTATTCTCACAAAGAATTTGAAAATCACAAAGCACCACAATGAAACTGTTAGATTAACGGCTCAGGTTTATTTTGTTTTTTTGTTGTAAAAAATTGAGTCAATAAAGCCTGTCTCAGTTGCTAAAACTCCAGGCTTTAGACGGAGCCCAAACCAACACACTAAGCAAATCTTTCCAGCCCAGTATATAAAAAAGCCGTGGGTGTTGTTTGAACCCGTTTACTGTACATTCTGAGATGCTAGAGATCAATTAAGTAACCACACAATGCTGTTAAAAGATCACATAAGCAGCTTGATAAATGGCTATCTCACATTAGCATGTAGCCACTTACTTCTCTGTCCATCAGTCGTCATTGTTCTTTCCTGTAATCCATGCAGCCAAACATGCATTTTCACAGAGAAAGTAAAAAATCCAACACAAAAAGTCTTTTAAGCTGCCAAAAACCAAAGCCTCCATGAGCTGTGAGGAGGACGAGGGTGTGTTTGAACGGTATCACAGGTAAGCCGCACCGCCTGCAGGGGCAGTGCAGACACCTAAACACCCTCTTGTTTTGAACTAGTGATGTCACTAATTGAAAACTCAGTCGATTTCTAGGAGAGGGAGGGGCAGCTGCTCAGAGGGCAGAATTCAGGAGGATTACTCAGACATGCGTTAATTAAGCCAAAAACTACTCTGGTGATGGTTTTTATGAGACAATTGCATTACCAGATGGTTGAAAACTCCAAAAACTTGATTTTGCTTGATATAGCCCCTTTAAACAAATTATGAAACAAAAATCACCTGTAACATAGTTGACAGCAAAGTAACAGTTGACAGGACGCATTATGAATGGAGAAACCTTTGTGTACGATAAAAACCTTTATTGTGATAACAAATCTACAATCTGTCATATGCAAGTTTACTATAAATTGATTAGATTTTTTTTAAACATGACATTTTTTAAACATTCCCCTTCCATCTGTCCATTCTTCCTTTGATCTGTTCTTCTCCTCTCTTTTTTCCCTTTGTCATTTTCCCCTTCTTCCTTTAATTAATCCTCCTCTCCTTCCGTACTTTCTTTATCCTTCCCTCCCTTGATCCACAATTATTGAACAAGTAGTGAAAAATCTTTCTCAGATCTTTCTGTCCTTCCACCCTTCCTTCCTCCTTTCATCCCGTTCTTTGTCATTTCTTCACTTCTTCCATCCAGCCATCTATCCTTCTAATGTATTGTACACATCAGTTAACTTACATAAAACATTGGCAAAAAAATCAACATATCAGCTGTTAATACAAGATCAAGATCATATCACGGCGAGTCCTGTACTGGCGCTGCTTCTCAGCAGCGCATAACCTCATCTCTATAGACCAGAAATTACTCTGTTTAGTAATAGTGTATAGCATAATTGATAGGGCTAAAATGACATGTCATTTCAAATCACTGAAACGTCAAAATGATCCCTGAAATCTATAGGGTTGTTGGGTCACACACACAGCCATCGGGTGGCGCTAATCTGCACTCTAGCTCTACAGGAAGTAAGGGCGCAGAGTATATATATACCAGCCAACAAGCAGCAACTCTCCCTTATTCACAGCGAGTCCCAGCCGGCTTGTTCCAGGGAAGAAGAAAGCAGCCACCTCTCCTTCACTGGTGACGGGACGGCCCGAGTTTCTTGGAGAAACTCAGACCACCAGGTTAATCATAAACCTTGATAAACAGAACATTGTGTGATCTTCAAAGCCCGTTGAAACCCCCTCTGAGTTTCAGGCTGTTGAACGCTGAGAAACGGAGCTTTGAGCTGCACATGTGTGAGTTTGAACCAGCCGAGGCCTCATTCAATCAATGCCACAGAGCTGATGAGAATTGCCATGCTGGAAACCGCAAAAAGGTACTGTAATTGAAAGAAGCTGGTGTTGATCGTTGCTTAGCCACATCGGAGGACAAGGTAACGGCATCCCCTTTGGGCCACAAGGGTCACTGTAACCAGCTACTGCAGCCACCGTTAGCCGCTAGGCTAACGTTGCCTCATCCCCTTTCCTCATCGACCACGGAGCAAGTCGGAGCTTAATCGTTCATAAGGTCTGTTTCGGCAGACACAAATAAGTTAGGATAACTCATTTTAAAGGTGTTTCCCTTTTTATTGTTAACTTTTGATGTTTCATCGTCTATCTTTGGATAAACCAGCCCTTGGCCTGAAGTTTAATCGGTGTTTTAAAATACTTTTTTACCGACAGAGTCGTTTTAAATCCCGCTATTTGAGCTACTCAGTTTTTCCTTCCTTGTTTAATGTTTAATAAATAGATTCGACTCAATTCAAACGCCTCACGTGCGTTATAGGGAGCTAACGCTAAATAAGCCCACGTGTTTATTTAGGCCTGCATTTCATAAAAGAAGATCACTATTAATGGTTCAAACAGAACTCGGTTTAAAATAGATTTTTTAAGAACAAAATATAATCTTAACAGTGTTTGAACTCTCCTTATTTGATCAAAATACTGGAATTAAATTACTTACTGCGGTGATCAATCAATAAAGTTATGCTCCAAAGGTTAATTACTTTCACCCAGATAATTTTTAACAAAGATTTCTTAATCCAAAGAATGTTTTAATTTTCATTATATTGTGTTATTGGTTTACACATACATCAATAGTGCTAATAAGTGAAAAATAATCACAATTGGTAAGCTAATTTAGCTTTCATTTCAGCATCTGTAAATCAAACCATGGGTTCTTAAAGCATCTAGATTCCTCCAAAGCTTAAACCAGAATTCATGTTTTCTGTCTTTATTGCATTTTTATCGATTTGTTCTTTTATTTTGAGTTTCATATACTTTGATCAGTAGTGTTATTTACTAGCTTGAATAGTTAAATGCTTGTCTTTTCTTCTTCTTTTCTTCTTCTTTCTATCTTCTGTTTTTAGGAAAGTCACTTTTTGTTCCACACACATATGGCAAGGTTTCATGATCAATAAACGGTAAAGAATTAATTCCTTCATAACTTTTACCTCAGCCCCAGCTGGGCAGGTGTTAAACTATATCAGACTGATATAGATATTTGGCTATTTAAATAGTTCCTTAGAACAGTTAATATTTTTTCATAAATTTATCTCATTGACTGCCATAAGCAGTTCTGTAACTGTTAATAGCCAAATAGCTGCATTTAACCTTAAATCCACAACAGGGTGGAATGGAAAATATCCATAATAAGTCTAGTTAAGGAGTAAGGATTAATTCAGTGTATAAATAATATTGTTGAGTTAATCCCTGTATCATTCAAATCATGTGTTATGTACCCTAATTACTAAGTAATTACACTTCCAGTCACCTTAGTAATTTTAATAATAGTTAATGAATTGTTGTGGATCAGCTGACTTCTTCCCTGATACGTATCACTCATGTTTGAGTGTATTTATTTAGTGTATTATATATTTCAGATCTAAGATGGCGCCGCGGATGGACGCCTCGGTACTTCGCTCCCTAGTACTTGATACAATTTTACTTTTTTGCGTAGTTTTCTGCACTCCCTCTGCTATTAAAATGAGCAGAGAGGAAATCCTACAAATAGGGCTATCCAGTGCCGGACTTTTTTCACCGGTTTTTAATCAACCAGACTACTTTATGGAGATTCTCACTGGAGGAGCAGCAGCGCTCTGTGGATTTAGACAGAGACGCCGACGAGGGAAACGAGCTGGTGTGCTCGTTAAATTGCGACAGCGGGGATTACGCACCGCTCTCCCATCCATACACCTGGGGAACGTTCGCTCTCTGCCTAACAAAATGGATGAATTGCTCCTTCTCCTATCCAAGAACTCAGACTTTCGTCGTTCTGCCGCCTTTTGCTTCACTGAAACCTGGTCCAGTGAACACATCCCGGACAGCGCACTACAGCTGCCGCGCTTCCAGCTGTTCCGAGCGGACCGCTGCGCGGAACTGTCTGGGAAGTCAAAGGGAGGAGGAACGTGTTTCTACATTAACGAAGGTTGGTGTACAGATGTCACAGTGTTAAAGAAGACATGCAGCCCTCACCTAGAGTCTTTCTTCATAAACTGTAAACCATTTTATTCACCGCGGGAGTTCGCCTCGTTTGTGCTGGTCGCTGTATACATTCCACCGCAGGCGTGTGTAACGGAGGCGTTACATCACCTCGCCGACCAGATCACAGACGTGGAGAAAACTCACCCGGACTCTCTGCTAATCATTCTCGGGGATTTTAATAGAGCAAATCTCATCCTTGAACTGCCTAAATATAGACAACACGTGACGTGTCCCACCAGGGACATGAACACTTTGGACCACTGCTACACCACAATAAAGAATGCATATCGCTCTGTCCCCCGTGCTGCTTTGGGACTTTCTGACCACTGCCTGGTCCACCTCATCCCATCTTACAAGCAGAAGCTGAAATCTGCTAAGCCTGTAGTAAGAACTGTGAAGAGTTGGACAGATGAGTCAAAGATGCAGTTACAGGCCTGCTTTGACTGCACTGATTGGAGTGTCGTTGAAGCAGCAGCCTCAGACCTGGACGAACTGACTGACACTGTGACATCTTACATCAGCTTTTGTGAGGACATCTGTGTGCAAACCAAAACCTTCTGCACGTTCAACAACAATAAACCATGGTTCACTGCAGAACTGAGACGGCTACGCCAGGACAAGGAGGAGGCCTACAGGAGTGGGGATCGGGACCTGTACAAGCAGGCCAGGAACAAGCTGACAAAGGAGATCAAGGCAGCAAAAAGGATCTACAGTGAAAAACTGAAGGAGCGTTTTTCTGCCAACGACTCTTCTGCAGTTTGGAAGGGCCTGCAGACCATTACCAACTACAGGAGACCATCCCCCCACCCTGTGGGGAGCCCCCGCCTGGCTGAGGACCTCAATGACTTTTTCTCCAGGTTTGAAACTGACGATCTGTGAACAGGATGTGCGCCAACTATTTCAGAGACAGAGGATTAAGAAGGCATCAGGTCCTGATGGAGGTTCTCCGTCCTGTCTGAAAGTCTGTGCTGACCAGCTGGCTCCCATCTTCACTCAGATCTTCAATAACTCCCTGGAGCTGTGTGAGGTCCCCTCCTGCCTCAAACGCTCCACCATCATCCCGGTTCCCAAGAAGTCCCCTGTCACAGGATTAAATGACTACAGACCAGTTGCCCTGACATCTGTGGTCATGAAATCCTTTGAACGACTGGTGCTGTCCCACCTGAAGGAAATCACGGATCCCCTGCTAGACCCCCTGCAGTTCGCCTATAGAGCAAACAGGTCAGTGGACGATGCAGTCAACATGGCTCTCCCCTACATCCTGCACCACCTAGACTCTGCAGGTACCTACGCTCGGGTCCTGTTTGTGGACTTCAGCTCTGCATTTAACACCATCGTCCCAGAGCTCCTCAACCAAAAACTGTCCCAGCTCACCGTGCCTCCCTCCACCTGTCAGTGGATTACCAGTTTCCTGACTGACAGGAGGCAGCAGGTGAAACTGGGTAACTTCATATCCAGCACCCGGTCCCTCAGCATCGGCGCCCCCCAAGGATGTGTTCTCTCCCCACTGCTTTTCTCCCCTTACACCACTGATTGCACGTCAAGAGACCCTTCTGTGAAACTCCTGAAGTTTGCAGATGACACCACCGTCATTTATTTATTTTTTTCCGTTTTTTAATTTCACTTATTTAAGTTCTGTACTGGAGAGAAAAGTTGCCGGAGTCAAATTCCCTGTATGTGTCATACTTGGCCATTAAAGCTGATTCTGATTTATCTAATTACTACTATTGGGGAAATTATCAACAATATAGTTATTTGGCTATTCATAGTCAAAAGACTGCTTATGGCAGTCAAGATTAATAATTTATGGAAAATTATTATTATTCGGGGCAGGATTAAGAAATATTTTAATAGCCAAAATATCTGTCTCATAATCTGAAGGAATTAATTCTTTACTGTTTATTGACCATAAACCTTGCAATATCTGTGTGCTGAATCAAGAACGACAACAATTACTTTACAAAAATAAAAGATTTATTTATAAAAAGGAAAAAGACATTTTTATACATTTTTATTCACCAAGCTAGGAAAAGGGCACACTACTAATTAAAACAAATGAATAGTTAAAAACAAAATAAGACAAAAAGATGGATACTGTACGTAATAAGATGAGAAACCATGAATTCTGATATGATTTGGGAGGGATCGGGGTCCTCTAAGATCCAAGGTTTGATCTGCAGATGCTGGAATAAAACTTAGTTTTACTAATTGTAATTAGTTTAACTAATTTAGCACCAATGGTTTACCTCTAAATCAATAAGCAATGTAATTGCAGCATGTGTAGTCCACAATGTACGCGAAGAACGAATGAGGAATTATTTGTACCGAGGTATAGGCTACTCAATACGTCTCCATTACGTTTCACATTGCCAGAATCGACATGCTGTTGTTTTCCTCGACAGTTCGGCATAATGACAAAGAAACGGGCCCTGATGCTAATGTTAGCAATGACGACTCATTGTTTTTATCTCCCAAACAATTCCTTACCTTTTCAATCTGATGACCAGTCTCCTCAATATGCGCTAATGTAACGTTACTTTCCACGAACATGCATACTTTGTTCGACTGTTGTGAATATTTGAAATGTCAATTTACATTCAGTACAAGTAAGTTAGCCAAACATAGGTGAATCTTACCTGTCCAGGAGAAAACTGGCGACGTTGACGTCTGTATTCAAATTCTTCTCAATTTTCAGCCGTCTCCATCTTTCAAAGGCATCTCCTATACAAATCCTTGTTTTATTTCTGACTTTGTCACGACGTATTTCGGATTGATAACGAGGTCTTTTAGGTTTCGTAACGTTATACATGTTTTGTCCGTAACGTTCGGAGCTTCAGCTGTGGTAAACGGAGCAGACCTGGCAACCCGGCTGAGGAAACTCTACTGACTTCGTGATTTGTAGATAGCTTGAAGGTGGAGCCTCAGACCAAAACAGAACATGACAACAATAACATCACTTGAGGGCTGCAACTTTCACTTTTACATAATATCCTGGCCGGACCACTGTTGACAGTGATATAAGTATTTCAAAAGAACATGATTTCTTAATGTCCAGTGACATATCGGGGCCATTTTATGATTAATTAAAATACATTTCTTACATACGTTTCCTTTAACAATAAAATAAGTAAACACCTCTAAACTGTGTTATCCCAAATAGACCTTATGAACGTTTAAAGTCCTCCGAGTTGCTGCACATCGATGAGGCGGGGGGGGGGCTTCTCCTAGCAGAGGTGGGAAGCTCCTGGCTTTGGCTTCCTCCTGGCTGGCTGCTTGGCGATCGGCATCCACCTTTTAACAGTACGTTTTTGGAGCTCTCCAGTTTGGCATTCACCTTATCGGCTCGGTGGCGCCGGGTAAATGCGGATTCTGGTTGGTTCAGCTCTCGGCACATGTGACTAACAGCTCCCGTTTCTCTGCAGTTGACAGCCTGAAACTCAGAGGGGTTTTGTCGGGCTCTGGGGATAAACGTCTTTGTATATCAATGTTCAAAATTCACCTGGAGTGATCTTTGGATTCCTTACGAGCAAGTTTCTGCCAGAAACTTTGGCCTCCCTCTGCCAGCGAAGAAATATATGGTTGGAGATGATCTTCTGTTGCTCCCCGGCCCGCAGAACGTAGAAAGAGCGGTCGGCAGAGTTCAGGTAGAACAACGGGGTTTGTTTATCAATGTTTTTCAGCCACCAGATCGGTCTTCCGTCTGGTGTTGCTCGAATGAGTTCCTCCTCGAACTCAGACGTGTCTCCTTTGCCCACGAAGGAAGGTTCTTTGAGTCTTGCCTGTGTCTACCCCGGCCAGAGGGCTACTTGGCTAGGAAGGAGCAGCTGGGTGAGCTCCTCCATTTATAGATTTCTGCGCCCCCACTTCCTGTGGGGCTAGAGCAGAGTAGCGCTACCTGCTGGCTGTGTTTGACGCAACACTACATTATTTTTTATATTATCATTTAATTTCTGTATAGTAACAATTTAATCAAGTTAATGTTTTTTTTTTTTATTCAACGGACTTAATAAGCATAAACCCTGGTAACATAGTTGACATTTTCTCCATTTTAGGCCCTACAAACCTTAAACATGTCATCATGACTTTGATCAACTAGTATTTCTATGCACTTTCTTTACATTTTGTTGATGGTAACTTCTAAAGTAAATACACAAGAAAACGTTGATAAAATAGTTGATGAACAATCCACTCCATATGCAGACAATCATTTTGATGAAATATTGAAGAGGAGGAGTTGAAACTTACCACTCTGTCTTCAGAATTCCCGCTAAAAAGAGCTTGGCATCTGTAGCTTATTTGAATTTGGAGTAAATCATTGCTGATTTATACGGGTGATAACAATGGGTGACAAAGTTGACAAAGATTCCTTGGACACACACAAAGTGACAAATTTAATGTTTATTAAGGATTCAGATAATTTTAAAAACACCTTGTGTTTTATTTTGAACAAATAATGCTGAAAATAATAAACACAAATATGTCTTCTATGGTTAATTTTGAAGAGCAAACTTGAAATCGGAGAGCGCAAAAACGACAAATTCCAGTATATAATTTGCATATTTTGCTTGTTAACTTTCTGTATTAAACGAAAGAGAAATATCACCCAATTTAAAATTGGTAATTACTTGAAATTAATATTTTATCAAATTGATAAATACACTCCATGGACATGGTATGTACCTGTAATTATAGAATCACTCATTAAATGTTGGCAATGATAGTATGGCTAAAGATTTTAATTTTCTTTGTTTGGGCAGGGTAACGTAAGGCTATCCCCCAAACCCCACAAGGGAAAGCCCGATACAAAAATCTATTTTGCTTTTAATTCAATGTGCATATTACAAGTTCCAATGAGCCTTTGCTGTCGTACAAGTTTGTGGGTCACCATGTAGCTATTAAGAAAATGGAGCGGGATTTTCAGTGGCATACAGACAAAAGAGATTTATTTAGAAATATGCTAATTTTCTGTATGCAGTCTTTAATGTATCTCCACAGGGGAGAAGTAAGAGGAGATCATCTTTTCTTTTTTTCATTTGTTGCCATGGTGAATCATGTTTTGTGTCCCGTTGATGAGCACTTTTTATCCTCATGTTCTTAGTTTGACTGCTGAGTTATCCTATTTAGTTTTTAAATTAAATTCACTTTTATTTATATAGCACCAATTAACAACAAATGTTATCTCGAGGCACTTTACAAAGAAAGTCATTTCAATACAATTATACTAACATTCCGATCAGTTAAAAGTTTTCTATGTAAGGAATTCCAGCAGATTGAGATGAGTCATAGACGTGGGTTGTGCCCGGATCATGCATACTCCAACCACAGCAATTCCTCAGCAATCCTTCATACCGAGCAAGCATGAAGCGACAGGGAGTAAAAATTCCCCTTTAACAGGAAGAAACCTCAGGCAGAACCTGGCTCAGTACAAGCGGTCATCTGCCACGACTCTCTGGGGGTCTGAGAAGACGGATAGGAGAAAGCTTGTAGGATGCTTGGTCACTTTGAGCATCATCTGGACCGATATTCACCATCCAGCAGGGGACTTTATAGTTCAGCAGGCTACCAGACTGGGTGGAGCTTCTATGGGGGGAAAAATACTGAGAGAAAACTGGGTTAACAATCGCAGCAGCAAAATATATCGGGAGAGTAGTAGAAGAGAGAAGAAAAGTGGTCAGTCTGTCCTCCAACAGTGATCCAGTTACACAAAAACAGGATAGGTGGCAGAAGGATATGTTATGGTATAAGTTACCATGGAGATTTATTTATTGAACTAGCGTCCTACAGACCAGGACTTCTTTAATATCCTCCCTTATCTCAGTCATCAGTCACAGCAAACTAAAACCAATAATTATTACACTGCCCATTAAACACTGTTGTCACATTGAAAGATTTGTAATCATTAATTTCTATCATTTTGGATGGAGTAAAAGGCTATATATAAAATGAAAGAATATTAGGGCCACAGAGTAAACAAACCTCCCAGACTTCAAGAATAGTCATGAGATCATAATATTGCAATTAAGTACTAAAGCTGTTGGGGAGCATGTGACATGGCATGTCCACACAATTGCGAATCACTTGCATGCGTACCGTTTTTCGTCATGATTCTTTTGTAACATAAGAGAAGTTCTAGGACACCAGAAATCAAACAGTGTGATCCCAGCTTTATGATTATGAGGAGAGTTGTTAAAATGAGGGCTATGGAGCATTTTTTGGAATTCTACTTCAGTTTAGATTTCACAGAAAAGGAGATATTTAATATTATGGTATCAGGACTTTTTTTCACAAAAAGAATAAGTCTCATAAATGTAACACTTTTTCTTTCTTCCTCAGTTTGGCCCTAATATCCTGTTGTATAAAATACACATCCCATATGAAAATGCATCAAAGTGTAACTTTATGTTCCTTTATTAAATAAGGATAAAACAAAACAGGAAAACAATCAGATCCTTTAAAAACTGAATCGAGTACTCTTAAAGAGACAATACAGTGTTATACAAATTAAAGTTATTACTAATATTGTTAGTGAGGCTCTGTTAGCCTCTGTTGGGTTCAGTCACTTTGAGCAGGATTACTGCATAGCTACGGACCTAACAGCTCTGGTTTTGCCTCGAAACTGAATTTAAAACCAGGATCTGTACCAAAAGATGGAACGCCAGCTCCCAGGTACTGTAACTAAAAAAAAAAAATTGTTAACCCAATGTTTCACTTTTTAAGTTTTGTGTTACAATGCGCTTTGACAATGAAATCTGTGACCACATCCATCCAAAGAAGTAGCTTGTTTGACTGTCCACAAACTTTACCTAATCTCAAACCACTAAATTTAATATCAGCAGTTAAATCTCAGGGCCTACGGAGCTTGGCATGAGCTTACCTGCTCGACAGCGGATGTCGGTGGCTCAATCAAGACTGACTGCAGAACAGACGAGACGACGTGCTGAATTTAAGCAAACTACTACTTGGAGGAAAAGAAACAAATAATGTTTACCTTGGTAGCGAACAGGTAAGAGTGCATCGCCTAATCCCCATCTGACTGGCAGGCGTGTGACGTAAGAGAAGCTTGACCTCTGCCTCTAGGCTCAGTATGAGGGTGGTAATGGCCCCATGGCATCACGGTCCGGTATTTTTTGGCAGCCTAAACTGAGTGGTAATCTCCATGTAAGGCTAAATATCGGCATGCTTTTTGTTTAACATGGCAGTTTGTGTTGCAGTTAGCCATGCAGAGGACAGAAACTTGCATGTCATTAATCGTGCTCATTCCTCCCGCCCACTGCCGCACTGACCTGTAAAAAACTGAACATAGTGAAGGGAAACATTTTTTCACACAGACTGACACGCCATCCTTTCATACCAGAGAACATGGAAGAATTAACACCACAATTAAATGAGACCTTTAAGCAATCTAAAATACTTTGCCACACTTTCTCTGTTTGTTCTATCGCTGTGGTGATGTTGCCCTTTATAAAATGCACCATACTTCGTCTCATGCCTTCATGCTGATTTCTGCCTTCAACGGGGTAAAAAAAAGCCCTCTATTTGTTAATTCATTATCATTTATCACCATTGCGGCACTCTAGCAGCCACCATTTAGTTGGCGCTTTATGTTTATGGATCAAAATACATGCCATAAATATGCAAGATATACAACTGTTCGGTCAACAAAGCCTTTTACAGCTAAGCTCACCCTTCCATTATTCTTCTTTTAGCCAGCTCAACTTGGGGTATTCCATGAAGCAAAAACCAAGCTTACTTTGACAATCCCGGCTCAGTGTCCCCAGATTTGGTTTTATGACTGAGGCTAACTTGAAGCCCCGCTCATTCACTATGGTAACATATGCTCTTGGACCAGCCTGCTCCATGGCAGGCTAGATGTGAGGGTTATTTTAGCTTGATTAAATGATTGGATGATCCATAATGGTTTACACTGCTGGGCTGGGAATCTGCTGCTTTTCTGTCCCTCACCACACCCACCCTCCAATAAAAAGTTATTAAAGGAGTTGCACCAGCTGCAGTTTTCATTTTGGTGGTTAAATTATACAATCAAATTTGGTTTTATATTTTAAAGTATAGTTCTAATTAGATTTTACTTTGGCTGCTGGAAACTATTTGTTAAACCATTTGTTAAACCCATGTCACTACTGACCCCAAGCATGATTAATAATTACAAATAAATCCCTCTTTCTCTTAAGTGGATCCATAAAATCATCATGCTGTCCTGTCTAAATGTGTTTAAATAGGCTTAAGATACCTTGCAAATGGTATAAAATACACATGTAACTTAAAATACTGTATTAAAGTAACGTATTGAAGTAAGTTAGTAACTTTATTAAAGTAACATTTTGAAGACTTGAAATTGTTCCTATTCCTAGATATTTTTACATCCTTTTCTTAAATCATGTTTACCTCATTTAACCTGTCAGCTATTCTCAACGGACTCTGGATTATCATGCACTACCCAACGAGGTAAAATTATTTATTAACATGACTTTAGAAGTTTACAGTTAGAAGCGCTTCTCAGCGCTCCTGTGTCACTCTAAGCCATCTGTAAGGAACATCACCTAATTTACATTATAATGCAGCCCGTTGAGCTTTTCATATGCAGCCAGTGTTCCCTCTTAGGATGTAATTGTGATTCTAATAGACTAAATTAATTATTTTTTCAGACTGGGAGAAGAACGTGGCTCTTACCTTCCATACTCACTTAAATTGCATGAAGTCTCACTTGAATCAGCATGGATTGAATTCACCTGAGCTTCGTTGGTGGAAGCGAATAATCCTGGCATGAATTGTTACGCTAATTCAAGCGTGGATATTTTCAACGAGCCTCGATTTCTTGGGCTTGCTTTGTGGAATACCCCCCTGAACATGTGAAGATCAGGTGCAGCGAAAGCATATGTGGAATAAACATTAAAGGCTGATTCTATGTTCACCCTCTATAGAAAGCTAAATCACAAAAACGATAACTATCTAAACAAGTATAACATTAGCAGTACAACCTATCCAAAAGTATAAAAATTAAGTTAGCTCAACACTTTAATTAAATATAGGCCTAATAATAAAGACAATGGGCTTTACCTCCCACAGTTAAAAACAATCAACATGCGCTCCTCGTCACAGTCTTTACCCTTAAATGCTTCTGATCATACAAGGATCAACAGGAGTGGTTAAAGTAATAAAAGGTTCTGAATAAAAATTAATTAATAGAAACATACCTCCACCAGGTAATCGATATTAAATTAGCTTATGATCTGCTAACACTCTGTCCTGCTGACAGTTTATATAGCTCCTGATAGCCTTGGTAATGAGGCAGCTGCTGCTTTCTGCGTGTCTGGATTTACTTCGGGGGTTTAAGTGTCCTGGCTACAACAATAATATTTGCTTTTTAGGTATTCCTTTGTTAGTTATAACCCAAGACGGTGTTTTGGAACATATGATTTATAAAGTCTAAGTAGCCGGGGGACACTGACATTAGATATTCAGCTAATGTTAAATAGCTAAGATATCCCTGGTGTACATAAACACAGTACAGGAATATTTACAAAATTACATTAAAAATATTTAGTCTCGTAAAAAGTAATCCTCCGAGCCATTGTCACCTGTGTTTAATACCATATGAATTAATATGGGTTTTTGTTGAATTTTGTTTACAAATATCCACTTACCAGCCATTACACAGCGCCTGCCTGCACTCTATTACGTACACTGCTGTGCGTCAAGATGAAGGAGTCGTGTAGAGCCAGGCCACAAAATTTGTTACAAACATATTCGGGTCACAAATAATATTGACGTTGACGGATCGTACGTTCATTCGGTTCACATACACAAATTCGTTCTCGCTTGGAGCCCTTATAGCAACGAGAGTACAGCCAATTGCACCGATTACATTTGGGAAACCGGACATTCCTGCAAATTGCGCTTTAATGTTGGCCTGTTCTCCAACAGTGTAAGGAAACTGGATGTTTTGGGCTGTCATTGTAATGATGCCATTCAAAGCTGCAGGCATTATGGAGCTCAGGGATGACTAAGGTATTCCATATCTAAGAACACAATGAACACATTTGATCTAACCCAAAGAAGCTTAGGCAGGAATTCATAAATTGTTCATTCTATCAAGAAAATAGGAGTCCACCTGTTAGATACTTCCAGATGGAAGGAGCCGGTTGCCAGAAATCCTAGAGTGGTCAAAAGCTGGAGATCCACAAGGATTGACCGGTTTCGGTGGGTCGGTTGCTCTAACACTGGGCTGAGTTCAACACATAGAGTAGATTTAGAATAAATGCTCTAGGTAGTCTAAATTGTCTGATTAGCCAGTTATCCTGCCAGAAGCTGCCAGTGCCAAAGGCTGAAGGACGGTTCCAGAAGCTGGTAGGGTGTGCCAGAGGCTGCCAGAGCAGCTGTAAATGTCTGAAAAAGCATGTGACAACCTTCCCATTGCAAGTAATGTGGTCTGTGGAAGAAAAAAATAAATAAAAGATTTCTTCTCATGGCAGTCAGTCCTCTTTACTGCCACCTTCTGGTTTAGACTGTATGTCACAATAACGTTTAAGCAATCTCATAAAAAACGAGTAGTCAGTGATGTTATACGTATTATCTTTGCTCTCACCGGTCTTAACCCATAAAGACCCGGACCCATTTTTACCGCAAGGAAAAGTAAGGGGAGCATAAGACAGGTTAAATAGGGCACATAGAACACATTAAAAAAAATTATTACAATAGTAAGTGGCAAACATCTCAAAAGTGATATAGATGTCACTTCGGCCGTTAAATAGTTAAATTATGTGTTAAACGTAGCTAGCTACTTGGCGCCCAACCGATTAATGAAATTACATAACTGATATTGGTTCAATTAAGCTATTATATACAATATATTACTAGACTTAATTGAATCAGACTGATCAGATCATGATTAGTTTTCTTATTGTGACATATACGTCACTAAATTTTTTTCCAACCATTTTTAGACTGACTGCCCCATGTGACATAGGCGTCACACCAATATTTACTTGATTTACTTAAGAAATTCGGAAACAATAGTTTATTTTTGACAAATAGCATGATGTGTAAACATTGCAACCGTTGAATTGAATCAATATTACCTTCAGCCTAAGAAAGAGCTTGCTCCAAATTATCTGGCTAGCAGGTTTTTCCACATGCAACTTTCGGTCAAGTTCGGTTGGTTGTATCGAAACACATGATCACCCTAGTGGTCACATGACCTATAATAAATGTTCGATACAGTAGGTGTTATTCTGGGACTTTATGAGAGAAAATCAAGAATCTAGGTTAACATGGAACCATCCAGAACGTTAATTGGGCACGAGACACCAGTGTCACTGTGGGTCCTTATGGGTTAATTGATTTATTAACGTTATAGACTTGTATTGTTAATAGATATTGTGGATCTAAGATCAAAAATAGTTGCTTAATACGGTATATATAGTGTGTATGTACAAATATCCATTCATACCACACTGTCTGTAATGAGGAAAGACTCCAAGCATAAAACTTTATTCTTGAAAAGACTTGTACTGGTAAGGCTTCCTCAAATCTTGAAAAGACTTTAAGGTTTTTCTGATCAAGGAGTGTGGAGCAGAACATTTTGTAATAATTTTTCCCTCTCAAAATCAAAAGTCAAATGTTCTGCTGGAGAGCTATAATCATGGTCTTCCTCCCTACTACGTACAGCCTTGAGGATTTGCAGTTGCTCTTCCTTCTCCATGGACAGAACTGACGGTAGCTTTAACGTTTCCTTGAACGTAGTTCCTATAACCCAGTCAGCTGCTGTCATGTCTTTCAGTATCTTGCTTTCCTGTTGAAACATTGAAAACAAGTAGGGCTTTGTCAGCAGAGAGAGATATATTATGTATTTTCCAATTCATGAAAAGCACATATCACATATCCTATATTACCTGGATTTTTTTGTAGTTGTTGTGTGTTGTATAACGGTGATGAATAAATCTGGAGGGTTTCTGTCATTTTGAGGATTAATATAAGCCTGATCGTTTGTTGGTGCAGACATTTGGAATACAGTTAACTAAAGCAATAAAAAGAGATACAGATTAGAGCATTTATGCATAATTTCATGGCATCTCGTTATCAATGAGCTAGCAGTGTTAAAGAGTTACGGAGGGTTTGTAGCAGTCAGTCCTCCTCCAAAAAGCCTGGTGTATTTCCAATCAAAGAAGTGGTGCTTGCAACTGAACTTTCTCCCGTTGAAGCGGCTGAAGCTGAAATGCTGCATGTAATTCAGTCTCCATTGTGTCAGTGGAGCACAGATTCAGCTTTCAGAACATCCTTATGAGAAGTCCAAAACTCAAGAAAATTGCCTATGTGCAATTCAGATCCATGCGCAAGGAGGACGTAGTGATTAGTTTAGGCCACAGTAGGTGAACTGTTCATATTTTACATTTAAAATGGCAGTTTTTGTTATTGTTTTTGTAGTTATTGGGGCCACAATCAGTGGTTGTCACTGTGTAGAGAAAAAACATTAATCTGATAGACTTTTTGGCCTTAATTCTAATTGGTATGTTTGGAGAAAACCAGGCACTGCTCATAAACCTTCCCAATACAGCCCCAGGCCTGATAGCCCCAGGCCTACAGCACCACGCCGGATTTACGGTGTACTGAAGTGTTTGAGATTTTTTTTTTTTTTTGCTTGATCTGAAAATTCTCAAGATCTGAGAGCCACTTTCACGCTAAACCCCACCACTGTAGGCCTACTTAAGCCAATCGGTTATAGGGTAGGGGCCGGTCTTGGGTTTTCAATCAATAAGACTGATGTAGCAGTTACTCCACATGCTAATGTGCTTTAGGAGGATCTTTGTTGACATTTTTGTGTGCATGCTCGAGTGGTTGCAGAAGGATAACATTTACGGCGGCTATAGAGATGCTACGAACATTTCTAAAAAAGTTTGAAGGCAAAATCCAAAACTTCTGAAAACTGAGAGCTTTAGAAAGAAACTCAAAATCGCAATTGACTGTGAAATAGAAGTTATTTAAAGCCCATTTTAGATATATTGCTAAAGCCAACCTTTCACTCAAAAAGTTTACAGCTTTCAAAAGTATTGAGACCTGAGATTATTTTGATTAAAGGGGAGTGGGAAGATCTTTGCAAAACGGAAAGCCATGTTTGTGCTAAAAGCGGAGGTCAGACGAGCAGAAACAGGGTAATCTGCATCACCTGTTGGGAATTGCAAAGGAGAATTGCATAATCATCAACACGACTGCAAACCTTCATGACCTTCATTTATTATTTGATGTTTTTCAAGGAACATTTCAAATCGCAGGTTAAAAAGTTTCTCCAGAATTTTAGAAAACTGAGGCAATAGAAAAATTGGTCTGTAATTTGTAAAACTGTGTTTATTTCCAATTTTGAATATCTGCATTACTTTAGCAATATTCTTTTTTTTTTAAATAACCAGACTGGAATGATAAGTTGCAAATATGGGTTAATGGTTTAACAATATCCAAAATCACTTTTTTAACCAATATTATATCTATATCATGGCATTCAGTTGATGACTTATTTTTTCATTTAAGGACAATGTTTGTCACTTCCTGCTCGTTTGTTGCCTAGAGGAAAAATGACAATGGATTCTGTTTAATAGTCATGGGATATTTATCAGCACCATGGTTCTGGATTTTAGCAGCCAACTCAGGGCCGATGTCAACAAAAAGTTTATTAAATCTGTTCACTACACTGTTCATGTTATGCTGTTCACCATTTTCATCAAGAAAGTAATTTGGATATGTCGACTCTGAAGATCCTTATTTAATTAAGATATTTAGTACATCGAAAGTTCCTCTTATGTTGTTTTTATTTTCATATAATTTTCTGTAGTATAACTGTTTGCTGGTTCTTATTATATCAGTTAGTTTATATCTGTACCTCTTGTATTTCAGCTCCACTTCTTTCGTTTTCAGCTTAAGAAACAATTTATAAAGGTTATTTTTCTTTTTGCAAGCATAAACTATTCCTTTTGTGATCCAAGTGCTTCTCTTATGTTTGTTTTTATAGTGAATTATTTTACTGGTCAGTGTTTATTGTACAAAGTGAGGCAAATATCTAAAAAGTTGTAGATTGTACCCCAATCCTGGTGTGCAAGGCTATCTTTCAAGTCATTGATTGTTCACTTCTTATTCGTTTGGAAACGGTTTTTATTGAATTTTTCGTACACTTAAACTCACGGTCTAACAGAGTAAAAACCGGTAAGTTGTGAGTGATATCACATATCAACAGTCCACTGGTGATTTGTTTTCCCTTAACATTGGTAAAAATATTATCAATAATTGTGGCACCATGTGATGTAATTCTACTTGGTTTTGTTATTGTCGGATACAGAGACAAATTATACATTGTGTCAAGAAAGTCTTCAATAGTTTTTTGTTTAGTCGGATTCAACAAATCAATGTTGAAGTCCCCACAGATGAATAATGATTTCTGATTCACAGTGGAATATAGTTGATCCATCCATTCATTGAAGATTTCTATACTCGAGCCTGGTGTCCGATATATACAACTCACCATAATATTTTTCTTTCTTTGGTTTTGAATTTCCACTGTTAGAGATTCCATTATTCCATCAATTGTCAACGTTATACTTGTCAAAACATCAAATTTAACTGATTTGTGAATATATAATGCTACTCCACGCCATGTTTTATTATGTCCTTTTGCATATCTTAATTCATATTCATCTAGGCCAAAGTCTATACCTTTACCAATTTTAAACAAAGTTTCTGCGATTGCAATGATACTCAACGGATTGGTAAAACACTGCAAATATTCTTTAATGTTCTCGAAGTTTGCATACATGCTTCTAGTATTAAAAAGTATTATAGACAGTCTGTCGTCCCATTTAACACTGTTTTCATACTGCTCTTGAGTGAAATAATTGCATTTTTTTACAATAGAAGTGAGAAAGTTATCGGGGTCTATCTCTGTATCTAGATCAACTGTATTATACTCATGATATTCACGTTTCCAATTCCACTTGACTATGTTGGAGAATTTTTTGTAATATGATCACGTCCACATCAAAGTGTATTTAGTGTGTTGTGCATAGTGTTGATGTAGAGTCACGTGTTACCTAAATGTCAGTTGTACTTATCAAGTTCTTCGGGGTTCTTCACCACCAAGACTTTTGCCTCTTCAGGAGTTAACCCTCTAGGTGCCGGGGTTTTTTCTATAAAATATTCCATTTTGATATCACTAGTTCAAAATGTTGTAGCTTTAATATTGTGATAGATAAAGGTACACTGTAAATTAGAAAAATTTTCTGTATGATCCAAAGTTTGTGATAGGAGCAAAAGCACACATCTAATTTGCATATTGTGACATCATCAGGCGTTGCCACTATTGGATTGCATAACTTTTACAATTTTTTGCTTTTTGACATTGTTTAAAACTTTTTTTTCATCAATAATTTTATTTTTTTATTTAGATTTTTCTATATATGTATTTTCTACATCTATGTTTCATTTTTTTGGCTTTTTTTTTCAAGACCAGGTGGATATATCTGTTTATGTCCTTTCTTATGTAGGTTGTTACTCTATTCACTATATAAAATCAACAGAAAGAAAATATTGGCAACAGAATTTTACAGCTCCGTCCCAAAAATAACTAACAGGCTCATCAAATTGTCTGATCCACTGGTGATTCTACTCTTCCTCATCTGTCAAGCAAACCTCGCCAAAATCATCATCATCCTCATCATCATTCTCACTTGCAGCGGGACAGAGAACTTTACTGCTGTTTACTCGCTTATAAGCGGTCTTTTTTCTCTCCTGTTTTCGATCGCATCTGCTATTATTTCCCCTGATTTTTACATCCCTCTCACCTCGGTCACAATTAGTGTTGTGATGACCACCTTGCTACCTGAAAACATACCTTTCTCTCACCGGGAGAACATGATGCAGAGCTGGAATGTTGCTGCTTTTGGAACGTCATGGCGAAACGGGACTGGCTGTTGCTGCGGGACATTTTAGTTTCACTTTCTCCCGGGACAACTGAACAGATCAGAGGTAAATATTTCTCTTAGGAATCTGAATAAGCCAATACGGGGAACTTCGACATCTTGGCTTCATAAGTTTTATCTTTCTAAAAGTCGCGTTCTCTATACTGTGACCGCAGCAGGTGTACCTCGCGCCCCCCGCTCGCGGCGCTGACTTACTCCAAAAGTTTCCATGGTAACGCACCCAAAAAGGTGTCCAAGATTAAAGGTACACATGTCCGCCATCTCCTGGTGTAAAGTAGTAATTAAATTAGTGGCCCTATCTCCAGCTGTGGCTCGTTAAAGTCAGCAATGTTGCTTGTCGCAATATTGCGACTTTGGTGCCTAGAAGGTTAAGTTGAGTTTGATGAAAACCTTGCAACTTCTTTACCCAAGTGTGTTGGATCTTGTGTTGTTTTTTTAGTTGTCTTGCCTTTCTCGCAATATCAGCATTCTTTTTTGTCAAGTGCTCATTTATGAAAATGTCCGTGCCTTTCAGTTTCAGTCCTTCCTTCAGAAGTGCAATCTTTTTTTTTCGGTTGGTAAATCTCATAACAGTAGGTGGTCTCTTGTTCCTCTTGGGCAGTGGGTGACATGCCTCGATGTGCTCCAAATCCATCTCTATCTCCTTGCTTTGGAGGTAGGAATGTGACCTGTTGCTCCACTGAGAGCGTCTCCAGCTCATTGGGCTCCCCGATGTCCGTGGCCACGCCACGCGCTTAAGAGCGCGGTTTGATTTTGACGCCGGTGATGACCAAATCATTCAAAGTTTGTCTACTTGCCTCTCAAGATCCACGATGCGCCGGTCTTTTTCAGTGTTTAGGAGGCGCTGCTGTTTCACCTCCTCCAGTAGCCTTAGGAGTTGCTCCTGCTGCGCTCTGACAGCAGTCACATCCCCTATCAAGGACGCAAGGGAGTTTTTGATCTCCTCGAACTCCTCCGCGGTCGGGTTTTTCTTCGGTGGCATTCCGGTTTCCTCGACAATGCATCCAGGGACAGAGGACAGTTCTCAGCTCCGTTGCTCGTCCAGCTACCATCAGAATATGCAATGGGCTATTTATCAAAATGTTCTCCGAGGGGAGCACAACCCAGGATCTTACTTAACATTACGTTGAATTTTGGCTCAGGAATTTTTTTTACGATCACCCTTGCAATCCCTACAGTGAAACATGGTGGTGAGAGCATCATGTTGTGGGCATGTCTTTCAGCTGCAAGGACAGGACGACTGGTTGTAATTGAAGGAAAGATGAATGCCGCTAACTACAGGCATATCCTGGAAGAAACAGTCTTCCAGATTGCTTAGGACCCCTGACTGGGCAGAAGGTTCACCTTTCAAAACAAAAGGAGACCAGAGCACTCACATAAAATAAAAAAGGAGTGGCTTTAGAACAACTTTGTGACTGTTCTTGATGGACCCAACTAGAATCCTGACCCAAACCCAATTGAGCATCTCTGTTTAGACCTGAAAATGGCTGTCCATATATAGACTGGGAAAGATAATGTGCAAATTATAGCAGCAGTAGAGGTGGTGTTTGGGTTGATTGGTGCAATTTACAGTGCTGATGTAAACATCTATGTTTGCTGGAAGCAGTTATGATTGTACGATCTGACAGCTGCAGGGAGGAAGGACCGGCAGAAATTCTCCTTCGTGCATCTAAGATGCAGCAGTCTGTCACTGATATATAAACAACAATCAGGCAGAAATGGATGAGATGCGAGAATATGGCTCTGTTGGAATGCTACTACTCAAGTAACCCTAATCAGATCACCCTAATCAGTTACTTGGATACCCACAGTCACAGTTTACGGCAAAAAACCTAGTAGCTCAGTGTTCCAACATCCACAAACGGCAACTACTATCACAACTTGAGATTGACGAGATACAACACAAATGCTACGGCAAGGAGGAGTCAGGACGCCAGGTCAGAGGGGAGGCTATACCAAATCCCCAACCAGGGATGGGGAACGGACCCCCAATGAGTCAAACCATAGCGCTGAGCAAGGAAGCAACTGACCTGAAAGGAAAGATAAGATCATGGCAAAAATGAGTGCAAGACCCCCCCCGATGCCGATTGCAACGGCTAAGTGAAGTACCCTCAGAAAGTGACCTAGAAACGCTGAATGCAGCATTGAGAGCAATCCCTACCACATCAATCACTGAAACCAGTGAGCTGATATACACTTCAGCAGCAGTGATCCTAGAGATGCTTGGCTATAAGAGCAACCATGGAGAAGAAGGTTGGAAGCTAACATCAAGGTACCTCTGAGAGAAGTAAGCCAGTTGATGGAGGCTCAGAGAGGTACAATGAAAAGACCATTACCGAAGAGGTACAGCCAGATGTCCATACCTGAAGCACTCAAAACTGCCAAACAAAGACTCCAAGCCTTGGCCTATCGCCTAAAGAGGTTCACGAAAGACAAGGAAGCCAGACGAATAAACAGGCTGTTTGCTACACAACCAGCAAAGGTGTACGCTCAGTGGCAATAGCACTAGAGTAGACCCACCAAGGCTGGAAACTGAAAGGTCCTGGATGGGAAAAAGAGGCAGCACATAACAGCAGTGCTCAATGGCTGGCCTCTCTGAGAGAGGAGCACAACAACCTCCCTGAATCCAGTTACCATCACAGTGGCAGACATCCAAGAAAGAGTCTTGGGTATGAAAAACTTGACAGCACCAGGCCCTGACATGATCCATGCCTACTGGCTAAAGAAAATCACAGCACTCCATGAGCGCCTGGGAGCACAACTGAACCAGGTCCTAAGAGATGGGACTCACCCAGAATGGCTAACCAAAGGGCGAACAGTTCTGATCCAGAAGGATCCCACCAAAGGTGCAGTCCCATCCAACTATCGCCCAATAACCTGTCTCTCCACAACATGGAAGGTCATGTCGGGCATCATTGCAGCTAAGATAAGCAGGCACATGGATAAATACATGAGCAAAGCACAGAAAGAAATTGGCAGAGATACGAGAGGGGGCTAAACACCAGCTCCTGGTTGACAGGACTGTTGCCCAAGAATGCAAATCCCGAAAGACCCACCTGTACACTGCCTGGATTGATTACAAGAAAGCCTACGACTCGATGCCCCGCACATGGATCAATGAATACTTGAATCTGTACAACATCAACAGGACTGTTGGAGCATTTATGCGAACTCGATGAGGTCATGGAGAACCACGCTTGAGGCCAATGGCAAGCCATTTACACAAGTGTCCATCAAATGTGGCATATATCAAGGTGATGCATTGTCCCCACTACTGTTCTGCATAGGTCTGAACACCCCAAGGTGCTATCCCCAAAAAGACTGGCTATGGATACCGCCTCAAGAACGGAGCTATGATCAGCCACCTCCTCTACATGGATGACATCAAGCTTTATGCTAAGAGCGAAGGGGACATTGATTCCCTGATTCACACCCTGATCTACAGCAATGACATTGTCATTTGGGTCTTGACATATATAGTAGGATGGTAACAAACCAAGGCAAGGTAGTCCACACTGAAGGGCTCTCAGTCCCAGAGGGAACAACAGCAGACATTGAGGACAGTTAAACTGGGAATAACACAGGCAAATGGCAACCTTGAACAGGCAACAAGAGAAGCAGCAACAGCGAAATACCTACGATTGAGGCAAGTCCTAAGAAGCCAGCTCAATGGAAAGAACAAGTCCAAGGCAATAAACAGTTACGCCCTGCCAATGATCAGATACCCTGCGGAAATAATAAGATGGCCAAAGGATGAGATACAGACCACAGATATTAAGACACAAAAGCTCCTCACCATGCATGGCGGGTTTCGTCCCAAGTCAAGCACCCTGAGACTGTACGCACACCGTAAGGAAGGAGGCAGAGGACTAATGAGCATAAGAGCCACTATCCAAGATGAAACATCCAAGCTCCATGAGTACATCAAGGATAAGGCTACAATGGATGACTTACTTGGTGAACGCCTGAGACAATGGCATAATGAGAAGGTGCTGGAGGAGGAACCACCATGGGTGGTCATACTGACCACTCAAAGCGCTTTACATTGAATCCAAAATCCCCCCATTCACACTCTCATTCATACACCTATAACCAACATGGCTCGGTAGGAATTTGTTGGGGTTAAGTGCCTTACCCAGGGGCACGTCGACATGTGACTGGAGGAGCTGGAATCAAACCTACGACCAAGCCAACTACTCTACCACTGAGCCACAGTTGCTCCTACGTGGGATGTACCATTGGAACATAACTAAAGTGGCTGATCCCAAGAAATCCTACCAATGGCTAGAGAAGGCTGGCCTGCAGGACACCACAGAGGCACTCATCCTGGCAGCACAGGAGCAGGCTCTGAACACCAGATCTACCCCACCAGACAAGACCCAAGGTGTAGGCTGTGCAAAGAGTCATCCAGCACATAATAGCAGGATGTAAAATTCTGGCAGGGTAAGCATACATGGAACGCCTTAACTAAGTGGCTGACAGGGTATACAGAAACATCTGTACGGCGTATGGGCTGGAAAACCCAGGGTCAAAGTGTGAAACACCGCCAAAGGTGGTGGAGAATGACCGAGCAAAGATCCTGTGGGACTTCCAGATCCAGACAGAAAAGATGGTAATGGCGAACCAACCGAACATTGTGGTGGTTGATAAAGAGCAGACGAAAGCCGTTGTGGTGGATGTGGCAATACCAAGTGATGGTCAAATCAAGAAGAAGGAACATTAGAAACTTAGAAATCAGGATTACTACCCGGGGTTTCACAGTAACTCGCACATTCATGTAATTTCTCCTCGAATGGTATGGGGACATAATACTTGGGTAGTTCTGTACCCATGCAAAAAACACAAAACTTATTAGAAACTGATCTGGCAGAATAATTAGCAAATTGATACCACAAGTTTCCTCGAACCCAACTCTCCCGAAGGACATTAGAGGTGACGGATCTCTGAAGTCCAGCCCAGGTGACCCCTCTTCCCTAATGCAGAGTCCAGACGATGGCCCCTAACAAAAAATAAAACACTAACAGCATCAATGTCTGTTATTTTTGCTCTAGAGCCCCAGAGCTTCAAAAAATTTGTAAATTTTTCCAGTCCTTCATGTGGGATCACTAGATGAACAGAAAGAGTGCAAACCACAGTGTTAGGAGTTATTTTTTTAGTCTACTTCCCTCAGTTCTTTGTGTCAGTAGGGGTGGGCTTGTCCAGACTCGGTCCTGTCAGCCTCTTGCAGTGACTGGCATGCACCCACGTTGCTCTCTTAGCGACCTTTACAGCGGTGTAAGTCACAAGCAGGTCCCTGCCAGCACTTTGATTTCCAGTGTCGTCATCTCAGTTCTTGTGTAATTAAGACCCGATCACCAGGTCTGATCAGATGAAGTGGTCCCACAGATGACTTGGGCAAGGCGTCCTTCACCTGTTGGTGCACCTGTGCAAAAGTCTTGGAGAGATTTTGACAGTAGAGGATCATTGCATCCTCACAGAGGTCTGTAGAGATGTCGTGTTGCAGGTGGGTTTAACCACATCGCAGTAGGCCTGCCAAAAAGAACCTCAAAAGGGCTAAGTTTATTTTTTGACCTTTTTCTCATCATGTAAAACAAAGCCAACGGCAAAGCTCTGACCCATGACAGGCCTGTTTCCTAACAACATTTAGTCAGTTTGGCTTTAAGCATCCCATTTTCTCGTTCAATAGCGCCACCCGACTGCGGGTGGTAACCACAATGTTTGGATAATTTCACCCCCAAAAACTCACCAACCTCTTCAAGGGCCTTGCCCACAAAATGTCTGCCATTGTCACTGGTGATTTTCTCAGCTATTCCCCATCTAGGTATCACGTCTCTCAGCAAAGCCTTCACTACCACAGCAGTGTCTGCATGTTTAGATGAGAATGCCTCTGTCCATTTTGAAAACATGTCCACAATCACCAAACAATTTTTTTTTACTTTCAGCAGGCTCCAACTCAATAAATTCCATTATCAGGTGCTCAAAAGGTGCCAGAGGAGCCAGATGCCCAGCAGGCTGAGTGGACACCGCTCAACCTGGATTAATTGTAGATCAAACCATGCATGAATGACAATGTTTCTCTGCAAAAGAGGTGAATCCTCTTGTGAACCAGTGTGTAGCAACCAGATCAAACATTCCAGACTTGGAACAATGATCCAATAAATGACTAAGCTTTTAAAAAAGAAATGTCTAGGAAGACATGGTTTATTCACAGAAACAGAAAACCACACTCCCTCTTTTTTCTTACAAACTGCCTTCTTCCAGGCTGAGATCTCAGTAGAGGTGTCAAAACTCTGCACAGCAACCAGATTCGTCGTGTCTGGCTGCTCTTCTGCCTTTTTCTCCAAACCAAAACTGAATAAGCGAAAGATGGAAATGGTCAGCTGGTCTCTGAATGTTATTTATAAAATCTACTCAACTCTATGAAGCACCAGAAAAGGGCATCCAGGTTGTATGGAAGACATCTGCTTATTTGGATTTATGTGGATCGGGTTCCTGCTGATTGGAATGGGCATGTACCGGATCCGCTGCAAAATGGAGCATCAAATACCGAAATTGAAGTATGTTCTGGAAGCGATTGGAAGGCTGAAGGAGCAGTCTGAGTTCGTGGTGATGGAACTCAGAATCTCCACTTGGGTATCCTCCTTCCCTGTCCACCTGCATCTACTGATGAACACACTGACATGGAATTCAGACACACACACACACCGTCTCGCTGTCTCCTAAGTTCTCCTGCCCACTCCAGGAAGCAGGCTGGCTGTGCGCTTAAGTGCTGCAAGCCAAGTGTGGATCGGAGTTCCCGAACCCGCCTAACCTTCCTTCATGTTGTCATTGTGAATGTATGAATTTGCGCTTCAATGTTTAGGTGTGGTGGTGTGTAGCTAGGAGACAGGTTAATGTAAGTAGCTATGCTGCTTTAGGCTAGGCTGTTGGAGGACATTATTAGAGTCAGTTCCTACTTTCTCTCCTACTTCACCCCGACTGCATAATGCGCTGTCAATTCGAGCGCTAACCTGTTTTCTCTTAGTCTCTTCCTACAGTAGGTGCTCCTGACCCGCCCTGCATGACGTGGAGGAACCTTCCAACTTGTGCTTCTGCATCAGTTCTGTTGCTCCTTCTGTGTCTCTGCTGGCTTCTCCATACCTCAGACCGTCTCGGCAGATGACTACTTATGCTGAGCCTGGTTCTGCTGTTGGTTTCTTCCTGTTAAAAGGGAGTTTTTCCTCTCCACTGTCGTTCATGCTTGCTCAGTGTAAGGGATTGCTGAGAAGTCACGACGCAATCTTCTGTCGTTCTCTAATTCCTAAATTAAACATTGTATTGTAATAACTCTTCTTGTAAAGTGCCTTGAGATGACATCTGTTGTAAAATGGTGCTATATAAATAAACTGTATTGAATTGAATTGGTTTTTTCCATCACGTGTGTTGTGAGTCCGAGAACGGACTCAAAACACAGTTGAGCATTTTTTTTCCCTCACCGTGGTGAAAGGTGTGAAGTCCTCTGTTCCAGCAAAATGCTTGCAATGTTATGAGGTTACAACACTTTGAGACGACAATAAATGACAATGTCCCATAAGGCCAAAATTGCTTTCTCTGCTGCTGCTATGGCCTTCAGACAACCTGGAAGACCAGCTGCAATTGGATCCAGATTTGCAGAATAGTAAGCCACTGGTCGTTTCAGTCCACAATGCTCCTGTAAGAGAATGGACACCATGCATCCTTTTTTCTCATCCACCATCTGAAAAATGTGTTTCTCTGGATGCGGTAAAGCTAGAACTGGAGGACTTTGCAAAGCTCTCTTCAGCTCCTCAAATGCTTGCAGTGCCTCAGGGCACCATTGGATGGCATCAGAGGCCATCATGTCTCTTCCATGAATCAAGTCAGATAGTGGTTTCTACAGCACCGAATAGCCTAATATGAAATTCCTACAATACGAAGTCAGGCCTGAGAAAGACATAATTTGCTTCTTAGTGACTGGTCGTGGAGTCTGATGAACTGACTCTTTGAAGACAGAGATTTTGAACCTTTTGAAATCACATGACCAAGAAAGGTAACCTCTGATTTTACAAACTGCAGTTTTGAAAGGCTATCTTTGTGTCCACATGCATGCAAATGTTTCAACTATGTAACAGTTTCTCTCTCACGCTGTTCTTTTGATGGACAGCAAAGCAAAAGTTTGTCTACTTATTGAATTAATGCGGAGCCAAATGACAGCTCATGCCCATCCAGACTCTTTCAGCGCCATGTTAGAAATGGTGGGTGACTCCACGTACCCCTGTGGAAGCCTAGTGAAAGTATACCCTCAGCCTTCGACCTGAAAAGCAAACCAAAATTGGCTGTCAGGGTCTACTGGTACACTGAAGAAAGCATTACTCAGGTCAACAACTGAGAAATTAGTGGCTGAAAGTGGAACCTAAGACAAAATCATGCATGGATTCAGAAAGACAGACGCCCGAGGCATCACATCAGCATTAAAACACTTCAAATCCTGCACAAAATGCCATTCCTCACCTTTTCTCAGATTTTTTTCACTGGAAAAATCGGTCTGCGGACGGGGGAATCGGTGCATAAACAATAATCCCAGACTTTAACAGAGATTCAAACACTGGTTTAATTCCATGCAAGGCTTCTGGTTTTAAAGGATACTGGCATTGTACTAGTCGGAAAGCTGATTTTCGTGTGATTTTAACAGGATTACAACCCTTAATTTAACCTACATCTGTGAATTTTTTGCCCATTAATCAGAAGGAACCTGTTGGAGGGGAAGAGGTATTTCGGTCTGTTCTGTCGCTACGTCTTCATGCACCACTGCGTGAGACAGCATCTCATCAGAGTCCTCAGTTAAATGAACCTCTCTGGTGACATGCACGTTGGAATTTAGCGAAAGTGTGTAAAGTTGTGCCTTGTGCTGATGAAAAATGAGCAATATTGAGTTTGCACATCAGATCTCTGCCTAATAAGTTTACAGGACATTGCTGAGAAATCACAAATCCATATTTAAAAGCTAGCCCTTCTCCTAGTTGACAACTAAGATGGTAACTGAACCTTTCTTTTACGACCTGACCAGATGCTGAGATTTAGAAGACATGGTTCACGCTGTATCTCGGTGGTGGTTGTAGTGCTGTGTGTTTGAGAACAGAGTGTGTTGCACCAGACTCAACCATGAACTCCACGGTTGTGCCTGAAACATTCAGAGACAGAATAGGTAAGGCTTTGCATGCATCAGAAGTCAGATGTGCGTATGTACCTGTTAGTGTCATTTGCTGTTTTTCTAATTGAGCAATGGCTTCTGTAATCAAAGTGTGAGGGTTAGTTTTGCTAGTTCAGGAAGCAGGGTCTTCATTGCTGGCAGTTTCATTTAAAATGGCAGAATTTTTATTTCAAACAGGTTTTTTATGAAATAACAGTTTCATCATTGTCAACACTAGGTGCTTCATCACAAAGAATAGTTTATCACTCTCAATATTAACAAATGTGTCTGTGTTTGTCTGTGAGTGCGTCAGACCTCCATCTCCTTGCTGGCGATACAGAGAAATCTCCTTTCTGTTCGGCACTGGAGGTCCGTCCAACTGATCTGTTGGCTTGGTGACGTCCTCTGTGTGGTCCGCGTCCCTGCCCACGCTGGTCACTGTAATGGGCACGCCTTCCACAGACAAAACAACGGTTCTCATCCTCTGGTGAGTGGCTGCGGCGCTATGGAGAATCATATGGTGGTACGAAGCCTGCTGAACATAATGCAGAGCTGGAATGTTGCTGCTTGTGGAGCGTCATGGCAAAACGGGACTGGCTGCGAGCCATTTTAGTTTTACGTTCTTTCTCCTGGGACAACTGTCCTCTTCAAAATCTGAATAAGCCAATACTTCCTGGTGGGGAACTCAGATGTCTCAGCATCATAAGTTTTATCTTTCTAAAACTCGCTCTCTCTATGCTGTGACTGCAGCAGCTGCACCTCGTGTCCCCCGCTCACGGCGCTAAGTTAAAGGCTGATTTACTCCCAAAGTTTCCATGGTAACACACCCAAAAATGTGTCCTAGATTAAAGGTACACATGTGCGCCATCTCCTGGGGTAAAGTAGTAATTAAATAAGTGGCCCTATCTCCAGCTGTGGCTCGTTAAAGTCAGCAATATTGCAACTTTGGCACCTAGAGGGTTAAAGCTGCTTCGTGGAGGTTATTTTCCCTTTTAGCTTTAGTCACTCTCTTTTCTGCTTAAGAGTTTCTTACAGTGTAGAACATGTTTGCGCAGGTCACAGTGGGTTATGCCCTGGTCCATTCCAATATACAGTATTTGTCCATTACCTTGTTTTGTAGCTCCAGCAGCAAGGCAGCCAATATTTTATCACACAGCATAGATTCATAAGTCGTTCCCTCAATTTCATCCGGTTTAGCAAGGCCGCTGTATCTCTCAAACGCCTCTCCTAATCTGTGGAGAAAGTCATATGCTCCCTCGTTTGGTTTTTGTTTCATGGCATGCAACTGAGTTACGTTCGGCTTGGTAGGAAATTCTTTGACTATTGCTTTACAAAGTTTGGTTATCGCAGCGAAATATTAAGCGCTTACCCCGGTGGCGTCTTCATCAGCGTCACCAGTTGGCACGTCTTTCATGCGGAGGTCAGGCTTTGGCAAGCTCCACTTCAGCTTCGCGGCATCAGGGGCCTTCAGCTCCCTTTTAATAATTCGACAAATTTCAGCCCCACTCGGCCGGAAAGTGAGACATACCTCTTCTAGCTCAGCTGCGAACTCTCTGCCGTTTCCAAGGATGGCGGGAAGTCTCAGAAGCTTCGTCCATGTCTTGGTTACTCCATGGTCGATAAACTAGCATTGGACCACTCACCCCCGCTACTGCAATCGTAGGATAGGTCAAAACAACAGAATTAGAAGTTTGTGGGTCTCTCACCTTGCAGGCTTTGCATGCCGTCACATTCCAAGTTCCAAGTTCTTGCGGAGGGGGGGAGAACGTGGCGCTGAATGCGGCTTGTTGACGCGCTGATTCGAGCTGCGATAGGCAGGCTCGGTGGACTCCGGTGCAGCCATTGGTGGGTCAGGCCGTCACTCCGGTTAGGGCTCTGCCTTTGCTGACCTTTTTTCCACGCACCACTGGCTGGCTTGGCTGCCGCTGATCTCTGGGATCCGCGTCTGCTTGCTCGGGATAGGCTGGTCCTCCCGTCGGTCCTGGCGTGGCTGTCTGTTGTAGGTGCTGAATTAGCAGGGCGGAGTTCAGGTCTGGGACTGGCTACCACATTGAGAGAGCTTGCAGATCTGCAACGACTTGTGAGTCTGAAAAATATGGAGGCGGAATCGGCAGATGTTTAGATTTGGGTAGTGCGGCCGCTTCAGGAGGCACAGATCTGACGACTGCTTGTGTTATGTCTAATTGTGGAGCAGATGGCTGTGTCTGCGGAGGTTGCCTATGAGATTGAGACTGTTTTTTATTTTGTTTACGTGTAGAACCCTCCGATGGTATAGACAAATTGTCCCCTTCATCCAGATTTGCCAAACGCATTGTTGTTGCGCATATCTTTTCTACCAAACCCCTCGTACTAATGCACTGGATTGTAATCGCTGCCTCTCTAAGGATAATTTCTGTACAATTTTCTCAAGTTCAGCAACGTCAAGACTACCCCCGATTGGAAACCCCCATTCAGATATCCAGAAAGCAACGTATTCCAAACATTCTTGCCCATAAGTTTCTCGCATCATACGACAAATAGTACTGTCTGGTGGAGGAAGACTCGAATTAACTGACTCCATTGTTTAAAAGAAAAAGCCCAGCAAAAACCTCTGTTAAGAAAATCTTTTCAAAGCAAAAGTATATTAAAACGTTGCTTAATACTATGTTTACAAAGCACCCAGACACTGTCGAATCTTTCTCCCCACCAGAGATTAATGGAAAAAAAAAGTTTATTAAGAAAGAAATCTCTCTCACCGTTGCCTTCTCTCAAGGAGAGAAAGGTAGGGTTAGGTCCAAACCAGGTGACGTACGGGCTGACCAGAGAACCAAGTCCCGCTACTCCAAACTCCTAGGAGGTCCCGGGCCGGGGGCTAGTCCCTCCAGGTCGGCCAGACGCGTTGGTTCTTCTTGAAAGCCAGATTTGCAGTTGGAAACAAAAACGTTGGGCACCATGCTGCTACCAGAAAAACTTAAATAAAATGATGAGAGTTAAAGTTTGAAGGGTTTAATGAAACTCAGGTTGATCAAGGAGGACAGACATTTACACTGGAACATGTAAAATACTGACCTGTCTCTGTCTAACTAACACATTTTTATTTATCATTCTATTAGTTTATATTTGATATATATTTATATATATATTAGTTCATTTAACCTCACAATTATCAACTTCATATAGATCACTCACTCAGAGAGGGTAATCTCCGGCAACGCACAAAGTATGAATTTTACTATCAATCAATTTGACCATGACTTAAGTTACAGTCGAATACACAGAAAAGATGATTCTTAATATTAATATTTCCACCACAGATTCTACGTCATTTAGATGTTTTATTAAATGGGTTTAGTTCAATATACTATTTCTATAACTGAAGCATTAATTTATTCCATCTTGTGTTGTTTAGAAACCTAAACTTTACAACATATCACAATTACTAATGTCTTGTTTTTAGTCTTTGTCAGTGTATTATTAACATATCTCTGTTAGAACAATATCTGTTATGAACGGTACATCCAGATAACTACTTCCTGAAATTGACAGGACTTTTTCAAAACTGGATGATTGCCTAAGTCTGGAACAAGAAACTCAGTGGGCTCTATGGGTCCCAAGGCAGACATTAGAAGGGCTGTTCCAGACTACCACTGCCATCAATTCTTCTGGCAGCTTCTGTGGCAGCTAGTGGCACCTATCCTGGCAGCTGGTGCCACCTGCTGTGGCAGAAGTGCCACTCCAGGTAGCCACAACTGCCCCAAATTCTTCTGGTACCATTATGAAAATAACGTAAAAAAATAAATGAATAAAAGCTTCTGATTGATTAACTCTATATATGCACAGAGTTCCTGGGAAATGTATTTTCATGTAATTAATTTGCTATTTTTTGCTTTCTTTTTTATTTTAACACTGATTTCCCATTTTTAAAACTTTAACATTTTAGACATATTACAAAGTCCATAGGGAACACAGCACTTAATGCATATTTATCTGTACCCTTTGGCATTGTATTGACATTCAAAACAAGTAAAACAAAAAAATACAATAAAATAAAATAATACAGGGATTACAGTATCTTTTTAATGCAAGGCCGTCACATAAATAGCAGAATTAATTGCTGGAGGCAGGCATCAGTGCAATAAGCCATATCAGTATTGCGTGTGCGCATGCTCATAAATGCGGCTTGGACCCCTGGTCACGGCTTTTGTAACCCAAACAAATCCCCGGCTCAACTGTAAACAGCGTATACATGCATGTGTTTTCATTAATATGGAGCCTAAGGGGTCTGTCACCTGGGTGCAGGGGCAGGGTGCTCTATTGGGGCGTCTGTCCCTGGGCCTGGGAGTATGGAGTATAGTGTACGTATGGGGGGGTATGAATGAGTGTATAGCGTCCTTTTTTCGTATGTCCTGTATTTGTAAGAATGTGTACGCATGAGAGGGAGGGTACGTATGAGTGTCTCTTCTTGTCTATGTCTACACTGTCAGAGGTGTGTTTGGACTGCTCTATGCCTGAATGCATCTTTGATCCCACCCCGTCACAACATCAAAGTCATGTGATGGATGCCTCCTGACCAGCCTAGGTTGATTGATGGCTCTCAGATAGAACTGGAAACAGGGGTACAGTTTGCGGCCTGCTCGGTCCCTGGTGCAGGCGGCGGGTCCTGGGTGGTCCGGTGTGTCGGGCGGCCGCTGTTTCGGGCCGACGTCCTCCTTGGATTGACTGGGGCACCTCTTATGGGGGTGCCGGGGTTGTAGAGTAGGTTGGTGCCATCCGGTGGATCGGTGGGGACCGTACCTGGCGCCCAGGCCTCCTGCCGGTTCCAGGACTTCTGCTGACTGGTCTGTTCACCTGGGGGGGCTGTCCGGCATTGGCTGGGCCCCGGATCTTGGCGCCCTGCGTGGGGCGGGATCTGGACCCAGGAGCTGGAAGATCTGGATGTCCAGGTGCTGGCTGGGCGCGGCCTGGGGAGGGCTTACATCCGCTGTGGCTCTTGCTGTGGCTCCCTGGCGTGTGGGTGTGTGGGGGCGGGCCGGGTTGTTGGCGATGGGTATTGGTCCGGGGTGGCGGCGGTGTGTGTTGTCCGTCAATTGGCTGCGGATCCCCCTTGCCTGCGGCGGCGGGGGGGGGCCTTGTCGGCTGGTCCCTGGTTGGGGCCCCGCTGGGGGGCGGGGTGCCCCTGGTCCCCGTGGCCTCCGGATCCTGGACCGGGCCCGTCCTGGCGTAGCCGGTCTCCGGCTGAGCCCGTGGGCTCGTCACTGCGATCTCTCGGGCCCCAGCATTGCGGCTGGTGGGTTTTCCCCTGGGGCTTCCATCTGTTCCTCTCTTGGTGGGTGATCGACCCTGCGCTGATCCGCCTGTGGCCTCTGTCTTCTGTGGGACCCTGGATGCATACATCTCCTGCCTCTTCCATGTCTGTGTCGATTCCTGTAGGACGGATTGACGGTTCCTTACACCAGCTATCAATCACTTGCATGGGGAAACCTTATTCCGACCTGCATGCTCGCACTACACATAGGTGGGGGACATTGGTGTTGGACGGGCATATCTTAAGCTGAGGTTATCATCATTAGTAAGTTGTTCACAGGAGCTTACCAGAAACATTTGTATTATGTTCATTAATCCATGCTTGTGTGTAGTGAATATGTAATTCTTAGTTTATTCTACTAGATCCGAACTATTGGTTTGGTTCTGTACAGTTTGTTGTTTTTGTTTTGTATTACTGTTTCTCTCCCGTCCGGCAGAGGTGGAGGACTGGGATGTTTTCTTGTGTTCTTTGTTTGCCTCCCTGTCTTGTGTCGTCAGTTCGCGCCTCTGTTGGTCCGGTTTCTTTTCTTCACCTTCTTCCTTTCTCCCTTCTTGTCTCGGTTTAGTGTCCATGACGTCAGGAAATTGAACCCACAGTAATCACTAATAAAGATTTTTCATACATATACATCAATTGGCGTACTACAGCGAAGCTGTAATACTCTGCTTGGGAAAGTAAAACTGTTGGGCTTGTACTTGGTACTCAGACACCAATTCTGAGTAGCATACTGCTAGACTGGACACGTTAAAAAAAAAAATAAATAAATAAATAAATAAAATAGGGAGCCTATTAAAGCCTCTCAAAGGCGGTTTTTGGCGGAATATTCAAGTATACCCGGTACTCATTGTGTTGTGATTGGCTGTAGAAACATTAGTTACCAAATTAAACGGTGGAGAATGCAAAACAAACCTGTGTATGAATGATACCGACCCTTGTAATGAACCATTTATTTTATATACATTACATACAGAAAAAAGGGTCCGAATGAATGTAAACAAGGTAAGAAATGTGTGATTAAACATGTTAATTGCTTAATATTTCTGTTGATTGTCTAGATCTAACAGTTTTAGTTTTGGTAGCATAGTCATTAGCACGTAGGCTTTGCATAGCCTATTGCTAGAAGTCTATGTGAATGATGACTTTTTAGAGCATCTCAGCCTTATCTGGGCTCTTAGTATATCTAATAAGTAAAAATCCCATTCAAAAATACAAATTGTAAGAGTTTAAAAGCACGATAGAAGCTAATAAGCTATGTGCTAACTATTAAGCCAAGACATAGCGCATATTATGCGCTATGTCTTGGCTATGTCTTGGCTATGGCTATGTCTTCCTGGTTTAATATATTATATTTCAGCTGATGAGGTTCAGAATTATAGACCAATTTCTATTCTTCCTGCAATTTCAAAAATTCTGGAAAAATTGGTAGCTGAACAACTTATCAATTATTTAGAAAAACATGACTTACTTTATTCTAAACAGTTTGGTTTTAGGCCTAAGCATTCAACAGAAATGGCAAACTGCTATCTCACAGAATTTATTAAGGAATCTTTAGATAAAGGGAATGTAGTAGGTGCAGTGTTTTTAGATCTTAAAAAGGCATTTGATACTGTGAATCATGAAATTCCCCTACAGAAACTAACCTTATTCAACTTCTCCCAGCAGGCAATGAATTGGTTTAGATCATATTTAGAATCCCGGGATCAGTGTGTTAAAATTAATAATTCAAGATCAGCTTTAAGAAATAATACGATGGGTCTCCCTCAAGGGTCAATTTTAGGGCCATTATTGTTTTCCTTATATGTGAATGATTTTCCAAACTGTTGTAAGCAAACAAACTGTCAGCTATATGCAGATGACACAGTAATTTATGTATCTGCAAAGACTCCACGTTTAGCTGCAGAAATATTAACAAATGATTAGGGTGTCACAGTGGCTACATAACAGTTGTTTAACCCTGAATTGTACAAAAACAGTCTCAATGTGTTTTTCAATCAGAAAGAAGGAAATGAGTGGTTTTATAATTAAGATCAATCAAAAGGAAATTGAAACAGTTGATCATTTTACATATTTAGGTTTTATTTTAGATTCTCATTTGAAATTTGATATGCATGTTAAGAAGGTGTGTAGAACAATCAGAACAAATCTGAATTGTTTTTACATGATTAGACCATATATATCCTTGAAAGCAGCCAAGTTATACATGCATGCAATGATTTTTTCACACTTATCTTACTGTGTGACTGTCTGGAGTCAGGTTTCTCAACTGACTATTAAACCTGTTAGATCCTTATACAAACAAACACTAAAAAGTTTTGTATAAGAAACCAACCAGATGGCACCACTGTAACGTTTTACAAAAATATAGTTTGCTTAGTTTTGAAAATTTTATAAATTCATCTCTTAAATTCGTCTCTTAAAATGTTTTTTAAATTTTTAAATCATCTTGCGCCAAAAGTTATATGAAAATTAATATCAAAACAGAGTAGTAGGGGGATCACTACAAGAGGTGCAACTACACAGAACTGTTTAGTATCACAGAGAAAAACTAAATTTGCACAATCTACATTCTCAGTTCAAGGTACACTGCTATGGAACAGCTTGCCAGCTGAATTGAAAATGCAGACACAGTTGAATATATTTCAAACAAAAATGAAAAAGTGGTTCAAACAAAAGCAGATATGTGAACATTGATAGTTGTATATAGTGTCAGCTGTTTATTCTATTTTATTTGGTTTTGCATTTTATGTATATATATATTTTTTTTATTTTTTTTATAGAAAAGCCTAACCAAGGACTGGGGCTGCAAATTAGCCTTTGGCTAGAAGCCTATATGTAGAGCATCGGCTGCATGAAACTGTAGCAATGTTATACTGCATTGTCCCTGTTAAATAAACTATTTACAATTTAACCAGCAAGAAATACCTGCGATAGGATATGTCACATCTTGACTCCATGAGCTCTGGGATGAAAAATAGCTGAGACCACTTCTGCATTACAAGATTCCCTTCTTCCCAGCCATCTCACAGCGTTTATAGGTCCGGGATTGTCACTCCATGGAATATCAGCAAGCAACAATCAGTTTCCACACTGTAGCTACACACGCTGGTGCACATAGTTCTTTCTTATGCTTCGCGGGCACAGGCAGCCCTCTACGGCAAATGTGTTTTTAGTTCGACTTTCCACCGTTTAAAATAATCAGTTTTACAACTTTCGTTCTATGTTCTCTTATGGCAGTTTAGGGTCCAAAACCCCAGAATGCATTGCACGCATTGCAATACCGATATGGGCTATTGAGTACATTTTCCACAGATGAGTTTTTGTCCGTTTCATCCATCCATCCATCCTGTGTCAAACACTGGAAATACTTTCTCAGTTCATATTTATAACCAACTGCGGAAGCCAATCAATTATTAATTTTTTTCTACAGTAAATATGGTATTTCCGTGTTGCTCTCTGTCCGTTTGCATGCCCGCACAGAATTCGGTAAAAAGCCTTTGCTTATGTTGCTCATTTTGCTTTGAACACGCTGCAGAAAGACTAGAAATTTACTGAGCTATTGTCCTTAAATGCTTTCAAAACCAAGCTGGACTGATTAAATTGGCTATTATGATCTGTGCTATTTTTATTTATTTTTATGTTGTAACTGTTGAATTTTGCTGCCTCTTTGCCAGGACTCTGTAGGGCCAGGACTCCCTTGAGGGAGGTTTTTAATCTCACTGGGATTTTGTTCATTAAAAAAAAATTAATTTCAAATTTATACCATCTCCTTAATGTTTCTGATTCAGGGTATTAATTGTTTATTATTTTAAGTTGAGTTTCTTTGACTTTGGGAGGGACCAGCCATTTATGGCAACTATAAATATTTTTTTCTTGGGATAGTGAAGTCTAGCAAGCATACCCTCTTCACTGTATATATGCTTTCAATTGTATAATAGACAACATGGTATGAAATTCCACAGTTATGCTGATGATACACAATTATATTTATCCATAAAACCTGTTGAATCCAATCAGTTAGGTAGATTACAAGCATGTCTTGAAGACATAAAAATCTGAATGACTAACCTTTCTGCTTTTAAATTCAGACAAGACAGAAGTTGTTGTATTTGGACCAGAAGCTTTAAAAAAGCAAGCTGTTAAGTCAATCATTTCATCTAGATGGCGTTAATTTGGCCTCTGCTAATAATGTAAATAACCTCGGTGTAATTTTTGACCAAGACATGACATTTACAAATGCACCAAGAGCTACTTTAACGTAGGGCAAATCCCTCAAAGTAAGCTAAGAGTGACGTCCCCTTGCTATGGAAAATTAAATTTCCTGTACACGAGTAAGTAGACGGACAACAGTGTGATTGGTTTTTGAATGACACGTGTGAAACCAGGAAATGGAAAACTTCAATGTCGATAGAAGCGTAATTATGAACAGCGCTAATAGCAGAAATAATGCATGATGACATCTTTGTGTCGGCAACAAGACTGACACTTCATACAACTTACACACAATAGCTTACTTACAGAGAGGGTGAAGTTTAAAAACGAAAAAACGTGAAATGCATCATATTATGCGACAGACTGGCGTCCTGTCAGGGTATACCCTGCCTAACCCCTGCTGATAGCTGGGATAAGCGCCGGGATTATGAATAAGAAGAAAAAGGAGGCATGGGTGGAAATTAGCTGAAACATAAAGGCATTTTATCCAGCGGTGTCTCGAACGGCAGAAGACTGTGAGAAGAGATGGTATTCTCTACAGTCCCGGTGTCGGCTCGAGATCGCAGCTTATAAAAAGGATGCTGCTGCAACAGGTGCACCTTCTTTGTGCACCCCCGGCATACCTGCAATCGCCATGAAATTGGCTTTAATTCGATGCAGTTGCTGGATGTCTAATGGGAAACGGATGAATCGTTGGATAATGTGTGGTCGACAGAGCGCTTTAAGAGTTTGGTGGATTGATCGGCTGATAGATGGTTGTGATATTCCCAAGTCGTCCGCATTGCAAAATTACATTTTCCCTCTGGCTAAATTTAGGAGTAACTCCTAAAAATGTGGGCCTGTCACTCTTGAATTTAGGACACCTAGTTTCTTAAGATAAAAGTAATTCACAACCACTTTTAGGCCTAAAAGTAGCTCCTAAGTCTGGGAGTCCTAAAAGAAGTCAAGAGGACTCCTAACTCCTAAATACCATGTCTTCTCACAGTCTTCTGAAGTTCGAGACACCGCTGGATAAGATGCATTTATGTTTCTGCTCATTTCCACCCATGCCTCCCTTTTCTTCTTATTCGTAATCTCGGCTCTGAATCGCCTTCGAGGATTGTCCTCCTCTCCAGTACCAACTGTGCCAGCAGTAATAATTGGTCCTGCGATCAGTTAGGTTTCCTTGTTCTTTTCTCGCCACTCATTTGCAGTTCACGAAGCGCTTTTCATGGTAAAGGGGGGGTAATTTAAGATTTTTCTGATGTCCTCATTAGACAGCCTACTTGCAGTCACTCCCTTAACATGATGCATCCATCCATCCATTATCTATGGCGAGCCTAAGTCACGCCCTTCTACTTTCGGTCCATGTTGTCCCCAAATGCCAAAAAAAATGAATGAGTCAATGGAGCGATAAGTTATTTTCGGAGCCTGTTTGAAATGCGCCGTAGATCGAACATATGATGTCCGTGAATAAAAAAAAATAAATTTTGATGCAGAGAAAACGCCGATTTTCGACCGGAGGTTAAAGTTACTTTAGGTTTTGTGTGAAAATCTTTAGCGGACTACAACTGCTGAAGAAGGAGAGTGATGGTCGTAGCCTCCAGGACGAAGAAAGGAGCATGAAACACGGAGAAAACCTCTATAAATCTGACCATGTGGAAAGTAGAAGCTATGTTGGTGGTAAAGCGGTCGGTGGAGTGAGAGCCAGCATGGAGGAGAAGCTCTACAAGCTCAAGGTGAGTGTTTTACGTGCTATAGCTAGTGTTAGTTCCCGTTAGCCAAATGGCGTCATATATGTGACTTCTGACTTGTAGGCATTTTAAATGCAAATTTTTACAATCAAATACATCCCAAATCACTGGACAAACACATTCGAAATGTACATCATTATTTATCATTTAGATCAAAGTACAACATATGTGTGATCCAGGACATAACACAAAGCTAACCAAAAAATAACTTTTATCGCTCCATTGACTTCCATTCATTATTTTTCGGTTTGGGGACCCACGGGCCGACCGGAAGGGGAAGAGACTTAGGCTCCCCATACCGCTTTCATCCAATTGAGGGTCGCGTGGAGGGGGTCGGGGGGCTGGAGCTTATCCCAGCTATCAGCAGGCGTTAGGCGGGGTACACCCTGAATAGGATGCCAGTCTGTCGCATAATATGATGCATTTCACGTTTTTTTCATTTTTAGACTTCACCCTCTCTGTAAGTAGGCTATTGTGTGTAAGTTGGTTGAAGTGTCAGTCTCGTGGCCGACACAACGATGTCATCATGCATTACTTCTGCTATATGAGGCTTTCATAATTACACTTTTATCGACACTGAAGTTTTCCATTTCCTGGTTTCACACATCATTCAACAACCAATCACACTGCTGTCCGTCTATTTACTCATGCATAGGACATGACGTTTTCCATAGCAACGGGACGTCACTCTTAGCTTACTTTCAGGGATTTGTTCTACGTAGAAGTAGGTCTTAGTGCGTTTGTGAATAGGTTTTAGACGACATCTCCTATGACAGACCTTTTAGCGAGAGTTTAGGAGTAACACCTAGCGGTAAGATAAGAGTCTTTGTGAATACGGCCCCTGATGAATATTAAAAAGAGGGATCACATTTCTCCTGTTTCAGCTTCTCTCCATTGGCTCCCCGTTAAATCCAAAATAGAGTTTAAGATCCTCCTTACGTATGAAGCCCTTAATAATCAAGCTCCAACGTAGATCTGATTGTTCCTAACATAGAACTTCGTTTTCAGACTGCAGGTCTACTGGTTGTTCCTAGGATTTCTAAAAGTAGAATGGAATGCTGATCTTTTAGTTATTAGGCTCCTCTCCTGTGGAACCAGCTCCCAGTTTTAGTTTGTGTGGCAGATACTGTTTATTTTTAAGACAAGGCTTAAAACTTCCTTTTTAATAAAGCTTATAGTTAGAATGGCTTAGGTTATCCTGAGCTATTTTTGTAGGCTTAGACTGACCACTTTTCTTCACTCTAATACTTTTCTATTCTACTACTCCCGAGATATATTTTTTATGCTGTTACTGTGATTGTTAACCTTGTTTTCTCTGTATTTTTCTTCCCATAGAAGCTCCACTTGGTCTGGTATCCTGTCCAACTATAACGCCCCCCGCTGGATGGGGAGCATTGGTCAGATGATGCTCTAAATGACCGAGCATCCTCCAGGTCAGCGGCGAGCATGAAGAGGTGAAATGTCTTCCAAGACAAATTACCAAGTCCAGTTGCGTTTGATTGAAATTTCCTTGAGATAACCATAACCTGGATGAATGAGAATATTCACAGGCTTATCCTCCATGCTGTTTCTTCTGTCTTCTCAGACCCCCAGACGGTTGTGGCAGATGACCGCTTGTACTGAGCCAGGTTCTGCCGGAGGTTTCTTCCTGTTAAAAGGGAGTTTTTCCTCTCCACTGTCGCTACATGCTTTCTCAGTATGAGGGATTGCAGAGGAATTGCTGTCGTTGGAGCCCGATGATCCAGCAGACACAACCTCACATCGACGACTCAACGCAATCTGCTGGGATTACTTACATGTAATTGATGATGCCCGACGAGGTATCCATTATCAGATGGACGAAGCAGAGGCATGAACCGTCCTCCGCTTTGCGTCAGTTGCTTCCGCGCAGTCCATTACTTTCTAATAATGGACACCTCGAAGGGCATTATCCCGCTTATACCATGGTCACTTACAAAGAAAGAAATGTTTAATCAATTAATAATACTTTAATTTTTTTAGAGTTAATATCAGGAGTATTTTTTATGATATAATTAGAGTGCATTATTTAATATCTCCCGTATACAGGTGTTGCCAAGCAATGTGGCCACAGCGAGCCGACCGCAGCAGTTTGTCAGTGATGGGAAGTGAGATGATGGCTTTACGTTACGTGATACAAAATATCATTTCAGAAGGCCAGTGCTTGTGTGTGTCCAGAGGATGATGCAAAACTTTGCAATGAGTCAACTGTGAGATAACGTTGAGTCTCCGTTGCCATTTGAGCTAGCTCAATAATTTAGAACTGTCATCAGGGAATTTGACGGGATGCCTTTCCTAGGTGTACATTGTCACTTTTTAACGTACAGCCAATCAGAATCAAGTATTCACCCAGACAATCGAGTATTAACCCACACAATGGTATAAAGAAAAGTTAACTGATTGGAATGTTTGTATAGTTTTATTGAAATGACTTTTGTTGTAAAGTTCCTTGAGATTATGTTGTAAATTGGCGCTATATAAATAAAAGTGAATTGAATTGAATACCCTGCCAGGCTTACAAAAGTTAGTGAAGGAAGAGTATGAAAAATCAAGTTTTTGGACTATCTGGTAATGCAATTTTCTCATTCCTTCCCCCCCCCCCCCCCCCCCCCCCCCAGAGTGCTTTTTGGCTTAATTTACACATATCTAAGTAATCCTCCTGAATTTTGCTCTCAGAGCAGCTGCCATCAGTATAAATACTGACTGTGGTAAAACCACAGTACTGGTACTATTAAACCACAGTGCTGCGTTTGACACCGTAGATCATGATATATAACTGGAACGTCGAGAGAGATGGGTTGGACTCTCTGGTATGGCACTCGAATGGTTCAAAAACTACCTCAAGAACAGGAAATTCTTTGTGTCGATTAGCCAATTCTCGTCATAAGACAGAAATCACATGTGGGATCCCCCCGGTGCTCCATCCTAGGGTCCCTCTTATTTAGCATCTACATGCTCCCTCTAAGCCAGATAATGACAACAAATAATATTAACTACCACAACTATGTGGACGACACTCAGCTTTATATCTCAATGGCACCAGGTGATGTTGAACCCCCCAACCCTTAATAAATGCATTGATCAAATTAACAACTGGATCTCCCATAATTTCCTCCAACTGAACAAAAACAAAACAGAAGTACTTCTCTTCGGACCCAAAAAATATTGATTAAATATCAGTAAACGGCTTCAGTTGGTCCAACTAGAAACTACCGGCCAGACCAGAAATCTAGGTGTAATAATGGACTCAGACCTGTACCTCCAGGGTCACATAAAAACAGTAACAAGGTCAGCTTTCTATCACCTGAGGAACATTTCTAGGACTAAGGGACTGATTGTACAAGGAGACCTAGAAAAACTCATCCATGTATTTATCTCTAGCCACCTTGATTTCTCTAACAGTATCTCACAAATCCCACCTGAAACTGTTGGCTAAGGATAAGCTTAAATACAGTAAGATTGTTATTCACGCTGGCGGTAATGACACCCGGTTACGCCAATCGGAGGTCACTAAAACTAGTGTTGCTTCGGAGTGTAAGTTTGTTAAAAAGATGTCAGACTGTGTAATCTTTCCTGGTCCCCTGCCTGATCGGACCAGTGACTACATTTTTAGTCGCATGCTGTCATTTCATCGATAGTTGTCTGAGTGAGGTCAAGCAAACAACGTGGGCTACATTGATAATAGGAAAACTTTTTGGGGAAAACCTGGTCTGATCCGGAGAGACGGCATCCATCCCACTTTTGACGTAGGAGCTCTTCTTTCTAGGAATCTGGACAGATTGACTAGTCCTTCAAAACACTGACAAACCAGATTAACTGCCTATCACTCGGATGTAGTTCGCCAACATGGAGTGCTTAGGAATCGTTCGGCGCTCTAACAGTCCGTGGGCTTCGCTGTTACACATGGTGCCAAAGTCAGACGGTCAGTGGCGGCTCTGTGGGGATTTCCGCTGCCTTAATAATGTCATAGTAAACGATCGTTATCCGATCCCTCACATCCAGGACTTCTCTGTCAATCTAGCTGGGACGGCCACCTTTTCAAAAGTTGACCTGGTACTCTGTTATCACCAGGTTCCGGTTCGTGCGGAGGACGTCCCTAAAACAGCCGTAATCACTCCATTTGGCCTTTTTGAGATTTTACGGATGCCTTTCGGCCTTAAAGGCGCCGCCCAAACTTTTCAGCGGTTGATGGATTTGGTCTTTCGTGGCTTATCCTTTCTTTTTATATATCTGGATGACATCCTGGTGGCCAGCAGCTGTGCTGAACAGCACATGTCCCACTTACGGCAGGTTTTTTCAACGCCTGGTGGCACATTGCCTTATTGTCAACCCAGCAAAATCCCAGTTCGGGTTGCCAGTCATTGATTTTTTTGGGCCATCCCATTTCTGGCAGTGGAGCTGTTCCTCTACCCACTAAAGTGCAGGCGGTGTCCTCAGACTATTAAAGCCCTGCAGGAGTTTCTCGGGATGGTTAACTTTTACAATCGTTTCATCCCGAGGGCAGCACAACTACTGCAGCCACTTTACTGCGCGCTCAAAAAGAAAAAGACAACTGAAAATGTGGACTGGACCCCAGACTGCCTCCAAGCATTTAATAAAGCTAAGTGCGCGCTGGCAAATGCCGCACTTTTGACCCACCCGTCCCCTCAGCCCAGGTGGCTTTGACCACTGATGCTTCTGATGTAGCAGTAGGGGCAGTGTTAGAGCAGCGCGTCTGCAGGGTTTGGAAGCCGCTTGAATTTTTCAGCCATACACTGAGGGACAACGAGCGTAAATACAGCGTGTTTGACAGAGAGCTGTTGGCTCTCTATCTGGCTACACGGCATTTCCGTTTTTTCCTCGAGGGCCGCACATTTACAGCCTATGTTGACCACAAACCGTTGATATTTGCCATGTCCAAAATCTCTGACCCCTGATCTGTACGTCAACAGCACCAACTTGCTGCTGTCTCTGAATTTACAACAGACATCCAGCATGTGGCTGGCAAATCCAACTTGGTGGCTCACTGCCTGTCCCGTGCTCTGGTCTCACCAGTTTATGTGGGGATTGATTTCGCTGCTATAGCGGCTGATCAGCATAGTGATCCAGACATCCAGAAACTGCAGTCTGAACCAACCTGCCTTTCGATGCTTTGCATTCCCTCTCACATCCCAGTGGGATTGCCTCAGTGAAACTGGTCGGTTCCAAGTTTGTTTGGCCTAGATTACGTAAGGCTGTGAAGGAATGGGCTGCAGCATGTGTCCCATGTCAGCGGGCAAAGGTTCATAGGCACACAAAAGCACCTTTTGAACTGTTCCCCATCCCTACTCGGAGGTTTGATCATGTTCATGTAGACCTGGTGGGCCCCCTGCCTCCATCGCAGGGTTTTACTCACCTACTGACCATGATAGACCATACCACTAGGTGGCAAGAAGTGTTCTGCTTGCATCCACAACAGCTGCTGTGGTGGCTCGTGCATTTTTGTCAACCTGGGTGGCACGTTTTGGCCCCCTACAGACATCACCTCTGACAGAGGTCCCCAGTTTGTGTCAGAGCTTTGGTCCTCCATGGCTGACAGCCTGGGGATCAAGATCCACCATGCTTACAATCCACAGGCTAATGGGTTGTATGAGCGGTTTCACAGGACATTAAAAGCCGTACTTCGTGCTGTTGTGACCGATGGCAACTGGATTGACCGCCTCCCATGGGTTATGTTGGTGATGCGTTCCGCGGCTAAAGAGGATCTTGGTGCCTCCCCGGCTGAATTGGTTTTAGGCCAGCCGGTACGGGTTCCAGGCGTGTTTTTTCCCGAGGCCCCCCCGCCCCAGTTTAACTGTCTGACTCAAAGTGACCCTTTTCACGTTCCTGGTCCTGTACATCATTGTCTACCCCACTCATTTGTACCTCAAAGTTTAGCATTTTCTAAGTTTGTTTTTGTCAGACACGATGCACACAGGACACCATTACAGCCCCTGTATGATGGCGCTTTCAGGGTCCTCGAACCCGGCCCAAAGCACTTTCTTTTAGATTTAGGGGGGTGTAAAGAGACTGTCTGTATAGATAGGCTTAAACCTGCTCATGTTCTGGCAGATGATGGGGTAGTAAAAGCCCAGGCTCCTCGTAGGGGCTGACCCCCCCCTCCAAGCTGTTGATGGACTGCTATCCTCCTTCCAGAGACTCTTGTCAGTCGTCGGAGACCAAATCATCCTCAGCCCCTCCCCGTCGTCCTCTGCCTCGTCTGCAGACGTTCCGGTGGACCACCAGCGGACTCCACTCACACCCAGACAACGGGATGTTTATATTTAAAAATGTTATGTTTGGATTTGAAAATGTTCAAGTTGGTTGTGGAGCGAATGTGGCAATTTATCTGACTTACCGTTGTTCTGTAGTGCAGTTGGAGTTGAATAAACGAGCTGATCGGATCTAGCTGTGTCGTCCTTGCATTCCTCCACAAAGCGACAGTGGAGAGGAAAAACTCCCTTTTAACAGGGAGAAACCTCCAGCAGAACCCGGCTCAGCATAAGCGGTTATCTGCAGAGACCGTCTGGGGTTTGGAGAAGGCAGCAGAGACGGAGAAAGAGCAACAGAACTGAAGCAGAAGCTGGTAGCAAGATGTGGAGAACGTTCAGCTACTTGAATGCCATCTTAGTCAGGGTCGTCAAGCAGGGCGGGTCAGGAGCACCTACTGTGGGAAGAGACTAAGAGAAAACAGGTCAGCGCTTGAATTGATAGAACTCAGGCTCCTCTCCTGTGGAACCAGCTCCCAGTTTTATTCATTGAGGCAGATACTCTGTCTGTTTTCAAGACCGGGCTTAAAACTTTCCTTTTTGATAAAGCTTATAGTTAGTGGCTTAGATTATCCTGAGCTATTTTTTTTTGTTATGCTGCTATAGGTTTAGACTGTTGGAGGACAGACTGACTACTTTTCTTCTCCGTTCTACTTTTTTCGTCTACCACTCTCCAGATATATTTTTTCTGCTGTTATTGTGATTGTTAACCCAGTTTTCTCTCAGTATTTTTCTCCCCATAGAAGCTACACATGGTCTGGTACTAGGGCAGGGCAAAACGATTATTTTTGTAATCGATTAATCTAGCGATTATTTTTTCGATGCATCGATTAATCTAATGATTAATTTTAGAATTCAATTCGATTTGATTATTTACCCATTATTTAATTTGTATAGAAATTTGACATTTATTAATTTATGTATTCCAATGAAATAAACAAATTTCTTCATTGAACACATTTGAATGAAAAAAAAATCCCAAATAAAGTTATAGTATTAGTAAAATCTCCTGTTAGAGGTTACATTTAACAAGAAGTTAAACTTTGTGCAACCAAGTCATATGAATAAAAGAAAGAAAATACCAAAAAAATATTAAACAAAATTTAACATTCACTTAGTGCAAAAAAGTGCTCTTCATTCACAAAAAACATTTACTTTGCTGCATTTTCTCTTGTTTCTGACAAGATTTTCACGCGGAAAAAAGAGATAAACAGGGAGAGAGGCACTGTTCATTCTAATAAAATGCTGCAAATTTTTCTAGTTATTAGATGGCAACTTTGAATCCATCAAACTGGAGGAGCATTAAGTAAAAAAAATACTATTCGAACCGGATGAGGCATTATTAAACGTGATAATCGAGAGTTCTTTGTCGGTTTGCTTTTGCAAGCACTTAAACAATGTTGTATTAATGTCCACGATGGCTGCGTTTGAATTACCTTTGTTAACAAACATGTTTACCGCGACCAAATAACACGCTCACATTTTCGGCTTTCGCTCATAACCAGTCTGTGCGCATTCCGACTCATTCTGCCAACACGGGTCACAAATAAAAACCAACCCAACGGATAGCAGTAGCATACACCAGACGCAGCTGTGTATGAGTACATGCCCTCTGCGTGGGGGTGTTTGGGTGATTTATAGGGTAAAATACGTAGCGTTAGCAAAAAAGTTGAAAACTTACGGTGTTTAATCATATGCTGGAACTGCTCCTGGATGCCGTCGTGCTTTTATTAGCAATTTCTATTTTGCAAAGCCGGCAGACGTCAAAATCGATCCCTTTTATTTTAATATAGTTCCATACCTTTGAACTGCGAGTTTGGATGGAGGTATTTTTAATTCAACTGACTCACTGATGCTGCATCTACTGGCTCCATCCATGTTTGTTTTGAAAGTGATGACTTTTTATTTTTTTGTTTTTGTTTTTTTTTTTAACACTTTTTTACACAATCAACAATACAACAGAAAGGTGAATGCCTCAGGGGACACTAAAACACATACAACTACAAGAAAAAAGTATACAGACAAAGATATAAATTACAGATAGTTTATTAAATGATTGTACAAAAAAAATTGCCTGTTCAACAGACATCGGGGTTCAACAAATTTTAAACTCAGTAATTATAACATCTTGAGCCCACAATTTTATAGATTTTTTAGTTATGCTACTAATATAATTTCCAACATTTATCCAGAAACTGTATGTATACATACATTTCACAAAGAGATGGAGTATGGTTTCCTCTTCAATCTCACAGAATGTACACAATTGTTCCATGTCTACAACAAATCTACTCAAGGTCTTTTTAACAGGGTATATACAGTGTACTATTTTAAACGAAACCTCCTTTACTTTATTATTTAAGTAATATTTATTTCCAGTTATCTAAACAGAAGCCCAGTTTATGTTCATAAATATCGAATCCCAATAAAACCTTCCTGCTGGTAGTGTGGTGTTGTGTAATAAATTTCTAATTTGTTTATTTCCGTCTGAACTGGAACAATTAACATTTGCCAAAAAGATTGCTTGCGTTCAGAATGGGCTAGTGTCACGAATCCCTTTAAACAGTTGTAGTAAGTTGCTAGGAATGGCATCCAAAACTAATGCATATTCCCTGGGCGGAACTGGAACGCCAAATTTATAAAGAAATTCTTGATATGTTAGAAGATGTCCATTAGAATTAAAAAGTTGTCTTAAGAGAACTATTATTTGCGTACCATCTGGAGAAAAAAAGGGATTTGTTTTTGTATTGCACATTACTATTATTCCAAATAAAACAAGACGTTGGAGAAAAATTATGTTCATAAATTAGTTTCCAGGCCAGCAGGGCTTGTTTGTAAAAGTTTGAGAGCTTTGTGGGCAATTTTTCAACCTTGTAGTCACATCTGAGTAAAAACCTAAGACCTCCCATTGAGTTAAATATGTGGTTTGTGAATGTGTGCCAGATATTATCTTTTCCTTTCAATAATTAATTAACCACTTTATTTTAAGAGTTGTTTAAGGTTTCAAAAGTTAGTACATCCATCCCCCCATATTTCTTAATGTAACATAAAACATTTTTTCTTAAATAAGGACATTTTTTCCTCCAGATAAAATCAAACAATGTTTTGTCTTGTAATTATAGATGTGTTTTGGCATATCTAGAGTTTTGAAAGTGATGACGCATCAACGCACATTTTTTGCGTCGACTTAATCAATTTCGTTGACGCATCGTCCCAGCCCTATCTGGTACCCTGCTCAACTATAATGGGGAACATCAGTCCAGATGATGCTCAAAGTCACAGAGTATCCTCCATGTGGTCTCTTCTCGGCTTTCTCAGACCCCCAGACGGTTGTGGCAGATGACCGCTTGTACTGAGCCAGGTTCTGCAGGAGGAGTATGAGGGATTGCTGTGGTTGGAGTCTGCATGATCCGGGCACAACCTCACGTCGATGACTCTTCACAATCCACTGGGATTCCTTACATAGAAAACTTTTAACTGGAAAACTTGGAATGCTTGTATCATTTTATTGAAATGACTTTTGTTGTAAAGTGCCTTGAGATGACACAAAGAAAACTCACCCATCAGTCATCAATGACTGAGGACCTGTTGCCCTGACATCCCACATCATGAAGGTCCTGGAGAGACTCTTGTTGCCCCACCTGAGTAAGCAAACTAGAACCTATCAGGACCCCCTGCAGTTTGCTTATCGCCATGGTGTTGGTGTTGAAGATGCCATCATCAACCTGCTTCAACCAACCCACTTACATCTGGACAAAGCAGGCAGCACTGTGAGAATCATGTTCTTTGATTTCTCCAGTGCATTTAACACAATTAAGCCTGATTTACTTTGTCAGAAAGTCCGGAAAACACAGGTGGAAGCCTCAACAATCAGCTGGATCAATGACTACCTGACAAACAGACCACAGTTTGTGAGCCTGAAGGATTGTATGTCAAACCAGCTGATCAGCAGCACAGGAGTACCACAAGGGACTGTACTCTCACAATTCCTTTTCACTCTGTACACCTCAGACTTCCAGTATAAGACAGAAGACAGAGACCTGTCATCTGCAGAAATACTCAGACGACTCTGCAATTGTCGGGTGTATCAGAGATGGTGAAGAAGCTGAATACAGAGAGCTGGTGAGAAGCTTTGTGGCATGGTGTGGAGACAATCATCTTACCTTGAATGTGAACAAAACAAAGGAGATGATAGTAGATTTCAGAAGAAACAGAGACAAGTCAAAGACTGTCTCCATCATGGGAGAAGAAGTGGAGGTGGTTGAGAAGTACAAATACCTCGGAGTTCACCTGGACAATAGACTGGACTGGAGAATCAACAGTGAAGCCGTCTACAAAAAGGGACAGAGCAGACTGTACTTTCTGAGGAAGCTGAGGTCCTTCAAGATTTGCAGCAAGATGCTGCAAATCTTCTACAAGTCTGTGGTGGAGAGTGTCATCTCTTCGTCCATCATCTGTTGGGGTAACAGCATCAGAGCCAGGGACTTAAAACGGCTCAATAACCTGATACAGAAGGCTGGTTCTGTTATGGGGACGACTGTGGAACAACTGGAGATAATGATGCAAAGAAGCATTCTTCATAAAATTAAAAAGATCATGGACAACCCTGAGCATCCTCTCCATGAGACAGTCCTACAACAACAGAGTATCTTCAGTCGGAGGCTTCTTCAGTTTCGCTGCAACACAGACCTCTACAGGAAATACTTTTTCCCCACAGCCATCATGGTCTACAACAATTCCTTGAAAAATTAATTAATGAGCTACAACAACACTTAATTTCCCTCTGGGATCAATAAATTATTTTTGAATTTGAATTTGTTGTGAATTGGCGCTATATATAAAAACGTTAATTGAATTGAATATTTTGTAACACAAAGTGGCAAAGGGGAGCATGTCAGAGTCACAAATGATGAGGTGTGGCAGGAGAGGGACTCCAGTCTGATGCTAAACTTGGCTAACTAAGCTAAAGGCTTATAGCCCCATGCCTGACTGCTGCTGTATCTGCGCTCCTCCGACGGTTCTCCTATTTCTCAAACCTCAAAAGGTAAGAACTAGTAACTTGAAATAATTATTAAAATGTAGTGTTACTATAATTAAAGTCCAATGAAACGGCCTGTAAATCAAAGTTCGGCCCCCTCATTAATTATGATAAAGATTTCAAAAAATTATCTTACGAAAACCAGCCAGGTGCCTATTTTCTTGACTAGCCCAGCGTTATCTCAGGAAGAATATGTAGCCATAGAAAGCTTTTAAAAAATGGGCACATGCATTAAAGTTGTTTTTAACGTGTCTAAAGTCCAATGCTTTTCAATGGGGGCCTAGTGGCCAAATGGACGTACTACAGCAATGGAGGAGCCGTGGCGGCCTCCATGGTATGCGGTCACAAAGCAGAGCAGTCAGCGGCCATTGAGCTGACCAATCAGTCTTTAGGCCAGTGCATTGCCATTGAGTAGAGTTATGACACACTTTGAACTGCCAACACACGGTCACGTGGTTCATGCAGCCCTCAATAGTTCCAAACGTCCCAGCGCTGTCATTGATTTCTAGCGGTAAAGGGCTTAATAAATGATTTTTTTTCACTTTTCCTGCGATTTTCTCTCAATTATAACATGTGCACTGATTACTTCAATACATATTTCATAATTATGGTTCTATTTGTCGGACAAAGGACATTTCTTACTGTATATTAGTGGGAAATTAGACTACAAAGAAATCACAGAATACGTTTTGACTAATTATATTCTTCCACTGCGATCAATATAAGCATGTCTGCCATGTTTTATAATAATGTTATGCATTTAAAAACAAACTGTACTGTAAATACACAATATAGAGCTATTTCTGGTGACATTTACATGCTAGCATGGAGACTGGGGTGAAATTAGTTTTAAGTTGGATATCCGACAGATATTCATTTCATTAAAGCGGAGACTCCCTCCAATGTCTAACCGACAACTGTGCTCATGGAGTGGATACATCCCTGCAGTAGGCTCACTCCTGAAGACAGTGGTTTCGGTTAGGGACCGTCGTTAAATTTCTCTACATCAAAGAAAGTAAATTAATAGGCTGACCTATGCGATATGCTGACAAAGTAATCCCAAAATATTGCTAAATGGTAAATCGACACCCGAGGAACATGACACATCGATCTATAAAAAATAAAAATAAAAAAATAGAATTTTTCTTCAATAGCTTCCTGGTCTGAAAGAAATAAATTAAAACAGGAATTATGGTGGTTGATATATTATATGGTAAGTAGGAGAATTGTAAATAAAAAGTAAGCCAAATCAATTATGCGAATCACAAACAAGAACTGCATATTGGATCGGTCGAGGCCCGGGTTAACGACTGCCACCGGTGCCGGTGGAAATTGGAATACTGTTGGTTGAAGGAGGAGAGGAGGAAGGCATGTTGGTACGCAGAGAGAGAAGATGAAATTCAAAAGTTTGGAATTCAGAGTAGAGACTTTGAATGTTGGGACTATGACAGGTAAAGCTAGAGAGTTTGTGGACATGATGCAGATAAGGAAGGTTGATATTCTATGTGTTCAGGAGACCAGGTTGAAAGGTAGCAAGGCTAGAAGCTTAGAAGACGGATTCAAGTTGTTCTACTATGAGGTCGGAAGAGAAATGGAATGAGTTATTTTAAAGAATACATTTGCTAGGAATGATCTGGAAGTGAAAAGGGTGTCAGATGATTAGTCAGAAGCTTGATATGGAAAGAATAATGATCAATGTTTTTAGTGGTTATGCCCCACAGGTAGGATGTTCTTTAACAAGACCTTGGAGACTGAGAAGATGCCTGAGCAAAGGAGGAAATGTGGTCTACTGCCAATCTTTAAGAACAATGAAGATGTACAGAAATGTGGCAACTTGAGAGGAATAAAGCAAATTAGTAATACAATGAAGCTGTGGGAAAAAGTGGTGGAAGCTAGGCTTCGGTCAGAAGTCAGCATTTATAAGCAGCAGTATGGTATCATGCCAAGAAAGAGTACTACAGATGCAATCTTTGTTTAATGATGCTGATGGAAAAGTACAGAGAAGGTCAGACGGAGTTGCATTTTGTCTTTGTACTGACCACTTTGTACTGACCACTCAAAGCGCTTTACATCGAAGCCATATTCACCCATTAGCCAACATGGCTCAGTAGGACGATGTAGAATTTTTGGGGTTAAGTGCTTTGCCGTGACATGTGACTGGATGAAGCTGGAATCGCACCTACGACCCTCCAATTGCAAGCCACTACTCTACCACTGGGCCACAGTCGCTCCTGTAAATGATTCGGAAACACAGAAAATGAACTGGGTTCAATGACGAGGGTGCTGCTGTTTTGAACTATTCGCAGCTGCAGACTTCCGGTGGAATGGCGAGCGGAGTGGTCGCGTTTTATTGAAGCTGCTCACCGTCCGGGACTGGTTATCATATAAGACTGATATCTCCATGATATAATACCGAGACTGAAGTATACTCTCCCGTTAACAAGATGAAGAATGTAAAGAACCAGTATGTGGTTAAATCCCTTCCGTTTAAGCAGTCGGAAAGAGCAGCGGAGCATGACTAAGCTATGCAAACGGATTGGGCTAGCTCCTCTGCTAAGCGGGGCAGCGAGAGCCTCACGCAAACAAACACACCAGAAAAAAAGCAGGAAAAAAAATCCAAAAGATACAGCCGTAGAAAGTGCATGTGAGGCTTTGAAGGAAGAAATCTTGTTGGCCATAAATAAACTTGGTCAAAGACTGAATGAACGCATGGACGACATTAGCTCTCAAATACAAAAACAAAGTGCCATCCTAGCCTCTGTTGGAAAAACAAAACAACACAGAAGGTGTGCAAAACTAAAATCAAGTCTTTGGAGCAACATGTTGGCTCCCTCTTCAAAGAGAATAGGGTCCTGAAAGAATGGCTGGTGGAACAAGAAAGGTACAAAAGAAGATGGAGTCTTTGGATAAAAGGGAAAAAAGAAGAGATGAATGAAAACATCAGAGCCGGCAGATAAGATCGAGGATGCGGTGGACATCGTCCACAGGGTAGGAAGAAAGCGTACAGTCACCGACAGGTAAGTTCTCTTCTCCAAAAAGAAACATCTGAGATGACATCTGGAAAAGAACGAGAGGCGGGGGTTTGCTGAGGAGTTAACTAAGGACGACCTTCTGGCAAGGCAGGAGATGTGGCTCAAGATATAGCAAGCAAGAGAAGAAGGGAAAATTGCTGGTTTCTGAGGTCCATATGGATACATCAATGGCAAGCGCATCAATGTGACTTCCAAAGGCACGGGATGAGTGTGTATATATAAATATAAAAGGAAATTGTGGGGAAAGTCATTTCAAAAAAATGGCGGGTTCAGTTATTGCTTTTACCTCCTTAACTGACTGTTTTCTGTTTATGTGTTCAGTTTTGCCATTTCAAAATGTTATTCCTTGTTCATCATTTAATGCAAGGGGTTTAAAAGACTGTGAAAAGTAAAGTGTTGTGTATTATTGTAAGGGACTAAGATCAAATATTTTCTTTTTTCAAGAAACTCATTCTGATAAATCGGATGTAAATTTTTGGTCCCAGCAATGGGGAGACAAGATGATGTTCAGTCATGGTTCTAAGTGATCCGCAGGAGTCGTCATTTGTTTTCATAAGTTTTATGGTGAAATTGTGGCACAAAGGACAGATAATGAAGGTCATTGGGTAGCTTGTCTTGAAAATAGAAGTCATTTTTATTTTGATCAATGTGTACAATAACAAACTTAGAAACAAAACATTGCTTTACAAAATTACAAATGTTATACAGGAGTTGAACACAAAACGTATTTTACTGATCTTGTAGTAGCAGGTGGGGATTTTAATACTGTTGCAGATGAATGGATAGATCAGTGGCCCTCAAAATACAATCAGAGCCATCCAAACCCGATTATTGGTCATTTTATGAATGAAAATCACCTAGTAGATAGGTGGAGAACAAATAAGAGAATTTACATGGGTAAAACCAAATGGAAACAATAAATCAAGAATTGATTACTGGTTAGTTTCTAAATGTAGTTGATTATGTCTCAATGGCCATGATCAATGATCTATGATCAATGGCATAAATTTTGGGGACAAAAAATGCAATAATCAGTTTCTGAGAAAACTAACTGATGAGCTCTATTCTGGGTCCTCTAAAATTCAATTCAATTTCAATTCAGTTTATTTATAAAGCACCGTTTCACAACAGATGTCATCTCAAAGCACTGTACAAGAAGAGTTATTACAATACAATGTTTAATTTAGGAATTAGAGAACCACAGAAAAATTGCGTCCTGAATTCTCAGCAATCCCTCAAACTGAGCAAGCATGATGCAACAATGGAGAGGAAAAACTCCCTTTTAACAGGAAGAAACCTCCAGCAGAACCAGGCTCAGCATAAGCGGTCATCTGCAGAGACCGTCTGGGGTTTGGAGAAGGCAGCAGAGACGCAGAGCAACAGAACTGATGCAGAAGCAGAAGCTGGTAGCAGGACGTGGAGAACATTCCCCCACTGGAATGCCATCTTAGTCAGGGTCGTCGATAGGGCGGATCAGGAGCACCTGCTGTAGGAAGAGACCAAGAGAAAACAGGTTAGCGCTCGAATTGACAGCACATAATGTAGTTGGGGAGAAGTAGGTGAGAAAGTAGGAACTGACTCTAATAATGTCCTCCAACAGCCTAGCCTAAAGCAGCATAGCTACTAACATTAACCTGTCTCCTAGCTACTAGGAGACCTAGCTACTAACACTCTCTACCTAGCTTACATTAATATATCTCAACCTAGCTACTCTACCTGACTACTAACATTAACCTGTCTCTTCCTAGTTTTTGACACTACCTGGCTACTAACATTAACCTGTCTCTTCCTAGCTACCTGTCTAACCTGTCTTTAACTACCTGTTAAACTGTCTCTAACTGTAAGCTTTGTCAAAGAGGATGGTTTTAAGCCTAGTTTTAAAGACAGACAAGTTGTCTGCTTCACGAACCAACCCTGGGAGCTGGTTCCATAGGAGGGGAGCCTGATAGCTGAAAGATCTGTCACCCATTCTACTTTTAGAAATCTTAGGAACTACCAGTAAACCTGCAGTCTGAGAGCGAAGGGCTCTGTTAGGAACATAAGGAACAATCAGGTCTCTTATGTATGATGGAGCTTGATTATTAAGACCTTTATATGTCAGAAGGAGGATCTTGAATTATATCCTAGATTTTACTTGGGAGCCAGTGAAGAGAAGCTAAAACAGAAAAAAAAAAGAGCTTTAAAGAAATGTCACCGCGACCTCAGCCTCTCAGTATGTACTGTCTGTACTCTTGAGAGGTGCGGGGTTGGGTCTGTAGAGACAGCGGTGTATTTCACAATGAAAGCATGGGGTAAACAATCTTAATATATATATATATATATTTTTTTTTTCTCCATGGGGACAGTCTTGAACTGCTTTAACAAGCATTTAATTTCCTCCAAGTCTGTATTTGCCTCTTTCAATGTTATTCCTTTTTCTGAGAAACAAGGGCTTACAATTGTCAAAACCTTGGATCACAGAAAACATTCTGGACCAGATTTGATAGAGCCTTATGCTACGTTCAGACCACAGGCTTTGTTAGCGTCAAGCAAAGCTCACAAAGCATCTAGTTTGACGCTTCTATGTTGAAGCTTGTAAAGTCTGCCACTTCTGAGCAAAAAAGAGCGCATGGGGCTTCTTCTGTTGACGGACATTCTGAACTATGATGGATCTTATTGAGAGAGTGGCTTGGTTTTATTTGCGTAAAGCTACAACATCTTCGGATGTGTTCTGAGTTCGGGGAGTTTAACCATTTGCTCCAGGAGCTACATATGGATGAGGTTCTCTCCCAGCGCTACTTTCGTCTGTCCCGGCCCAGTCTTGACAACCTCCTGAACCATATCGGTGCGCAGCATCTCAATTGATAAGAAATGCACAGGCAAAGATCACTTTTCCTTCTTAACCTTAAACCTTAGAGTCCGTCAGATTGGTCTCCCTTTTAAATCGGGTCATTTCCATTCCAGCCGGCTGAGAACTTCTCCAAGTTGTTCCCCACACAGCAACAAACGAGTCCCTGCTCGAAAATTGCAAGAGTCTGAGCGTTACAACAGCCATGCAGTTCAGTTCCAGTTATCATGAATCCAATTGTCCAGATGTTTCTAGTGTCTCGATGGTCAAAGTGAGAGACGCAGGATCCTCCACAGTAACACATTGGGACAGCTCGGCACTCCCTTTTTACCTTATCCGGGAAAAACAATGTGTTCACGAGACCATCTGACCAGTCTATGTCCAGATCCAACGTTGATTATTCCGGAGGAGAATGCAAAAAGAGGCTCCATAGCAGTAGAAAGACAAAGGGCTGTGGGATAAGACACACTAGAGAGGGAGAAAGATAACAAGCGTCTGCTCTCGCTGAGTGCCGGAAGTGAGTCTTGACATGTAATCTTGACGTTGCTGACAAAGCCCTTGGTCTGAATGCACCATTACTTTTTAAAAATTTAAGCTGATCGTGTAGCATAGGCTCTTATTCTTTTATCTTTATATATATAAAAAAAGAAATTTCTTCAGTTTGGAAGTCTGCTTTTGTGACCCCTTTACTAAAAGTCAGTAATCCATCTCTTAACTAATTATAGATCATTTTGTGTGTGCTGGCGAAAACTTTAGAAACTCTAGTTGCCGAGCAATTGAAGGAGTTTCTATACTCAAATAATTTTCTTTCAAACCTCAGGTTTCAGGAAAAAACAGCACCATCACTGCAGCTACAAAAGTGATCAGTGATATACTTGATAAAAGGCAACACTGTGCTTACCTTTTTATTGACTTCTTTAAAGCTTTTTGATATTGTGGATCATACCGTTTTAAAGCACAGGCTTTTTTGTTTAGGACCACCAGAGCATTTGATCTCATGGTTCACAAATTATTTGAGTGGCAGGACCCAATTGTGTTAAATTCAATTATTTGTGTTCAAAATTTGTAAGTGTCCAGAACCTCTCACCATAAGTTTTTCCCCTTCTGCTGTTAGACTCATGAACAAGAATTCTAAGAATGTTACAACCACCTGTTCTGTCTCAATCACATGATCCTGTGTTGTGTTCTCTGTACCTTTCTGATTTTTCACTGATCATCACTTTCACTCATTTTAAAAATATATTCATATATATATATATACAGACACACACATATATATAGGCTAGTTATATGTGTAGCTGTGAATTTATCATGATTAACATTCCTAAATATGACTAAAAAAACTACAATTTTCAGTGTAAATTGACAAATCCAGATCCAAGAGCTCTTATTTAGTCAAACAAAAGATCAATTGAATTTCTTGGTTTTAATGCCACAATCAAATTCACACGTGGCCGTTTTTAACCCATTTATACTGATCTTCTTTATAGGACTATCCTACAAAGTGTTTTCAGTCAAAGGCTTCCACAGTTGTGCTGCAACACAGACTGCTACTGTAGTGGAGGAAACGAGCCGTCTATCGAAGTAGTGATTCAGGGTGAGATCACTATGTTCCGCCTCGGAGTACCTGCCAGAGCTAAGGCCTTTCAGAGTATGAGAAAATATGCAGGAGAAGAGGCTGTTATATTTATGTTTTTCTTTATTTCCACATAGCTGCTGATACAGGTTTGGATGGTATACATGTGAGGAGGGAGATGAATGCATGTGTGGTCTCTTATAAAAAATAAATACAAACATAGAGCTAACAAAAATATAAGAATAAATGTAACATTTGGATATCAACAGTCCGTGTGAAATATCAGAATGTATCAAATGTCATAATTTACCATAAGTAAAAACTCAGCAGATGGTAAATGGACTTAACTTATATAGCGCTTTTCTAGTCATACTGACCACTCAAAGGGCTTTACATTGAAGCCACATTCACATTCATACACCGACAACCAACATGGCTTGGTAGGACAATTTTTTTGGGGGGTTAAGTGCCTTGCCCATGGACACATCTGACTTTGACGTGTAACATCCTGATAACATGTTTCCTAAATAAAAACATGCCTTAAAGCAGTGCTTCTCAATTCTGCCATGACCCCTTAGAAAACAATTTTTTTTACGCCCCCCCCCCCCCTCCCTTATTAACTCAGTTGGTTACATTGCCTGGGATGTGCATTTTTAGACTGAACTGTAACATTTAAAGCTTTTTAAACTGAACATTGGTTCCCTGTCAGCTTCATCAGCTTATCACTTTTCAAAAAAGGGAGGCAACATAACTTCTGTCACCTTCACTGTTTTTCTTTTCAACTCTGCAACCATATGGATTCCATTGAATTGTTAGACATGTTTTATTTCAAAAGTTCAACTTTTTCCATTTAGATTTTTCTGAATTCTACTTTTCCATTCTAATCATTTTTATTACACCAAAAAGTTTGTAATTATGGTTTTTTCTCTCCGCTGTCGCTACATGCTAGCTCAGTATGAGGAATTGCTGTGGTTGGAGTCTGCATGATCCGGGCACAACCTCACGTCGATGAGTCATTGCAATCTACTGGGATTCCCTTACATAGAAAACTTTTAACTGATGGGAATGTTTGTGTAATTGTATTGAAATGACTTGTAAAGTGCCTTGAGATGACATTTGTTGTGAATTTGGTGCTATATAAATAAAAGTGAATTGAATATTCAAAATGACTTGAGGCTGTAATTGCTGCCAAAGGTGCATCAACAAAGTACTGAGCAAAGGCTGTGAATACTTCTGTACATGCGTTTTCGGTGTTTTTTTTAAATACATTTGCAACAATGTAAACATCACTTTTTACATTATCATTATGGGGTGCTGTGTTGAATTTTAAGGAAAAAATGAATATAATCAATTTTGGTATAAGGCTGTAACATTAAAAAGTGGAAAAAGTGAAGCGCTGTGAATACTTTCCAGATGGACTGTATAACAGTGCTGTGGTTTAGGCCCCCTAGTGACTGGACTAGACCAGACCGTGACTAGTCACGGCTGAACTATGGCATGTGGCCACCAAGCTCTGTAAAACCTCTATTTAACTACGGTAAAGGCAGAAATTAGGTCTCTTCTCTGCCATAGGTAAATATAGGCTCTATGAAGCTCAGCGGCCAAACGACGTATCAGTTCAAGCTGTTGGGTCAGGGCGCTGAGTCAGCGCTGCCTGAAGCCGGCAGCATGTATAAGCAAGCAAGCAGAAGACAGCCTAACGCTAGCATCTATGCTAAGTAACTTCGGAGGGAACAACCTCAGCTGTGTATGTATATACACACACACATATATATATATACATTACACACACACACATATATATACACACACCTATATACATACACATATATACACACACATATATACATATACACTACCGTTCAAAAGTTTGGGGTCACATTGAAATGTCCTTATTTTTGAAGGAAAAGCACTGTACTTTTCAATGAAGATAACTTTAAACTAGTCTTAACTTTAAAGGAAACACACGCTATACATTGCTAATGTGGTAAATGACTATTCTAGCTGCAAATGTCTGGTTTTTGGTGCAATATCTACATAGGTGTATAAAGGCCCATTTCCAGCAACTATCACTCCAGTGTTCTAATGGTACAATGTGTTTGCTCATTGGCTCAGAAGGCTAATTGATGATTAGAAAACCCTTGTGCAATCATGTTCACACATCTGAAAACAGTTTAGCTCGGTACAGAAGCTACAAAACTGACCTTCCTTTGAGCAGATTGAGTTTCTGGAGCATCACATTTGTGGGGTCAATTAAACGCTCAAAATGGCCAGAAAAAGAGAACTTTCATCTGAAACTCGACAGTCTATTCTTGTTCTTAGAAATGAAGGCTATTCCATGCGAGAAATTGCTAAGAAATTGAAGATTTCCTACAACGGTGTGTACTACTCCCTTCAGAGGACAGCACAAACAGGCTCTAACCAGAGTAGAAAAAGAAGTGGGAGGCCGCGTTGCACAACTGAGCAAGAAGATAAGTACATTAGAGTCTCTAGTTTGAGAAACAGACGCCTCACAGGTCCCCAACTGGCATCTTCATTAAATAGTACCCGCAAAACACCAGTGTCAACATCTACAGTGAAGAGGCGGCTGCGGGATTCTGGGCTTCAGGGCAGAGTGGCAAAGAAAAAGCCATATCTGAGACTGGCCAATAAAAGAAAAAGATTAAGATGGGCAAAAGAACACAGACATTGGACAGAGGAAGACTGGAAAAAAGTGCTGTGGACGGATGAATCCAAGTTTGAGGTGTTTGGATCACAAAGAAGAACGTTTGTGAGACGCAGAACAACTGAAAAGATGCTGGAAGAATGCCTGACGCCATCTGTTAAGCATGGTGGAGGTAATGTGATGGTCTGGGGTTGCTTTGGTGCTGGTAAGGTGGGAGATTTGTACAGGGTAAAAGGGATTCTGAATAAGGAAGGCTATCACTCCATTTTGCAACGCCATGCCATACCCAGTGGACAGCGCTTGATTGGAGCCAATTTCATCCTACAACAGGACAATGACCCAAAACACACCTCGAAATTGTGCAAGAACTATTTAGAGAAGAAGCAGGCAGCTGGTATTCTATCGGTAATGGAGTGGCCAGCGCAGTCACCAGATTTGAACCCCGTTGAGCTGTTGTGGGAGCAGCTTGACCGTATGGTACGCAAGAAGTTCCCATCCAACCAATCCAAATTGTGGGAGCTGCTTCTAGAAGCGTGGGGTGCAATTTCTCCAGATTACCTCAACAAATTAACAGCTAGAATGCCAAAGGTCTGCAATGCTGTAATTGCTGCAAATGTAGGATTTTTTGATGAAAGCAAAGTTTGATGTAAAAACAATCTTATTTCAAGTAAAAATCATTACTTCTAACCTTGTCAATGTCTTGACTATTTTTTATTCACTTCACAACGTATGGTGGTGAATAAGTGCGACTTTTCATGGAAAACTCAAAATTGTTTGGGTGACCCCAAACTTTTGAACGGTAGTGTATACACACACACACACACACACACATGTATAATCTGTTTAGCACATTTTTTATTGCATGCTTAAGTGTTTAGCTTATCATATAAACATACACAAAGTACCCCAGAAATTTTCTAAAGTACATCTGATCATAATTTGTCAATAAAAACATGATTCTGCACTACTTGCAAAACAAGACCAGATTAACGGAGCTCCTGTTTGTCATGGGCAAAAGATCTACAAAAATAAATGCTCATTTAATTAGTAGAACAGTATATTTAATCTTAAAGAAAAAGAAGAGAAAGAAAAGGGGCATTCCAGGTTTTAGTTATGGTCCTTTATCCACTGCTCAGTCCACTGAATTAGTTGCTCAAGGTTTTTCTCAAGGTCTTCAGGGGTGTTACTTGGTAACTGGTGGACAATCTCCTTACAGTAGGCTTCCATCGCCTCTTCATAAATAGTTTGGAAGATCTCACATTGCACGTTGTCCTGCAGTTTTTTTCCAGTATAACCCCTGTAAGTAAAACAAAACAAACATAAATTGATATTTTTAATACACTGAAGTAGATTGCAACAACTAGATGTAAATCCCTGTTCAACATCAAAGTCTACCACAGACCTCTTAAAATCTGAGGTCAGAAGACAAACACCAAGTTCTTCTCCCTTTAATACATGAGTTACATAGTGAGAAAAAAAAAACGTGGCACAACTTTTTTCCATGCAAAAATTTTAGGTGTAACCCTAAAAAATGGCATTGGGGAAAGTGTGCAGTCAAAAAACAAAGGGAACACTTACAGAAAACAATGTCACTCTCAATCAATCACTTAGGAAACAATAGTAAGGAAAATTTCACATGAATAGCCAACAAGTGGAAATTATATGCAATTAGTAAGACATCCCCAATGAAAGAGTGGCTCTCAGGGTTTTTCCAGGCTCAAACTGAGGCAGAGGTGGTACCATCCTGACCATTCGCCAACACATGCATGAATTCTGTGCATTCAACTGACTCACTTTTTATAAAGGCAACACATTTTTTTGTTAAGCGTTCTAATAAGTATATGACAATTATCATGTTAAAGCATTCTTTTATTAAAACAATATACATACAAAAATATGAAGCCAACTTTAAACTGAAAGTGCATTAAGTTGTAGAGATTTATCCACACATCTGGCAGCCAGACAATAACTATTCATAGCCTATTATTATTCTGTTCAACGTTTCATCACAATAAGCACTGAAGGTGTAAACAGGTGTTGAAAAACGCATCTTTATTCAATTAAAAACAGTTGAAAGTCAAAGTTTTACGTGTTGTTTCTCAAATGGCAGACATTAAAAATCCACATTAATTACAAAGACGGCAAATTAATATGTATCTGCCCCAGAAGAATATGTGCAACAATAAAACACGTTACCTTTGCAACCTTTGCTGTTTTTGCCTGTTCTGTGCAGAGAAACTTCAACTTTAATTTACAGATCAGAGTCCTACAATAGAACGGGTACCTGCAGCTAATCTGCTGTTTCAGGTGGATGAATCAAATCTCTCTCTGGGAGCGCTGGATGCTGAGATAGTGAGAATAATCGGCATTCAGCGCAAAGATGGAGACATTTTCAGAAAGTTGGAGTTAACCAAAAATATTATATTAATATTTTTCACCCATCCACAGTAAAAAAAAAAAAAAAAACATTTCCACCAGACCTATGATATTGTGTATTTCTTCATCTTTAAACGGTACCTGCAACACAGCAGAACGTTTTTGGAGTAGAAAGGAGTCTGTAAGAATCTTAAAAAGTAGCATCTGCGCAGAAAGAAAACATGACGGTGTACGCGGTAGTAGAGAGGAGTATTTACTGTTGAAATACACATATTTGTTTATCTACTCTTCACATTTAAAAAATATATTTTCTCTTCCTGTTTCCCAGTGAATTAGACAGGAGCAAAGCTCTCTATAGTATCTCTATAATCTGTTTAGATCCATAAATATGATCGCATTTGTAATCTGCAGTACTTTATTTAGAAGAAATGTCTTTAGTTTCGTAAATGACACGGCTCGCTCGCGGAAACAGTAAATGCTATCAGACGGCGAAACGATTACTTTACGGCGCTCATAAAAAGTGTCCTGCATCTGACCCTCCCCAGTCTCTGCCTGCAATTTTCACATCTTCTCACAACCATGATTACATTTTAACTTCTTTTTATGATAATTTGTATGCGCTGTTTCACCTGGATTCCCGACTCTCATCGTGAGGTTGTTTTAAAGTAGTGGCTGATTTTCCCAGGTCATATCTGCCATTAACGTTTCTCTGAGACGGAGGATGTTTTAAAAACATAAACATGACATGCTTGGATGCTAAACAACAAAACGGTTGAAGAGCCGGGGTAAAACAGAACAACGATAGCACCAACTAGCTGCTGAGACAGCGCCCCCATAGTGACGCACCGCTGCAACTGCAATGAATTTTTTCCTACCTGATTTTTAGTCCGTAAGAAGTAATTGCAACTGATAAATATTTTTAAAAAACCTGCTTTCATTTCAATCACCCTGTCCTGGAGCTGACTTGAATTTAATGTCCAGCTAAAAACAAGCTGCAAAGGGATTCTTGGAAAACAAGATGGCTAGATTGATATTACTCTGAGCTACGGAAGTCAATAGTACATTGGTTTAAAAAAATAAAATATAATCTGTTTTCCAAAAATTTTATTTTAAACAACAAAAGAGCGATGCTTTTTACTGGAGCTTTTGTTGTGACTGCATTTCCCAGGAGCTTTTGTTAAGCTAAACCCGCTCACGTCCTTGCCTACTACAGTACTTTGGAGATGGTAATGGGAAGACAACCTACCCTTTCCAGGCTGTACTGACCCGTTCCATTCTTTACCGTACTGGCCGAAGTGGAAATGGGGCATTTAGGACAGTTTTTTTGGGATATTAACTAACCTTTTTAGGGCCAATGGTTTTTCTTCAGGACCAAAGCCCAATCCTAATACACTGGTATGGTGTGAACTGAGTTTTAGTTAGGCTTAGGAATAGACTAGTGATTTTTAGGGTTAGGATTAAGATTTTGGGTTAGGCATAAATCCAGTTGCTAAAATCAATGGAAGTCAATGGTCAATCCTAATATGGGTAGCAATACAAACTTGTGTGTTTTTTTTGAAGACTGTCAACACCATGTGGAGGGCAAAAGACATTTAAAAATCATGGCATTCAAGGACAAAATGTCTATATTTTCTTTATTAACAGAATTGTAATAAAAAATATTAGACAGAGAGGACAGATGGTTTGAAAGAGGAGTCTATGTAAAAGTAGAGAAACCATCGCTAAACAGAGGAGGAGGCCTGAGACATCACCTATCTCCAATTTACAATGCTGCACTTTCATCCCTCCCTAGGAGACTCAACAAATTAGCCTCTAATAACAGAAACAACTGTGACTCCAATGACTGTCGTTATAACACAATAGGGCACTAATGAAGCCGAAACCTAACCTCCACCAATAGGCGACACGCCAACGACCGTCGTTAAGACATGGAGCACAAAGGATCCAATGACATAATGATTCTTGTTCAAGAGGTTAAATAGCTGAGTCTCCACACCAGTTAGTTGGACCAGTCCCAGCCTGGTCAGCGGCGAGCATGAACTGATGAAGCCTCTTGGATAAGAGGTGAAACGTCTTCCAAGACAAATTACCAAGTCCAGTTGCGTTTGATTGAAATTTCCTTGAGATAACCATGACCTGGATGAATGAGAATATTCACAGGCTTAATAAAAAATATAGGTTTTATTGCTTTTTTTTATATAACCAATTTCTAGCCAGTGAATGGGAAAATCACTGCATGCAAAGTAATGGAATTGCAAAAGTCTGAAAGACACCACACAACACAAGTGGTTCTTAATAATTAATAAAGAAATCTGCATTTTCAGACCTGCTAACCTTGCCAAATTATCTTATTTATTTTTTTACAAGGACATTGTCAATACTTCAAATTAATCTGGGCCCCAGGGGGCTGGAGACGGGTATATAGGTACGTAAAAATACACATATATAAATATATATATATTCATTTTTCAAATAACCTAATTGAAAAATACATCTAAATCATAAACTTATTTAAATGTATTATATGTGTAGTGGAAAATTTAGAGTTATGATTTATCTGTACTTTGTAACTGTTATGCATGTTTACTTAATGTTGTATTCTTAGTTTGAAAGTTAATCTTACTGAGTGATGCTTTTACCCAAGTCATGATCAGAGTGTTTTGATAATGATAGTCCACATCCTGCGTTACCATTGAGATGGCATTTCTGACTGGCCATCCTTGAAGGTCTACAAAGTTCACAGCTTTCTAATCGGCGCCGTCAAGTCTCTTACTTTCACCCTGAGAGCAGGGTCAGTAGGGCTTGTTGTAAAATTGAGACAGGTCAGTATTCGGCATTTTCTGTGATGTGACGCTGTCCTCCTGTTTGATAATTCCAAATTGTAATAAAACCTTTGTTTATTTTTTTAAAACATCCTCCTTCTCAGAGTAACATTAATGGGTTTTAGCATTACATATATGAGCTGGGAAAATCAGCCACTACTTTAAAAAACAACCTTGTGAGGATAGTCAGGAATCCAGGTGAAACACCAGACAAATTATTGTAACAGGCAGTTAGAAGGTAATCATAGTTGGGACAAGATGGCAGGGACTGGCGAGGGTCAGAATTATGGTCAGAATGCAGGACAGGACACTTTATGAGCGCTGTGAAGTGATCGTTTCAGCGTCGGACCAGTTCTTTGCGAAACTAAAGGCAATTTTTACTGCAGTACTGCAGATTACAAATGCGATCACATTTATGGATCTAAACATATTATAGAGATGGTATAAGAGCTTTCCTCCTGTGTAATTCACTGGGAAACAGGAACAGATAATATATTTATTAAATGTGAAGATTAGATAAAAAAATATGTGTCTTTCAACAGTAAATACTCCTCTCTACTACCGCGCACACTGTCATGTTTTCTTTCTGCGCGGATGCTACTTTTCAAGATTTTTACAGACTCCTTTCTGCTCCAAAAATGTTCTGCAATGTTGCAGGTACTGTTTCAAGATTAAAACAAACAAACTATAATCTGAATGCCATGGGTCTGGCGGAAGTTTTTTCTTTACTGTGGATGGGTGAAAATTATGAATATAATATTTTTGGTTGACTCGCACTTTCCATTGTATGGAGAGAGTCTGAAATTCTCTCCAACTTTGCACTGAATGCAGATTATTCTCGCCATCTCTCCATCCAGCGCTCCAAGAGAGAGATTTGATGTGTCCACCTAAAACAGCAGATTAGCTGCAGGTACCAGTTTTATTGCAGGACTGATCTGTAAATTTTAGAATAAAGTTTCTCTGCACAGAACAGGCAAAAACAGCAAAGGTTGCAAAGGTAAAACATTTATTGTTGTGCATATTCTTCTGGTGCGGATACGTATAAATTTGCCATCATTGTGCTTTATGTGGATTTTTATTGTCTGCCATTTGAGAAACACGTTATGCTTCGGCTTTCAACTGTTTTTAATTGAATAAAGATGTGCTTATTGTGATGAAACGTGAAACAGAATAATAATAGGCTATGAATAGATAATTAATTAAAGTTAATAATATTAGTTCATGTCTGGCTGCCAGATGTGTGGATAAATCCCTACAATTTAATGCAATTTCAGTTTAAAGTTGGCTCCTTATTTTTGTATGTATATTGTTTTAATAAAATAAAAACAATAACATATTGTACATTTAACATGATAATTGACACATTCTTGTTAGAACGCTAAACAAAAAAATATCTTGCCTTTAAAAACAGTGGGTCAGTTGAATGCACAGAATTCATGCATGTGTTGACGCAAAACCCTGATTATAGTAAAATAATTTACTGAAAGGTGTTGCTTATTCATTTTCAAGTTCAAATGGCTTCTCTTTATCCAGTGACACCTACAGATGCAGTAACCTGTAGTCGCAGGCTAACACACAATAGAAAACAAACACACTCTAAAGCAGGCTGCTACCATATTACAACTATTGGCATGAACAGTTGCTAGGTCACAACAGCTCTCTATCTGCGAGCGAGCACACAGAATCTGGAAGCAGAGAAGAGAGGTTCATGAGCGCAGTTTTGACACACTTTGCAAGCGAAGAGAAAATCTGTGAGCAGGAAACAGAAGTTGAGAGAGATTAGACAATATTTGAAAGAGAGAAGTTTTGAGTGCAAGCATTAGAGGTTTTGAGGGAGAAGAGAGAATAATCCTCCAAATTGTAATTTTATTCTCTTGTTAAATGGCAGAAAAATTCCCCCATAGGTGTGTAAAAAAATAGAGTCAGTCAGACTCCGCAAACTGACTCAGAGCGTGCTTAACTGAATAGTTAATATAATAATTCATAATTCATAAATAATTAATTCATAAATAAGCTGCTCTCTTATGCACGGCTGAATCCATCCAGCCATTATACCAACCTTTCTATACTGCACTCATTCCAAATCGACTCAGATTAAACGCCCCGAGAGATGGGGTAAAGAGAAGTGGAGTATTAGTGCGGATTAAAGCCTCCTTAAAGTGCTCACAAAAGAAGTTTCCCTGTTGGAGCTATTCATTGTGTTGCATGTTGTCCGTTTATCCTGAATAAATGCCATGGTGTGGACACCAACCTGTGGCCATTTCCCCTCGACAACTGCGGTGGTGCCATCATGGCATGAGGCTCTCTATCCTCCTGCCTGAGTAAAGCCTAGTATATGCTTCTCTGTTTTGACAGACATGGACTGACACAGCGGCATTATCCGTAGACGCAAGGGCTCTCCGTCACCTACACAAGGATGCTCGGAGTGGAGCCCAGATTTTTAACTATCCGTCTTTATCAATGGACAGCGTATGCATCTGATTGGTCAGTTCAGTAACAGCCAGAGATCGCTTCACCAGAATGGTGCTCTATTGTTGCTGTAATAAGTAGTTAGTAGCATGGGGGGGGGGGGGGAAACAAAACGCGAGCAATATCGACACGAAAAAACAACAATGTGAACTAAGAACTACACAACTATAAATACAACATGTCAATGAAAAGCTCATGGTACCGATTATTAGCTTGGGTGCCAGCCCAACTTAGTCCCACCCACAACGTGGTCTGTTGAGGAGCAATTATGCCTGAACAAGATCTGTTCAGACCAATCAAATCGGGCTTGCGATGATTGACAGGTGAACAACAGTAACGTAATCAATCATGTCACCCAAGAGCGCCTGGGTTGAATTTGTTTACAACAACGATGGCTGCCGCTGGAGAACTGAGCTGTGTAGATTCTGCCATCGACTGTTCCAGAAGATATCGACAACGCATTAATTTTAAAAGAGGAATTTTAAGAGAGGAACAGATAATGTCCATTGTTCTGCAGAGCAATGACACACACTTCCACTGCTCTGATTGGTTATAGGTCTATCCAATTGCATGCAGAGGCATTTTTTTCCTGGTTCGGTTAAAACGCGCCCCATAATCACAACCCAATGGAGCAGTATCAGACTCACATTCTGATTAGAATCGAGTATGGCTACGTCAGACTAAGCGATTATACAAAATCTAGAAATAATAACCTCAGCCCAAGATTATATTGGTAAACACCACAGGTCCCACACCTATGTGTGTTTGAGAATGCTGGTGCATATATGGTTTCTCCATACGATTGCTTGATTGGTGGTGTGAGTCATCGTTCTGCCTCACAGGAATTGAAGACATAACGAAGATCGGAGCCACAAACGTCCAGAAGACCCCAGAGCCTAGGAGCTCAAGCCGACTAGGCTGACCACATCCCCCAAGAGAGGAGCAGAGGAAAGCAGCAGGGGAACATCCAGCAACTACAAAGCAGGGGCCCGAGGAGCTGCAGCGATGAGCCCATAGTCTCACACTGAGCTCTACCAGCTCCCGATCCCCGATCCTGCACACCGCAGGGCGCTGAGTTCAGGCACCAAATCAAGGCCAGACAAACCCATCAATGAACCTGGCAAGCATGAAGCATGCAGAATAGGTGCTCAATTAACATACCCCGGTGTACCCCGCCGAGCCACCGAACAGGCACCACCTAATAATTCCAAAACTAGCCCCCCTGAAAGAGGTGCCCCAACCAACAAAAGGAATACATTAATCCGGCACCCATACCCAGCTAGGTAGGCACCAGCGCTGAACTGGAGCGCCCCCCACCAACTCAGCAGGCAGGGTCATCAGTCACTGGCAGGGAGTGACGGAGGGGAAAACATTAGATGTAGGGCCTGAGATGTGCCAGGCGAGATGGCAGCCAAAGACCCAACCTGACAGGTAGACAGAGACACACAGACACAGTAATACACACTCTTACACACAAGCACTCTCACCGACACACCAAGACACCCAAACAAGGACGCTATATACACACTCTATACTCCCAGGTCCATGTACTAATACCCCAGCTGAGCAACCAGCCCCCGCAATTAAAACAGAGGGTTTGGGATGTGGGGAAGGCAGCCAGACCACACACATGTGCTGGCCCAATCTGCCATGTTTAGTCTGTTTTTTGTTTGCTGTGTATCTGTTTTCTAGACACATTAATTGTTCCATTTAGTGATCTGTACAGCCCTTTGGTCTCCTTCGTTGTGTAAAGTGCTTTATAAATAAAGGTTATTATTATTATTAGATTGAAGTGGTAGCAGTAGACTGTTTGTGCTTCTCTGACATTAAGTGGAAAACCTCTCCCACCAGTGTTGCTCTGTTCAGCAAGATCCACCAGGGGTGGGAGGCCCCAGCACTTCAAAGTCAGGGCCCGCGGCTGTCATGATCTTAGTGTTGACTCATAAGCGGACACAGAAACACTCGGACACAAGATCAGCGTTTTCTTTCTAAAAGTTTATTTTCTTTTCTCGTCAGGGGATTACGGGAACCAGACTGGTATGGACCCAGGGGCACATCGACATGTGACTAAAGGAAGCTGGAATCGAACCAACGATTGCAAGCCAACTACTCTGCCACTCAGCCACAGTCGCCCCACTACTATCGCGACTACTATATTGACTACTATCAAAACACAAGACACTAGACATCCAGGTTGAGTTTAGCCCACCCTCCCTCCCGACATCCTCCACCTTTTCCAAGCGCAGTATAGGGAGGGCACCTGTGCTGGATGGTAAACACCTCCCAGCCAACAAGAGAGGCCCTCAGCACCGCCAGCGCACCAAGGGCTGCCGCACACAACCACTAGGAGTCACCAAACAAAGCCCCCAAAGTCCCACCTCAGGTAAGATGGCCATGGCACCTAGCGCCCCAACCACAAGCGGACCCACCCCCAAGGACCCCTTGTAGACGCCCCCGACTCTAGAGCTCCATATAAACGACCGCGTCCCACAGAACATAATCGAGGGCCCCGCCCCCACTAAGTGATGGAGCTAATCAAGGGAGATCAGAAAGATTGATCAGATGTGGAAGCAGAAGCCGTTTCTAGACCCATGTAATTCAGAAGGAGATCTCTATACTGATTAATATTAAGAGTATTTTTATTTTTCCACTTCAAGAGGATACATTTCTTAGTGATGCATAAGGCAATGTGAACTAATTGCATAGATTTTTTATCTATGGTAACTTCATCTACATTTCCCAGCAAGCATACTGTGGGAGAGGGTGTGATATTACATTTCAGACACTTTGATAGGTCTTCACATATCTGGTACCAATATTTCTTTACAGGTGGGCAGAACCAAAGCGCATGAATATAATTGTCTGGTACATTGTTAAAAGGTATTACATGGCATAAAACCCATCTTGAATCCTTTGGCCTGTATAATTTACTCTATGAAGGATTTTATATTTCATTAATCGTATCTTAGGATTTTAAAGAAATTTAAAGGTTCTTAAAGAAATCTGAGACCAGAGGTTTTGGTCAAATGAGATGAGCCCATCTCCCATTTTGAAATAGGAAGGACTATTGATTCGTCCAATGTATTTAATGTTTTATATATTTTAGATAGTTTAGGGGAGTTGAGATTAAGAAAGTCTAAAACTTTTACTGGAATTTGTAATTCAACCGTATTGAGCCTAAATGTATCTTTTATAATCGATTTAATTTGTTGATATTCTAAGAATTGATTCTTGTTAATCCCATATTGTGTAACCACTGTATTGGATGGGATAAAGTCTGTTCCATCAAATATGTGTTCTAGGTATTCAGTTCCTTTACAACTCCAGCTTGGAAAATTGATCATACTTTTTTTTTTGTTCCAGATGGGTGTATGTCTGCATGGGACTAGTAAGGACTGTTATTTTAAGAAACTCCCATCAAGTATCAGCATCAGCTCAGAGGAGCTGACGTTGATACTTTTAAAACAATCATTTTGCTTTATATTTGAACTAATAAATGGTAGATTTGAAAGTTTTATCTTATTGCATAGTGTCTGTTCAACATCTATCCAGGACTCATCGAGAGAACTGTGTTTTAACCATCTTGATATGTATTGGAGCCTGTTGGCTAAGAAATAATGACAAAAGTTTGGTAGGTCTAGACATCCTTTATCTTTGGACTTCTGCAATGTTTTTAAGCTAATACGTGGGGGTTTATCTTTCCAAGAAATTTAGAAACAGAAGAGTCCAGAGATCTAAACCAATCAGGATATGGTTTGCTTGGGATCATTGAGAATAAATAATTGATTATAGGCAAAACCCATCATTTTTCTTGGAGCTACTCTTCCAATTAGTGATATGGGAAGGGATTTCCATCCAGTCAGATCATCTTCCACTTTTTTTAAAAGTGGAACATAGTTTAGCTTTGATAAGTCTGCCACTCTTTGTGAAATATGGATCCCTAAATATGTAATATTTCCTGACTGGAGTTGCCCAGCAACGGGATTCTGGAAAGAACAATTGATTGGAATGACTGTAGATTTTAACAAATTTATGGAATAGTCTAAAACTCTTGAATAAGAATTTATGAACTCGATTACCGGAGAGAGAGAGAGGTTTGTGAATGCTGTAGAAAAAGTAGTACATCTGCATACAGACTAATTTTATGTTCTATTTTATTGCATTTCATACCTTTAATATTATGAGTTTGCCCGATTTCTGCTGTTACTGGTTCAATAAAAATAGCAAACAGGGAGGGAGAAAGTGGACATCCCTTTTTCTGCATGTAAAGATAATATATTGGTTTGGATTTTTTTTACAGTAGGAATAATCTATTAAATCTATTAATCTATGTGAGTTTGTGGAGGAGAGCCTCCCTTTTATAAAACATGTTTGATCAGGATGGATTATAAGAGGTTTATTTTCTCTATCCTTCTTGCAAGAGCTTTGCAGATTAAGATCAACATTGATAAGAGAAATGGTCTTTTCCTGGTTTTAGTAGGCAAGGCAAGTTTATTTGTAGAGCACAATTCATACACAAGGCAATTCAAAGTGCTCACAGTTGCATAAATTAAGAAAAAAGAAACAGGAAAAACAAAAAAATCAAAATCAACTTAAAAAATAATTAATTACAATAAAAAGCAAGAGTGCAGATAAAATAATTTCAATAGTTATATGCACGGGTAAAAAGAAATGTTTTCAGCCAGGATTTCAACGTTAGAGTTGAGGATAGTCTCACATCCTCATGAAGACTGTTCCAGATTTGAGCTGCCTGAAACTCATATGCAGCCTCACCGTGTTTATTGTTGACTCTGGGAAGCACCAGGAGACCCCTCCCTGAAGTTCTCAGGGCCCGAGATGGTTCATATGTCTCTAACATGTCAGAGATGTACTTTGTTGCCAAACCATGAAAAGACTTGTACACAAGCAGAGCTGTTTTAAATTCTATTCTCTGAGCGACAGGAAGCCAATGCAGAGACCGAAGCACTGGACTAATATGGTCGTATTGTCAGGACTCGAGCAGCAGCGTTCTGGATGTACTGCAGCTGTATAACAGCTCGTTTAGAGGGGCCGTTACAGTAGTCTAACCTGCTGGAGACAAATGCATGGATAAGCCCGTTGATGGTCCCCCGCACTTGCTTTAAGACCAGGGGGGATAGATCATTCCAGGCTGTTACCTCTCTGCGCATGTAAGAGTCAGGGGACAGTTTCAAGGCTCAACTGAAGTAACACTTGGTAGGCAGGCGTTCTCGCCCCACTCCACATAGCCTTTGTGTTTTATATTACTGTTTTCTTCTGTACTTGTTTTTAGAACCGACGTGTAGATGTACTGTTTTTCTGTGTTTGCTTTTAATTTTGCAACTCTGGTCTGTCAAAGGTGCTATATAAATAAATTTTACCTGCTTACTTAAGTCTCTCCAAGTCTGGTTTCGGCACTATTCCTCATCAAGGCTGCTCTTCTTTAGAAGAGGCTTAATGACAGCAGTTTTTAAAGGCATGTGGGAATGTTCCAGTCTCAAGTGAGATGTTAACTAACTGACCAAGTTGTGGTAACAAGCTAGTCAGCACAGACTTTAGAAATCGAGTGGGTAATTCATTAAGGCAGCATGTAGATTAACTCAGACTAGAGATAACCTCTTCGATTGTTTTGTCACGGACAGGTGTAAAATGTGTAAGCTCAAGGTGTTTATTTGGAAACAGTTTTGCTATTTGTTTCGTGGTAATGATGGCATTTTTAATGCCTTGGACTTTGTCATTAAAAAATATTGCAAACTCATTGCACTTAGATGCAGAAGTTAGTTCTAAGGGCAGTGAAACTTTAGGATTAGTTCATCTGTTCACTGTGGCAAACAGAACGCGAGAGTTGTTTCTGCAGTTTGCGATTATTTCAGAGAAATACTTCTCCCTTGCGCCACGTAAAATCTGGTTAAACAAACAAAGCACTTTTTTGTAAACCTCATAATGAACCTGACTTGCTCCATTTCCATTCGGCTTTCCAGCACTCCCTTTTTTGTGCCCTGACCGAAACTTCATTTCTCCAAGGTGCCTTTTGCTTAGTGTTAACCATTTTAATCTTAACAGGAGCAATAGTTTCCAAAACATTCACAACCCTAGAGGTGTAAGAGTCCAATAGATTATCAACATTTGAACATGGGGGATTTTCAAATCTGATCAATTCCATAAACTGTGTCCTTGTTGTATAATTTATGTGTCTTCTTTGAATAACTCCAGGCCCAACTACTGGTTTGGGTACAACAGATAGGTCAAAGAAGACACAAAAATGATCAGATAAAGCAACATCAACAACACTGACATTTGATATATTAACACCTTTTGTAATGACTAGATCTAGAGCGTTGTCTTTGTTTGGAGTCGCATCACTCACGTGTTGAGTTAAACCAAACATTTCAGGGACAGCACTAAGTCTTTGGCATGCCTATTATTGGTTACATCCACATGCACATTAAAATCACGTGAAATTACTAAACAATCAAATTCCGTGCAAACAAATGTAAGTAATTCAGTAAAATCTTCGATAAAACAATTCTGTGGTGGTTTGTAAATTGTCATATAAAGTATGGAAGATTGTTTAATCTCCATTTTGAATGACACATACTCAAACAATGGAAAAAACCCAAATGACAGTTTTTGGGTCAATATATTGTCCCTGAAAATGGCACAAACACTCCCTCCCCTCTGGTTTTGGCGTGTTTCAGACACAAAATTTAAGTGAGATGGACTACACTCAATCAAAACTGCATTGCCAGTGTTTTTGTCGAGCCACGTTTCAGTTAAAAACATAAAATTCAGATTATAAGAGGAAATTAAACTATTTACTAAAAATGACTTGTTTTTTAATGATCTAACATTGAGAACAGCATGTTTGAGATGCATCTGTGTTTTAGTAGATGGGATCTTTTTGCAAGGGATGTGGATTAAATGTCTTTGATTACTCAGTCTGACTGTCCCTCTGTTATCTAATCTACGTGGTTTGACAGTACTGATTGTTTTAGAAGAGCAAACACCCTCTCTGGACCTCTGGTTGGATTTGAGTTTGCTATGCATGGTAGCAACGCAAAGGCCCTGAACTTCCTAGACAGCAGCAGTGAAGCTGCTGGAAGTAACAGCTGTGGGCACTGGTGGTGGGGGCCAAGCTGGGGAGACCTTGGTAGGTGAAAAAGGCGGTAGTGGGGCACAACACTTCTTTGGGGACAAGGGCTTTGATTTTGACATGACTGGAGTGAGGGGAACCATTTTAATCCCATATTGTGACAGGTTTTCAAAGTGGTTGGGAAATCTCATAGGTGACTCTCCAGAGACTTTTCAGGATCGTTCGTGTCTCCAAAGTGTGGATGTAGCAGTTGGGTACCCGGACGGTGGTGGAATAGATGAGAGTGGTCCTGTGATTGAATTATTTAATGTTGATGCAGGTGCTGTGCAGCTGAGTTTTTCCTCTGAGATTCAGGCAGCTGCTACTGTGGCTGAAAAATTTCCAGTTGATGCAGATGGTGCTGAGATTTCCCCCAGAAATACAGGTGGTGCTGCAGGTGAGTTTTTTCCCTGTGATGCAGGGGCAGGTAATGCACCTGCTGCCGGGTCCATTACTTTTGGCGCAGATGGTGTTGCTGTGACTGAATCCTTTCCTGTCGATTCTGTAGATGCTGATGACATAGCTCCAACTGAATCTTTTGTCGGGGATGCAGGCCAAGCCTTTTCTGGCGAGCCTGGAGCTCTTATCTCGCTCCTCTCTGCTCTCTCCTGCAGCTTTGGCTTTCCCTGATTCCGTAGAACATGGAGGAGGTTATCCGTCAGTCGTCTCACTCCACCTCTGCTTAAATGTGGGCCATTTGCTTAAAACAGATCATCGCGTTGCCAGAACAGATTAAAGTTCTCTATAAAATACAGTCCTCTTGACTCACATACTTTGGACAGCAATGTATTCAATTGAAACAGCCGTGAGAATTTGTTTATCCTCCGATCGATGTTTGGGATAGGTGCACTGATAAACATTTATATTCCCTCTTTGTCCAAACAATCAAGTCTCTCAAAAAGTTTATTAAAGTTTTCTTTCAAGATTTCTGACTGTTTATTTCTTATGTCCACTGCACCAACATGTATTACCATTTGTTTAATCCCAGGGTTATTTGTAATTTCCTTGTTTAGAACATCTGTGATGTCAGAAACTGTGGCACTGGGATAGCTGCTTGTAACATTCTGTCCATGTTTATATTAGATATGGCTCCGTCTCCAAGCACCAGGATATCTCTATCCTTGACACTTTGCACAGTTTTTCTCTCCATCTTTGTTTTGACTTCTTGTTCTCCATTTCTCTCTTATTCTCTTTGCTCATTATTCTCAGCTTCTGAGAGAGGTAAATATCTGTTCGTGAACTTTATTCCATGTCCATTCTTACCAGCATGTTTTTTTTGCTTTTGTCTAGTAACAAGTTGTCTGTTAAGTTTTGGGAAAGTTATGGTATCATCTAGCTTTAGGTTGCAAGTATCAGGTTTCCTATTCTTCTTACCGGATTTCATTGGGAGAGTGTCATGAAGTCCTTTTTCTGTCTCCAAGGAACAAATTTTGTCCAGGAGTAAGCGTATTTCTTGTTGATATATCCGACGGTTTTCACAAGGCGATGTTTGTGTTACTCCCTCAGCCATATTGATAAGACAGTTGCCACTGGCTCATCAGATGAGTTGTAAAAAAGGCATAAAAATAATTAAAAAGCCTTGGTTTACTTAAAAGAAGAGAATAAAATCATATCCAAGGCGTGTCAAAAAAAGAATGATTAAAAATTATTAGAAATTGCTTCTCAAGAGTGCAGACGTGTTTTCAGCTTGCTCTTGCTGCTTCCCTCTTTAGTCCATTTTTAATCAGACGTAGGCAGAATTCATCTTTGGCGGTAGTCTTTTATATTTTGTTTAAGATCGGCTCATCCAGGGAAGCTTCTAATGATTTGCTAGTTTCTTCTAATTCCTGAATATGTTTATTTTCTGTTCTCTTTTTATTTGATGAGAATGAAATTATTTTACCTCTAATCACAGCTTTACTTGCCTCCCAGAGAGTGGATGGCGACATATCAGGGAGGTCACTAAGTTGCAAGTATGAAGCCCATTCTTTTACAATATATTTGATAAATTCTTGATCCTTAAGTAATGATGTATTAAATCTCCAATTTTTGTTTTGAAGGGTTACTTTCCTATTTACTAGATTTAAAGAAACAGGAGCGTGATCGAGTTCTCTGAATGTCATTCAACAGTGAGCTGCTGATTAAGATATTGTCCAATTTAGAATAAGAATGGTGGACATTTGAGAATAAAGTGTATTTTCTGTCGTTGGGATGAAGAGATCGCCATGCATCGCAAAGACCATAATTGCTAATGTACTGTTTAACTATATCTATTGATTGCCCGGTGCGCCAAGGCCCTTGCTGTACTGAGCCTGTCTATTTCTTCGTTTAAACCAAAGTTGAGAAAAAGTTTAGAAAAGTGATAAAGAAATTTGGGCCTGGATGTCTAGGGTCGACTCCTTGAACCTTTTCTTTTCTCCAGACAGCTGCGTCAACCCCTCGGTGAGTCTTTTAACGTCTTCTTTCATGAATGATTTTCTGCAACAAGCAAAGCTACCTGTTCTTGGCGTAATTCCAAAGATTCCCTCAGAGAGTGAAATTCTTTGTGTAAATCTTCAAACAGCGCAAGACGGGCATCTAGGCTAGTTAACTTCTTATCTATTGAGTCCAGGACGTCGCTGTTCCTTTCAAGTTTCCATGGTTTACCCATAACGATGTTTTCGAAGCACTCGTCTAGGCAGTACTCCCAACTATCCAAGGTTTCCTCGTCCAGGTTGTTTAGAAGAAAGATACAATTTGGTGGTTAGTTTAAAGGGACAGGAACATTCACTGTGTTTGGTTCAAATTAATTGGCTTGTTTTACCTGAAATTGTTTGTTTGTTTTACCAGTATACCGCCATGTTTACATATGCACAGCTCTCCCGAGATCTCAGCAGCTCATCAACAAATGGTAAAATTTGTCTCTATTGACGAGATTCATCGAGTAACTCTATTCCAAAAATTGCTTGAGGTAAAAACTCCAAGCCTCGTTAAATTGATATGACTCGCACTACAGCACAGGGATCTGATTGTTCCACACCGACTATTGTTTTGGACGAACCTATGCGAATCACAACAGTAGCACGTGATACAGTTTGAATTTAGTTGGCACGATGGCGGACAGTAAAGATGCCAATAAGCACCAGAAAATGTTTCAAGTTTGGGATCGTTACATTCTAAAAAAAAGAAGAGAACAAAGTGCAGTGTATATACTTTATTATAAATAGACCTTGCGTACCACAGCCGTACGAGCTCAATGATCCAGCATCAGAAAAAATCCACATGCTTTTTCACTAAGCGTCGCTGAAACAAGGTAATGTAACCTAAAGCCTGTGTACATTGATATTCGCTCATTTTAATACTGTATTTGTAACGATGTCATGATACTGTTTCACTAGATGTTTAGCTTTGATGTTTTTAAGTAGTAAACTTATTCCGTTCAATTGCAAGAGAGCCTAGTCCACACGTAGCAGATTATCTCACAAAATGGAGATATTTTGCTACGGTTTGGCCTATCATCCACATGTAAACGCAGATTTTTTTGGCCGAGCAGTGGCGTATCCAGGAGGTTAAAGAGGTTAAAAGGGGGCCAGGGTGGGTCTGGGACTGTAGCACCAAAATTAAAGCAAAGATGTTCTTCTAGTGGGGACCCAATCTCAGCTAGCCACATTTTAGAGTTTTCAACTATTAAAGGACACTTAAAGTCATTTTATTTTGCAAAGGTTTATGAGACAATGTCGTCTCAAACTCTGCGTGCTTTTCAAACAATTTAAGTGATTGGCGAAAAAGAAAATCACAAAAACATTGCAACTTTTCACAGCTTTTTCACAGAGGACTGGATGGACTGTTTAGTTTATTAACTTTCATTATTGCTCTTGACTGTTACTTTGACAAATAAAAATTGTAAATGGGCTTAGTTTTGGAGCTAAATGTTGGAGTTTGAGTTATCTGTTTTTTTGAGAGATAAAAGACAAATGCTTGATCATTTTAAAGCCACAAAATTTTAATTATGCATGATTTGTTTTGGCTATTTAAAAATGTAAAAAGAATTATCCTTTTAATTGATTAATCTAATCGATAAAGTGCTAGATTAATCGATTACAAAAAGAATACATAGCTGCAGCCCTAATTACATGTACTAATTTTAGCACCAGAAATGTGTAATAATATTTTAGGACAACTAAATAAACCATCTATATCAGGAAAATATTGTCCTCAGTTTGTGTCCTTACAGTGGGCTTTGCAGATTTGTGAAAATGTCAACAGGCAATATTGTTAAATTTATAATAATACAGGCAGAGTCTATTTATTCTATTGCATTAGCGAACAACTCTCATCTGCGCCCTAGGAGCCCCGTAATACAAAGCATCTTTTCAATATGAAGGTATCCGTGACACAGCCTCTATGCTGGCTCCCTCAACCCAAAGTCCTCACATCATGCATTTCAGTTAAAGCGCTAACGTTAAGGTACCTTGCATTGACAGAGTTGTGGCTGATATTCACACAGATACGTGATGAGCTTCGAAGTGTTGCTGCCTTTCGCAGCCACTTTTTTCCTGCACATTCTGCAAAAAAAGAAAGTTCTACTGTAAACTACAAAGTGATGTGCGGAAACTCCAGCAGATGAGACGGAGGCTGTTGAGGCTCACCATGCCTACACCGAGAAAATACGTTTTCTTTAAAACCAAGGAGGTAATTATTACTGTCAACATTTTTACTGGGATTTACCCCTACACTGGTAACCGTCCTCTACAGGAGGACCACTTCATTATTAGGTCCAAGCAGCAAAAGCATTGCAAAGGCCAATTGTATTTCGTATATTTCTTTTCTTTTTAGGCCTGAGTAGCAAAAGTGCTGCAAAGGCCTACTGTTACCTCGCTGTTTGTTGCTTGGAAAGCTCCATATTTTATATCCTTGACCCGATCAACCTGAAGCTGTACACAGTGACTAAACAAGTTAGTCCAAATCTGTATCCAATTCTGTATCTGGGCATTGCTTAATATATTTACAGCACCACTTAGAATTCTTTAAATAATCAGCCCCAAGGATATAGGAAGGGATATTTAATTTGGCAAATCAATAGAAGGTCTTCTTGGATCGTGGTCTTCTTGGACCATGGTCCAAACTCAAAAACACGTAATTTTGTGCCATTTATACATGAAATATTTGAACAAACTCAGCTTTTCACTCATAGACTTCTACCTGAGCTAGGAAAGTCTTCAGGTAGTGGCGATCAAAAGAATTTTGCACCATCGAAGCAGGTGGGCACAGTAAAGCCTCAAGGTAAGGCTTCTCAGCATCAATGTACAAGGTAGGGATGTGCACAGACACAAATACTGGTATTATATTTCACTTGAAATTTTACTTTTGCTGTAATTTTGTATCAATATTTTCTCCTTTTTCTGATTTACCATCTGTAATGAAAAATGTTATTAATGCTGAGACATTTAGAAAGGTTCCGTTCTCTTACTCAGCTTTAAGACAGCTGTTCTGATTATAAGGTACAAACAAGAACCAATTGTATGTAAACATCTCATCTTGACTTACTGTATGACAACTCTTATTATCTGGTGCTGAATTATTACATATCCTGTGAATGTCTTTCTCAGCATTATACAAAGTGTCCCTTATTGTCATCTTTATTCTGATTGTCCAGTGAAACTATCTCCTGATTGTTTACTGCTGACTACAGTGACACTTCCTCTTCTGTTTGATTACGTCTGAAATCATCTGTATGATGTAATGATCAGTCAGAATCTGATTCAATAGGGTGTGTCTGATAACTATATATACACTGTGCTGAACCTTCATGATTCTCAGCAGGAGGCCCTCCGTGCACATAAAATAAACTATGTACGAATATAGCTAACACTTTGTTTTATTCTCTCATCCGAGGCTTCTCAGACACCCAGATTTCTACCACTAGCCAGCAGAGAAGAAAATAAAACCTTCCAATTTATTGCATTTTTGTGCTTGCTATCGGCACTGGTACTTGGTATTGGCAAGTACTCAGATCACATGTAAACAAACACAGCGGTCTGTATTGTTCTCTAAACCTCATGGTGTTCACAATGGGTCCACGACTGCCAAAAAAAAAAAAAAAAAGAAAGAGAGTCAATGGAGCGATAAAAGTTATTTTCCAATCCAGTTTGAAATGCGCCATAGATCGAATATATGATGTCCATGAATTTTAAAAACTAATTTTGATGCAGAGAAAACGCCGATTTTCGACCGGAGGTAAAAGTTACTTTAGGTTTTGGGTAAAAACGCATGGCGGACTACAACTGCAGAAGAAGAAGGAGAGTGAGGGCCGTAACCTCCAGGATGAAGAAAGAAGAAATAAACATGGAGAAATCCACTATAAATCTATGTTATGTCGGGGGTAAAGCAGTCGGTGGAGTGAGAGCCAGCATGGAGGAGAAGCTCTACAAGTTTTAGGTGAGTGTTTTACGTGCTATAGCTAATGCTAACTCCCGTTAGCAAAATTACGTCATATATGAGACTTCTCATTACTGATTTGTAGGCATTTTAAATGCGAATTTTTACAATCAAATAAATCCCAAATCACTGGACAAACACAGTACATCGTTAGTTATCATTTAAAATCGATTTACAACATATGTGTGATTCAGGACGTAAGACAAAGCGGACCGGAAAATAACTTATCGCTTCATTGACTTCTAGGGATGTAACGATGCTTCAAGAATCGATTTAAAATCGGTCCAAACTGGTTAAAAGATCAATTGTTGTAGAAAAAAAGAAAATCGATTCACAACAGCCTGTACAAATATTTTGTTCTTGGCTACGTAATACGTACGTGGTCAGGAACGCAATGTGGCACACTTGCTTTCGCCCGACAGTGGCGCCAAAGTACTGTCAATCAGAAGAACGGAACCAAGCATGGCTACAGCAGACAACTTCGAGATAGAGGACGCGCCAATCAATTTGAAGTCAACAGTGTGGCAGCATTTTGGCTTTCCCGTGTTTACAAATGAAAAGAATGAACGAAACACCGACAAGGCAAAAACGGCATGTAAGCACTGTAAGAGACTCATAACGTACACAAATAGTACGACCAACATGTCTCAACATCTTAGTCGGCACCACAGCGAGCTTGTGTCACCACAGACACGGATGCAGGAGCGAAGAGCAAAGGGGCAAACCACGCTAGCAAACGTTTTTGCAACTCCTCTCGCCCGCACCAGTCCAAGGGCTCAAGCGATTACAAGGTCTATTGCTGTATATATCGCAAAAGACATGAGGCCATTTTCAACAGTAGAAAGTGAAAGATTTCAACAAATGATCAAAACTATTGAGCCGAAGTACTCAATTCCATCACGTCCACACTTCAGCCAGACGGTGATGCCCGAACTTTACAGGCAAGTAAAAGCTACTGTTGTTGAGGTACTTGGAAATGCTAATAGTGTAGCAATCACTACCGACGGATGGACGTCAAGGGCAACACAGAGTTACGTGACAATTACTGCTCATGTTATCACCACAGAGTGGGAAATGGTCAGCATTGTGCTGCAAACGCGCCCTCTGTTTGAAACACACAGTGGGACAAACATTGGGAATGTACTGAGAGATGCGGTTTCAGAATGGAAGCTGGAACGACCAAAACATAGCATTACCGTTGTAACTTATAACGCGAGGAACATGCATGTTGCCGTAAGAGAAGCTGGCCTGGGGCCACATATCAAGTGCTTTGCCCATACACTAAACTTGGCCACCCAAGCGGCTCTAGCTGTACCTCGTGTCTCTCGTCTTTTAGGTCGAATCAGGCGCATCGTCAGCTTTTTTCACCGTAGCCCCTCTGCAACCGCTGTTTTGGCATCCAAGCAAAAGGCGCTTGACCAGGACAACCAGCACAAGCTTATAATGGACGTAACAACACGCTGGAACAGCAGTCTGGATATGGTGGAACGTTATTTGGAGCAACAAGTGGCTGTGGCAGCTGCCCTGCTCAGCACAGACATCAGAAGAAATGCTCGGGAAGTCGACACACTGGATAATTCTGACATCCGTGATGCCGAGGACACAGTGAAACTGCTGAAACCTCTAAAAAAAGCTACCACTGTGCTCTGTGATGAACACAACCCCACTGTCTCCCTCATACTGCCCCTGAAGCACATGATTGAGAAGAGCATGGCGCATAATGAAGAAGACTCAGCCACAGTGACTTCTATGAAGACCGCTATCCTGAGCAATCTGTCTGGCAGATATAGCCAAGAATACAATTACCTGCTGGAATGCACTGCAGTTGACCCCAGATTTCGGAGTCTTCCTCATCTAGAGGAAAACCAGCGTCAGGATGTGTTCAACAGGCTGAAGGATAAAGCTGTGCAGCTACATGACCAGGTATTAACTATACTCATTTTTTTTTTACATTTCTAATGCTATAAAATGTTCTTAGATTTAAATTACAATTATGTAATCGTGATTAACTGTAATTCATATTCAATAAAAGCAAATGTAAAAATGCACGTTATTTTTTCCTGTATTGCTTTTATTAGTTTGCAAAACTTTTTATGTTTTACTGCCGTCTATAGACCAGCTTACATGTGAAGAACACAAGTGATGGAAGAGAAGAACAGAGTGCTTCAACACCTGCAGCAGTGAAGCTTGTTGAGTTGAGAGACAAAGCCACGCCACAGCCCCCTCCTCCCAAGAAAACAGCCTTAGAAGATCTACTAGAAGAGACTTTTGTGGCACCTGCACAGGCAGCTCCAGGCCACCACATTAACCTGGTTGAGACAGAAATCTCCAGGTACAGAAGCGAAGCACAGATACATCTTACAAGCTGTCCACTCAAGTGGTGGAAGGAGAATGGTAAGACCTATCCATTTCTTTCACCTCTTGCAAAAGCATACCTCACCGCACCAGCCACTTCTGTACCCAGTGAACGCGTCTTCTCAACTGCAGGGGACATTGTGACTTTGCAAAGATCACAGCTTTTACCTGAAAATGTTGACATGCTCGTCTTTTTGAAGAAAAACATGCCATGATGCCAGAGAAGTGCGGATTACCTCTGTAGTATTCTGTTGTGAAATTTGTTCAGTTTTCTCCAAAATTGTATGACAATAAGTAATAAAGTCCTGTCTTTAAGCCAAGTTCAGATTGATGCAAAGACATAAATGCAGATAATATTCAAAATAAAAAATGTTTTGATCATAAAAATTTGTGATCATGTCTATATTACTTATAATCACTACTATTACTTTAAGTTTTGTTAAGACAATAGAAAGATACAATTTGTTACAAAGACATAAAGGCAACTGTTTAAAAACTGGACAATCTATTTGGCCATAAAATAACTGAAATTCATTTTGTTGTGAAAATCGTAAAACAATCGGAATCGTTAACTGAAAATCGGGAATCGAATCGAATCGTGGCTTGAGTGAATTGTTACATCCCTATTGACTTCCATTCATTATTTTTTCGGTTTGGGGACCCATGGACCGACCGGAAGGGAAGGAGACTTAGGCTTCCCATAGCCAAAGGAACATATCAAATAGACTGTCCTTTCAGTGAGAGAGCTTGTGTTGACAGATAATGGGATTGCGTGTCTCCGTACCTACTGAGACGGGGAAGTATAAACTAGGCTTTACAGTTGATGGAGAAGTTGGTGTAAGACCCCCAATTTTGCTTCAGTCCCCAACTTCAGTCTAAGTGTTTACATGAGTTTTAAAATAAATGTGTTTAAAATAAAATTGGAAGACGGAACAAACAAGTACAACAAAAGTGGAAAACTAACTTAGGAATAAACAGAACCAAGAACATCCAACAGAGCCCAAAAAAATATGGGCAAATACCTGAAACACTTTTTCAACTTGGAAATTCATTATAAGGTTGACATGGAAAAAACAAACTAACAACAAACAAAAAAATCTTCACCTGTCTTCAAGTCTCGTGTACAGCTGGGTGTTGTCGGTGCGGAGTACAACAACAATGTGGAACCAGCGTTCAGGAAACAGGTCACAGCCATGATAATCTATGATCACACCACCTTCTGCCATCTTTGGATCCAGTTCATCCACCACCTGTGGAATTCCAAAAACCCAGGTTATGTTAAAAATCCACAATGTTTCATAATTATCTAATCTGTTGAAATTTTGAAGAAATGTCTTCAAAATATAGAAATACAAAAATTTCGATTTAGGTGAATAAGAGGCAGCTAGAAATATTTCTAGCCATGGTGTTAGTCAACGGAGGGGAAGATAAATATTCGTTCTGCTAAGGCCAATTAATCATAAATGGACTCATAAGCTGCTCATCTGTACCTTAATGCCTTAGCCTATGTAATCAAGAATTTTTTCTACTGCCAACTTTCTTTTTCAACAGTGTGAAAAATACATACACACTTGTTCATAGCTCTTATTTTGACTAGTTAAGCTATAGACATTTGTTTAACAATTTGAACTGACTAACATATATGCACTGGACATTTTAATATTGAAAAGCAAAACTAAAAAGTTCCATTTGTTTTGATTATATGCAAGCTTAATGCAAGCTCATAACCCCAAGTCAAATGCAACTTTTTATTGCACATTTATTTAAAATTAAACGAAATATTGCATTTAATTAAAAGGATCATTTGTTTGTATATCACAATAGTTTTGTTGTCGTTTGTTTTTAAGAATGTAATATTTACATTGACTTACAGGTCGAATGCACACGTCACCAGGGCTAATTTATAAATCACCTGCAACTGCCTGGTGTCTGATGTCCATATATTCACAGACTGTGCAAAATGCATGAGGAGGAGCTTTAGAGGGTCACAAGCATAGCCACACTTCTTCATATTCATTTAAAAACTTCAGCAGATCTGAAGATTTGAAAAGAAAAAAAAACCTTGCAAATCTTTATTTCGCTTTTTTTCCACATAGTATTTGGCTTGAATGTTTCCACAGTGAAAGTAAAGTTAGGCGTTAAAGTTGACATTTACTAAAAGCTGGCAGGTCCGCAACACAAACCAATTTTCCTTTTAGCGGCAGGTGCAGCGAGTGAGGAATTGAGGACAGAGGACTAAGGCAGACGGCAGGAGGAAGTATGGAGGAGGGAGGGAGGGTGCGCAGATGTTACATTCAGTCGAGTTGTTATTCTCCGCTTTTCAATGGCGCCATGAAAATTTCCATCCCGCAAATGAAAATAGAGTACATCAAAGTTGTTGTTATCCGATTTTCCCAAGTAACAGTTTTGTTTACAATTAATGTACACCTTATGCCAAATATATTTACAAAATAAAACAGAATTGTTCCGCAACTCAAACAGTTAACTGCAAATTATATCATTAGTAACATTAAATATAACACAGTAAACCAAAGCATATCAGTAGGACTTTACTTAAGACTTTATGGCTGAAACGGTTTCACCACACTGCTGCATTGTGTTGTCAGACATGAGTACCGCACATTAAGCACAAAACTCAAATGTCCGCCGCTTTTTTTGTTTTGTTTAGAGGGGTGAGTCGTAACCGCGTACGTAGATGTTAAATTACGTACTTGCTTCGCGAAATACGGTAGGACAACGTAGCCTACCGGTTAGCTTTTGTAGCCATGGCGCTGGAATTCTAACCATGGCAGAGCGCCATGGTAAAGCCTATATAAGGGAAACACTGAGAAGTAAGTCGGGGTTTTGACATCAACTTAAAGAGAAACTGACCCCAAAAATCTACTTTTTTTGTTGATAAACTGTAGAATTCTATAATGTCACTATCTACATTTCCAGTAATATTTTATGTATTTTAGTACATTTTAGTGAAAATATGAATTTTATAACAAAAACCATTAGTTAAGTGCCCCAAGTGGTTAAACGTTTACACTGCACTGCAATTCACTGGAAGTCAAATCCTGCATTGCTAACGGCTAATCTTGGGTTATTGATTTAGGCTTGGAATACTGACGACACCAGTCCGGCCCTGATGCGATATATAACATGAGCGGTCTCGGCCACACCTCCATACCAGGGAGCCATTAACTGTCGGCAGCACAATCGGCTCAAAACCTGGGTACTCCTAATATGCAGGTGGTTACCCCTACTTGCTGACATTTGTTCATTAACTATGACAAAGGGAATTACTGATATATCAGTAAATGGAAAATAAAATCCGGGCTAATAGTCCATTTTCAATGGATTAATTGTGATATGTAAAACGTTTTTTTTTTTTGCATATTCCTGAATGTTTCTCATCATACTTGGATACATCTGTCTGCAACACACATTTTCTGTTGCGAACAATGACATACAGTGGCCGCAGGTGCTCCTGTCGAGGCAGAGTCACGAAATTACTCGAGCTAATCTACATTTAGCATTAGCTTTAGCCAAAAACAATGTACCACTCAGAGACGGTGCTCATTCTATGCCGTGATGCCACTACAGGCCCTGTATCTGCTACTGCTCTGGACAGAGAACAAGACAACGGCTCGTAATGATATGACGCCGCTGCCCTCCTCCACAGAACCTATCTCGCTGTACTCTATTCCCTTTGGAGGAGGAAGTTGAGGAAAAAAACTCAACCTCCAGATTATTTCCAGGCAAAGGAGCTCGCGTCACTAGGGCTTTCTCCATCTTTCTGGCCGTCTGTGACTCTGCGCTGCTGCCTGCAACATGTCAGTCACAGTCCAGACCACACCCAGCTCTTCACCCCCCCGTGTAATTCCTAGTCCGCCAGGCAACGCCTCTTTTTGAGCAGTTTTTCAAAAAAAAAATGTGGGCAGGGTTATACTCTGGTTGGGGGGTGAGTTACTCTTCAAGCAGTTACATTTGTTAGACACGACGATAAGGAACAAAATGTTAAATGTCAGGTGCATTAAAAAAAACAAAAACACCTGGCTGCTGAGGTTGCACTAGGCTCTTTAATTTTCGTTCATTTTAAATAAAATATGTAAAAAAAAATGAATTCATGTTATAATATATTTTACATTCTTTAATTCATTTTCATTTATTTTATTTCATATTTGGTTCAAACAAGCTGAACATAGGATCCACAATGTGCCATCACACAATCAGCTGGAAAAAAAGTGTTTTCCTCGAGCCACTGTTAGGGAAATTGCAGAATACATACCTCATCTCATTGAAGGACACAAATTCAGACGTGGACAAAATTGTTGGTACCCTTCATTAAATCAAAGAAAAACTCATAATGGTCACAGAAATAACTTTAATCTGACAAAAGTAATAATAAATAAAAATTATATAAATGTTGACCAATGAAAGTCAGACATTGCTTTTCATCCATGCTTCAACGGAATTATTTAAAAAATAAATGCATGAAACAGGCCTGGACAAAAATGATGGTACCCCTAGAAAAGAATGAAAATAATGTGACCAAAGGGACATGTTAATCCAAGGTATGTCCACTAATCAGCATCCTAGGTGTCTACAATCCTGTAATCACTCAGTGGGCCTATATATAGGACTCCAGGTAGTCACTGTGTTGTTTGGTGACGTGGTGTGTACCACACTCAATATAAACCAGAGGAAGCAAAGGAAAGAGTTGTCTCAGGAGATGAGAAAGAAAATCATAGACAAGCATGTTAACTGTAAAGGCTATAAGACCATCTCCAAGCAGCTAGATGTTTCTGTGACTACAGCTGCACATGTCATTCAGTAATGTACGATCCATGGGACTGTAGCCAACCTCCCTGGACGTGGCTGCAGGAGGAAAATTGATGACAGATCAAAGAGACGGATAATCCAAATGGTAACAAAAGAGCCTAGAAAGACTTCAAAATAGATCCAAGCTGAACTTTATGCTCAAGGAACATCAGTGTCGGATCGGAACATCCTTCGCTGTTTGAGCCAGAGGACAAATCATTAAAAAAAACAGACTGGAGTATGCCAAACTACATGCTGACGAGCCACAAAGCTTCTGGGAGAATGTCCTGTGGACAGATGAGACAAAAATTTAACTTTTTGCCAAGGCACATCAGCTCTATGTTCACAGACGGAAAAATGAAGCATATCTAGAAAAGAACACGGTCCCTACTGTGAAACATGGGGGAGGCTCGGTTATGTTCTGGGGCTGATTTGCTGCATCTGACACAGGGTGTCTTGAATCTGTGCAGGGTACAATGAAATCTCAAGACTATCAGGGGATTCTAGAGAGAAATGTGCTGGCCAGTGTCAGAAAGCATGGTCTCAGTCGCAGGTCACGGGTCTTACAACAGGAAAATGACCCAAAACACACAGCTAAAAACACCCAAGAAGGGCTAAGAGGAAAACACTGGCCTTCTATGAGCCCTGATCTCAATCCTATTGAGCATCTTTGGAAGGAGCTGAAACGTGCTGTCTGGAAAAGGCGCCCTTCAAACCGGAAACAACTAGAACAGTTTGCTCATGAGGAGTGGGCCAAAATACCTGCTGAGAGGTGCAGAAGTCTCATTGACAGTTACAGGAATCATTTGATTGCAGTGATTGCCTCAAAAGGTTGTGCAACCAAATATTAAGTTGTGGGTACCATCATTTTTGTCCAGGCCTGTTTCATGCATTTATTTTTTAAATAATTCCGTTGAAGCATGGATGAAAAGCAATGTCTGACTTTCATTGGTCAACATTTATATAATTTTTATTTATTATTACTTTTGTCAGATTAAAGTTATTTCTGTGACCATTGAGTTTTTCTTTGATTTAATGAAGGTTACCAACAATTTTGTCCACGTCTGTATGTAAGGTTCTGATTCACACTGGCACCAATGACATTCGTAAACAGCAGTCTGAGCTCCTGAAGTGGGATTTCATCCACCTGTTCAATCTTTTAAAACACATATGCCTGTTTTTATTTCTGAACCCACTACCACCATTGGAAGAGGATTTGGTCATTTTAGCAGGCTCTGCCACAGTGATGCACAATATTGGTTTTATAGACAATTTTAACATTTTCTGAATCAGGAGTTATATGTTTGGGTCAGATGGATTTCACCGCAACAGACAGTTCACCCGCATGCTGGCAATGACCCCTGCCCTCTTTGCCCCAGCCTCACATGATGTGCAGCTGGTCCCTGCTCTATTTAACTCAGCCTTAATTTTAATAGAAACTCACATATCGGACTTGGACCGTTCCCTAAATGTAGCATACCTGTTATTTTCAGCAGAGAGTAGACAAACATAAATCGAACAAACGCCACTCCAATAATCTGTTACCAATAGTCCCACCTGCAGTTAATCATACAGTCACTCCATCTTCGACCACTATTAATATGGCACTTTCAAATGTTCGCTCTCTTCTGAGCAAAGCTTTAATTGCCAATTATCTGATTTTAGACCATAATCTTTATTTTTAATTGAAACATGGCTGAGTGTGGATGCCCCTTGCTGTTCTTATAGAGGCCTCCCCACCAAATTTTAACTTCACTTATTCAATGAGTAGAAGTAAAAGGGGAGGCGGAATATATATTTATTGGGGTTAGAAAGATGAATCAATAAGAAGGGTATTCTGAAAAGATAGTTTTCAAAAGGTTAGAATAGAATTTAACTCACCCGGTCCTCATCCAAAACAGGGCACTGGTACTCTTCATCATAACCATCATAATATTGACCTGAGAAAAGATTTTGACAGTCTATTCAATCCAATCATACAGATTGGAAATCAAAAACGTACAAAAGTACATTATCTAAGGAAACCCAGCATTGGAGTTGGTAATGAAGGCAATGCACCATACCTCCATCTCAAACCCCAAACCATCTACAACTTTTTTGCATTGATGTGAAATATCCCAATTTTCTTCACCTAATATCAGAATCAGAAAGGGTTTATTGCTAAATGTTGAGCAGATTTAAACTATTAGGAAATTGATGTGGTACTTTGTCTTATTGTACATTTCCTCAAACCCTTAAAAATTAAATGTGCTCAAAAGATTGATGGCATCATCAGTGCAAAAAAGAACAGGTGCAGAGAGCATAACAAAGGGTCATGCGATTGAATCAGATCAGGTGGTGGGAAAAGTATTAGAGTCATGGTTCATGAGTCCAACAACAGAGGGGAAGAAACTATTCTTATGGCAAAAGGTTATGGTCCGAACGGACTGGAGCCTCCCACCTGAGAGCAGGTCAAACAGTATGTGTTCAAGGTAAGCAGGGTCAGCTGTGTTCCGACCTACACGCCCCAGTGTCCTGGAGGTTGACAGATCGCGCAGCGATAGAAGCCTGCAGCCAATCAAGTACTCAGCAAAGCACACAACACACTGCTCTTTGTCCCTGATTGTGGCTCCAGCATACCACATGGTGATGGAGGTGGTGAGTATTTACTCTGATGATGGCAGTGTCAAACTCTATCATTGTCTGCTTGCATGTTGTATTTCTTCAGCTGCCTCAGAAAGTACATCCTCTGCTGGGCATTCTTCATGACGGAAGTAATTGTGGGCTCCCAATTGAGATCCTAGGTGATGGTGGTACCCAGGTAATTATTATAGGGGATTTCAATATTCACATGGACTTTGAAAGTGATAGCCTAACTGCAGCATTTAATATCATTTTAGACTCAATTGGCTTTACTCAGAAAGTGAAGGGACCCACACACTGACATATGGCATTGAGTGTGATGAACTAATAGTCCTCCCGCATAACCCAGTCCTATCTGACCATTTTTTGATAACCTTTGAATTTACCCAACGTTCCAAAATCTGAAAGAACATTTCATTACAATAGAACTTTATCAGACAGGTGAGATAATTTTTTCCCCCGCGCCCTCTCAGACCCACAGCTCTGCATTAGTGCTAGGACGACGCGTTGAGGTAATCGATTACGTAGACACGTTAAAAAAAATATGCGTCGATGCTTAATGACTTTCAAAACAAACATGGTAGTTGCAGCATTAGTGAGTTAGTTGACTTAAAATTCTTCTTCTGACCTGGGAAACATGCAACCTTACCACCCTTGCCAATGCACGTTTTGCAGAAGGTGTCATGGAAAGAAAGAGGAGGAAGCCAAACCCCCCAGATGCAGACACACAGGTATTTCACACCCAGGTAGAAGACCATGAGGGGGAAGTTTATTATCAAAGTGACAACTACAACAGAAGGAGGGGGTTTAGACCACGAAGGAATACACATAATCACACACCCCAGGGTTCATGGAGACATCAAGGTGGTCACCCTGCCACCACGTGTTGGACCTGCGGGGAAGTAGGCCACATTTCACACGAATGTCGCAGAGGCCGAGGAAGGGCCAGAGGGCGAGGTCAGATCCATACACAGGGTCCAACTGCCCCAGACCACTCGCAATTCACACAACAATGACTACATACTTTTGCCACCTCTAATGAGGTGGTGGATTGCTGTGGCGCCTGGGAATTGCTTAATGTTCTTAAAGAGAAGCCTTACATAAGACTTAAAATTAATGAACAAATGGTAGAGCTCCTTTGTGACACCGGAGCTTGCAGAACGGTGATCTCCCCTGGCGTTAATCTGCCAGAATCTAAAAAAAGCATTTTAGTAAAATCAGCAGATGGTGCTACTACGTGCTCATTTTCATCTAAACCAGTGTTAATAACAGATCCACAAACTGGGTTTAGTTCTAAAAACCTGATAGTCATTTCTCGACAATGTCCACTCAATTTATTGGGCAGAGACTTAATGTCAGCCCTAAAAATCTCCATTATCCCAGTGGGAGACGGCATGAGAGCTGTGAGAACAGGAAATGTAAATGATGAAATTTACCTAAATACAACTCATAGGCCACAGGGACTCTGTCTGTACTACTCTTTACGAGTTGAACCTAAAGAAAACCTTAAAGACACAACAATGATGGACACAGCTTTGAAAGTAGTTCCTGACCACGACAAACAAATCATGCCTACATCACAGTTACATGTAACTATGGCTCTGAGGCCTGAACCTGATCCCAAGTTCCAAGACTATTTTTATGCTACTCTCAGCTACTGTAGTGTTCACCTCACACATCATTACTGATGGAAAATCTGATTCAGCTGCCTCAGTAATACTGACTACCAGCCTTAAACCATTCTTTGATTTGCATACACATATATCTCTGACAAAAAGCAGTAAATCACGTTGGAAAGATTTGGTGCGAAAAGCAAATAGCGCCACAGATTTTAAAGCTTTGCAAGAAAATAAAGAAGATTGTTGGCAATACAGTGAATCCACAGGTTTATATAGGCTGCCCCTCATCATGCCACTCCACTGCACCACTCAAGTAGCACCACTAGAATGACCAGAAAAAGAAATCATTTTATTGACTGAAGAGGAAGAAAATCAACTCAAAGAAGTCCCTGACACATTATGGTCTAAAAGCCCCACTGATGTAGGCCTACTCTCATCCATTGCTCCCGTTCAAATAACTGCTAAATCACATTTTAGACCCAGAATAAGACAATATCCACTCTCTGCAGAAGCAGAGCTAGGAATTCAACCAGTAATTGAGGAATTACTAACAGCAGGTGTCATAAGAGAATGTCCTGATCCACCATGTAACACACCAATTTGGCCAGTTAAAAAGGCCGATGGGAAAAGATGGCGTATGGTTTAAGATTTGAGAATGGTGAATTCCGCTGTCCAGACCAGAGCGCCTAATGTGCCTGACCCACACACTCTGTTAAACTCTCTTAGCCCCACTAGAAAGTTTTTCACAGTAGTGGACCTCAGTAATGCCTTTTTTAGCATTACAATGCACCCAGATTCACAATTTTGGTTTGCTTTCACTTATATACAAGTAAAATAACCATGGCCTGAGTTTTGGACCTAGTAAAACTTTATATGAGAATCACACCAACAAACCAAGGTTTAACACCCTTTGAAATCATTTATTGCAGACCTTACAGGTTACCTCTAGTCGCGGCTGATTTGCAAAAAGCAGACGAAGAACTCACATTAGCTGATTACATGAGGAAAATTATCCTAGCCAAAAAAGTGCAAAGCGGACACAATCTGCCCATCTCTCCTGTTGTTTTGCAGGACCCTTAAAAGCCAATCAAACCTGGAGACTGGGTGTTCATCAAGGTGATTATAAGGAAGAGCTGGATGAGCCCGCGCTGGGAAGGACCTTTTAAAGTCCTGCTGACTGCACCCACGGCTGTGAAAATCGCTGAGAGACCCTCGTGGATAAACATGTCACACTGCAAATTGCAAAGGCAATTAAGGGACTACACATGGGACAGTGGGGAAGTTCTGGACTTCAAAGGGCAGAATGACCATTAGGGCCTCTGATCTCAAACCCAGCAAAAAAGCATCCCTGTTTCCTAGCGGTCAAACCTCCGTTTGGTAGGGCTAGTCCTCTTAATTGCCTCTAGCCAACATGCAGTTTGGCTCCTCTCCCTACTGCTTTTTCCTCACACCTGAAAACTGGCGATGAGAACCATGCTGATGCAACATCAAGTAGCTCTGGACACTATTTGCGTTTGAAGGTGGACTTTGTACTGTAATCGGAAAGCAGTAATGGACAGTGGGATCTCATGGGCTGGCTGAGAACTGGCAGGTGGCATCAGGTTCTTTTAAAAAGAGCTATGCCATTCATTGTAATTTTGATACTTTTCTGCATTTTTGTTAGTTGTGTTCTCCCATGTATAAAACAAATGATGAATAAGATGATAACTAACACAATGGTCCAATACTCTCTTCTTAATCAGAGGCTTGAAGATGAAGACAGAAATGAAAAAGAAGATGTGGTGTAATTAACATGTGTAAAACACTTTTTATGATTTCATTAATCTAAAGTACTGTTCAGGTAGCGATTAATTGGATGATGTCTAGGTGAAGCCTGCATTAATATCTTTTTGAAATTGCTACTTTTGCAATTTCTTTGTTGTGTGCCTTATTACATTTTTTAATTTGTGATGCTACTTATTTTGCAACCTTTTGTTGTCTGGTTTTTATGATTCTTATATTTTTTACATTTTTGGAGATGTTACATATTTTACAACTTTTTGTTGCACAGTTTTGTTAAAAAACACATTTCGGGGGAAATGTTAGGGAAAAATAATAATGATGTATTATTATTTTCTTAGGATGTCTTTCCTTTATCACATAGTTCAAAATGTACTTTTTAAATGTCCTTTGGTTTCAACCATATGTTCCTTTGTATACAACCTGTTTTAAGATGCTAATTACGTTTGACCAAATAAAGAGACTGCAATGGGAGGGCCTTTTGAGACCAGGAGACAGAGCTGGCAGACAGACTGAGAAGCTGAGAGGAGAACAGACACACGGTCAATCAGAGTATCTTCCTGGTCTCCCACTGCAGAACTTTATTCTATCTCCCTCTGCAGAGCTCATTTAACTTCAGTTTCTCTCCGACCCGTGTGTGATTCTTTCTAGGTTAAACCACTATTTTAACCCTAACAACTACATCTTTATTTGGGATTTTTTTTACAATTAAAATGTGTTCAAATGAAGAAATTTGTTTATTTCATTGGAATACATAAGTTAATAAATGTCAAATTTCTATATGAATTACATATACATACAAATCGAATCAACATCGAATTGAAAAATTAATCATTAGATTAATCGATTACAAAAATAATCGTTTTGCCCAGCGCTACTCTGCATATTTTTCTGTCAGGAAAAAAGTCCACATCTGGCCCAGAGGAGCCCAGCCAGGGTCAGGTACGGAAAGTATTTCCAGGTGTAAGAATCCGTAACCTTGGTTTATTAGACCATGTGCTCCTGTGTCGGGCCCGAGTTGGACTCGGGAATAAATATCTTAGGACCTGTCGGGTGTGGGTCGGTTTCGGTTACTGCTCTGTCGGACATGGGCTCTGACAGAAAAATGAGGCCCGATCCGCACTCTAGTTGGAGGGTACGGACAGCTGCTTTATGCCCGCCGTCTCCTTCATGACAGCTTCTGGCACCAGCTCCCAAACGGCTTGCAGTCTCCGCCCTTTACCTCTATCCATGCCCAGCACCACTTGTTTTTAAGGCCCTTGTCAACCATGACTATTTCGGGAGAAACAACCGCCGGCTTGCCTCTTTTTTACACAATTAATGCATGCACAGAATATCGTGATATCTGATTATTAAGTATATATTAAATTTGATTTATGTGATGTTTAACACAAACTGCTAGCCTAACGTCGCCTGATACCCCCCATCGACACCGAGAATCCTGGATAACTTTAAAGTTCTATAAGGTCTGTTTGGGCAAAGGCAATGTTAGTTTAGGATAACTATGATTTAAGGGTTGTGGTTCACTGTGATTTGTTACTCTGAGTAATATTTTATCTGCTGTTTGTTTGGGTACAGACATAGCCTGGGTGCCAGCCGAGCTTAGTCCAGCTCACAACATGGTCTGGAAGTTCAGTGTGGGATTCTTCCATTGAGGAGCAATTATGCCCGAGCAAGATCCGTTCGGACAAATCAAATCCGGCTTAAAATGATTGAAAGGTGAACAGTAATGTAATCAACCACATCACCAAAGAGTGCCTGAGTTGAATTTGTTTACAACAACAATGGCTGCCACTGGAGAACTGAGATATGTTGATTCTGCCATCGAGTCTGTTGTAGAAGATAGACAGCGCATTCATTTTTAAGGAGGAATTTTAAAACAGGAACAGATAACGTCCATTGCTCTGCAAAGCAACATCACATACTTCCGTTGCTCTGATTGGTTATAGGTCTATCCAATTGATTGCAGAGGCATTTTTGTCCTGGTCCGGTTAAAACAAGCCCCATGATCACAGCCTATGAGCAGTATCAGACTCACATTCTGGTAGTTCCTAGGACTGGTAGTTCCTAGGCTTTTAAAAAGTAGAATGGGTGGCAGATCTTTCAGTTACCAGGCTCCCCTCCTATGGAACCAGCTTCCAGGGCTGGTTCGTGAAGCAGACAACTTCTCTGTCTTTAAAACTAGGCTTAAAACCGTCCTCTTTGAAAAAGCTTACAGTTCCATGGGGCGACTGTGGCTCAGTGGTAGAGTAGTTGGCTTGCAATCGGAGGGTCGTAGGTTCAATTCCAGCTTCCTCCAGTCACATGTCGATGTGCCCCTGGGCAAGGCACTTAACCCCCAAATTCTACATTCCTACCGAGCCATGTTGGGTGTCGGGTGTGATTGGGTGAATGCGGCTTCAATGTAAAGCGCTTTGAGTGGTCAGTAAGACTAGAAAAGCGCTATATTACATTTACCATTTACAGTTAGAGACAGGTTAGACAGGTAGCTAGGAAGAGACAGGTTAATGTTAGTAGTCAGGTAGAGTGTCAAAAGCTAGGAAGAGGTAGAGTAGCTACTGTAGGTAGAGATAGATTAATGTAAGCCAGGTAGATAGTATTAGTAGCTAGGTCTCCTAGTAGCTAGGTCTCCTTGTACAGGGTGTCTACAGGTTTGCCCAAAGTAAATTTAAGACAATTTAAGACATTTTAATACCATTTTCAAAATTTAAGACCAAATTGAAAGTCACGCAAAAGTCAAGCACAAAACTGGGGATATTTTAAATTATTTTATTTAACTGATTGTTCTTGGGAATATTCAACATAAAATGCTATTCCAGAATTAGAATTTCTATTCCATGACAATATCAAGGCACTCACACACTTTTAATCCAATGTAACAGTATAACAATGTGAATGCACAAACATTTGAAATGTAAGCTCACTTATTCTGCGTGAAGAACTTGACAATACTCTCACACACACAATATTCTTACTCACTGCAAAGTACTACACAATACACTTACTTTCTAACTCACTCACTCTCAGACACCCATTATGCAATTTTTCTAAGTTCTGTGGCGTTATGCTCCAGCTCGCTCTCAACCCCTTTTAGTTCTGATACTTTTTCTTTGAAACGCTTTCTAAGAATGTTTGATTTTGTGATCAGCTGGGCCATTAGGGTCCCCGATTTCCCCTCTGCTTGCTCGGCGAGTTTGTCAGCTTCTATTTCAAGGCTGGTAGCCACTTCATTAAGGATCACCCTCTTCTTTCTTAGTTCGTCGAGGTGGTCCTCAACAGCCTTTCTTTTTTGTTTCTGTGCCTTGCTCTCCTGTTTTTTCTTTTCATTTTCAAGGTGCAGGCGGTACTGACACCTGGCGGAGGCAGCAGCTCCCAGGAGCTCTTTTGTCAGGGGAACTTTAAGAACACCTCCACAGACAGAGACGTAATCACATATGATTCTCTGAGCCACCACTGCATCCTCCTGCATGTTGTCAGTCTCTACCTCCTTATTTACAGAGAAGCCCCTTTCCACTGTTGCTTGGCCATGGGAGAGTAACAGTAGTTTCCTACAGAAAGTCCAGAGCTCGGGATAGGATTTGCACAGGTGTCCATGCAGGAAAACATCAAGGCTTGTTTGCATAGGTTGGAATGAAGAAAATGATTCAGCTTTTGCCTCCATTGTCAAAAATGTTTCAAACTGCTGGAGAATCACATCACCTGATAAAAAAAAGGACAAACACATACACAAAAACATGATTATGACAATATTCAAGGTCAAGAAGAAAATACACAATTCGACAAACCCATCACTATTGCAATGGGTGACTGAATAAACCTAATGTCTAGTCACATACAGTACATATTTTAATTTAACTTTAGCCTGGTTAAGTATAGTACCGGCAGAGACTCCTCCTGACAGCTGGCTGTCTTGCAGAAACTTTTGGACTAGGCGTTTCATTCTTTCCTTGGACATGTCAGGGTCAGAAAACATGTTTCTCGGGTCCAAGGATGCCATTTGTCTCACGATTGGGTACTTCAGTGGGCTCTTAATCTGCAGTTTTTGGATTATTTTAGTCATGCAGTCCATGCAGTCCTGTCTAAATTCCAACTGCCTGCGCTCACTTATGCTGCTGTTGGGACTACTCTGGATTTCCTAACAGGGGGAGTAGGAATAAAGACATTTCCTGATTAGACTACACTACCCAGGCCACCTCTCCATTACGGTCACAGATACACATTCTGCCTCCATGCAATATGAGTGGAGTTTCTCTCCACCCATATTGCACATGCATTATTTTTTTATTCTCAGATGATTTCTTTGATTTTGAAGCTAAAACTAAGGACAAATAACCTTTATTTGTGAATTTATATTTAATAGTTTTTCATATGTGTCACAGTAGGCCTAAATTTATGTTGTACCGTGTGTATGATTATGTATTTGTTATCATGTCAGGTGACACATGCACTAAATGGGCTTAGTTTAGAACCCATTAAGTTAAAGGTTTTGATCTTGTCAGGAATAATAGCCAATTGCTTGATCATTGTTACATGCCGTTCAGGTTGCATAACAAAACATATTTTTGTGTGCAATATCAAGAGTTTATGTGATGGATTAATCAAAGAAATCAACAAAAGTATTTTCCAAAAATACCGGATAGTTGCCACCTGAAATATCACACTACAAAAACTCTTTCATTTAACACATACATTGATCCCTTAAAGTACACTCACACAGTATGGTCTTATTATTTACCTTAAGGACTGCTTCTGCCCCCAAGCCAATGTCCACATTCTTTAGCTGGATCCTTGCTGCCATGTCAGCTGTATCCAGTTTGACTAGCTGTGGTGGAGTGATGTTATGGAGGAGCTCTGATTTGATGAACCTCTTCAGCAGGCTCTGAGAAGATATACAATGCAATCAGAATCAGGTTTTATTGCCAAGCATGTGTGAGCATACAATTTGTCTCTGGTTCTTAACTACTCTCTAATGACAGTACAAAATATACATCTACACACATCTAAACCCACTGGAGGTGAATTCCAATAGAAACAATATACACTGTAATCTACGGCAGCTATTCATTACCTTGATGAGCACAGTCAAATCTTGACTGATGAATGGCAGCACAGGCTCATCTGTTTGGTACTTTGTCAGAAACGGGGTGAAGGTCCTGGAAAGTGCCATAAAGAAATGGAACTTGGCCATGATAAGACGGTCGTTCCTCGCCACAACAAGACATTCATAGGATGATGTTCTAGGATTTGGAAGGTTTTTCTGGGTAACTGCATCCACGTACATTTCTATATGTGGCCATATTTCAATGGCTCTGTTCACCACTGGTAGATTTTCAATCCAGCGATGTCCACAGAATGGCAATGGAAAGACAGATGACTTTGTCAACGTGGTGAAGTCTTCTCTTCGGGCAGGGGTATTGTGGAATACTGTATGCAGTGCTTGAAGCACCTTATCTAGCTGCCAGACACTGAATCCACCTTTAAATGCATTGTGAAGTGTATGCAGCCCACAGCTACCCACTACTATCAGTTGTGAACCGCCAAATTCCTCTGCATGCTCCTGCTGGAGATGTTCAAAAAGCTTCCAGTTCACATTTGGGCCATCCATGGAGACTGAGATCATATTTCTCAGGTCAAGGTCCTGCACACACTCCTGGGAAATGGAAAAAAGGCATTAGGGACATGACAGTCTAGGTCACAGACTAGACTGAAGAAGCATTTACACCACTAGGCAAACTGTGTGACAAGCCTACAGCCACCTGTTATTAACGTGGGATAGCATATACCTAAATGCTAGGATGTAAACACAACCCTCTTCTAAATAGGTTATAACATACGTGCGATAGCTGGTAGGTGAGCTTTTTTTTAAATATCAAAAAAGATGCATTCCTCTCAAAATAAAGTTTAATATAATAACTATCAAGGGGAGCCCTGTCATCATACAGCTCCCCCCTGACCGAACAATCTGCTTAGCACAACACAGCAGCCAGACCACTGTTCGGCTGCTATGATGCTGGACAGGACAGTTTACGTATTTTCCATACTATAAGGCACTCCGGATTATAAGGCGCACCTTCAATGAATTGCCTATTTTATAAAGGTTTTCATATATAGGGCGCATAGAATAGAAGACGATGTAGTCAAACGTTTGACTGGGGTTGCGTTATGCATCTACAAGATGGAGCTGTGCTAAATGGAATGTCAACAAAACAGTCAGATAACGTCAAACTTTATTAGCATAAGCGTTCTGACAGCTCCGTGTTGTTACCACATTAATGTGCATATTAACAATACCAAATACCAACGTCTAAACTGCACATGAACACCGACTCAAGTTGGAATTTCCACTCGGAAAATTTTATGATACCCGAGCTGCCGAGATGAGATAAAACTTTTGACATTTCAACATGGCGGAGCAAAGAAAATATCCTGGATGCTGAGCTATGCATCATGTTAAAAGTCCTCTGCTGTTGTTAGTTGGTTAGTTTTTAGCCGACATAATGCTGTGGCTTACAGTTTAGATAAAATCACATTTTAAACTGAGAGTCATTTTAGTAAAACACTTATTTGGTTTTACCTCCTTAGAGCAGATGCTAGCTAGCAGTCAGCACCGGTGTTTACTTACTACGATAGCCGTAATGGTGCAAGCGGCGTGGCTTTGCATTTTACCAGTCGTACTGAAACATTTTATTATTATTAAATTATTTTCATTGGCTTTTAATACTGAAACATTTTGGCAGAGCGCTGTGTAGCCTACAAGTATAGATCAACCAATTAACCAACTGATCCATATATAAAGGCGCTCCGGATTATAAAGCACTGTCGTTTTTGGAGAAAATTAAAGGTTTTTAAGTGGGCCTTATAGTGCGGGAAATACAGTATTTATAATTTTTTTTAAATCCACAAAAAACAAAAAAACAATTGAACCAATGGAACGTAAGGACTTAAATAGGGCTAATTGCTTTTCTAAAATGCTTATATAGCCTACCTTTAATTGTTTCATTTAAGAAAGCTGCAACCGGAATTGTAGGCCTAATATTATTCATAACTAGCCTAGTTTGGCCAATACATATTTTCTAACCGAATGGTTAACAGAAAAAAAGCACTTACTTTGAAATGATGTAGTAGGTCCAGAGCAGTCGCATGTCCCAAAAATTGTGAACCGTAGAATCTCGACTGAACATGGTTGTTTTTCCAGAACCTTACGTGTAGGTCGAGTTGCTTGTTCTTCGTGGTATGGTTTAAGCTCTCATCAAACATCACGACAAATGGCCCGCTGGACTTGACTTCGGCTTTAAGTTCTTTTTTAAAATACGGGGCCAGACCGAATGCTGCCACGTATCGGCTTTTATCTTTCCCACAAGTAAATGACTGAGCAAGCACGGAGTCAGGAAACATTGCCTTAAAAATGTCATCAATTCCATCATTTGACCTGTACGACTGGTGGCTCGTCACAGTCCTCAGCACCCAGATTACTTCTGCCCTCAGTGTCGGAGTAGAGCCAAATGTTGTTCGGATGTCTGACGATGTCTGTGGTTGTTCAGCAGGCTGTGGCCTCACACCCTTTTCTCCGTTAGCGGTGGCGGTGCAAAAGTAATTTATTTGAGGCTGATATTGGCGGGCTGTAGCAAAAGCTACGTGTTTCCCGCTCATATGAGACTCCAGCGCTTTGATCCCCATTGTACCCAATTTAAAACGTTTACAGCAAACCACACAGTAAGCCTCGCTGTCATCTTTGGGCACAGCTTTCAGCCACCACGAGAAACTGGAATTTTCGAGCCATTTGTCGCTAAATTTACATTTACCCATATTTCCTTGCCTTGTCTCGAGACTACGCCGAATAAATCCAGATAATCTAGTGAAGTCCAGCGCTGGGGTCAGGGTTGCCAGATCTGACTGACAGGTTCCAGCCCAAACACGACGTAAAACCCGCCGAAATCATCAAAAGCCCAATTGGGTGGAAACCCGCTAAATCTGGCAACACTGAGGCGTTGTCAAGCAAGCGTGGGTCTAGCAACAGAACCGATTTAAAACGTGCGCAGGAGATTCTCCTCAAAACGATAAACTTTTCCTTTTCAAAGTGTAAAAAAAAAATTAATGATTAAGAAATTTCCTCTAAAATTAAAATAATAAAAATTAAGACCCTTGGATTTAGATTTAAGACAAATTAAGACATTTAAAGGCCTTATTTTAGGACAACGGAATTTAAGACTTTTTAAGACTTTTTAAGGATCCGCGGCCACCCTGCTTGTAGCTAGGAGACAGGTTAATGTTAGTAGCTATGCTGCTTTAGGCTAGGCTGTTGGAGGACATTATTAGAGTCAGTTTCTACTTTCTCTCCTACTTCTCTCAAACTGCATGATGTGCTGTCATTTCAAGCACTAACCTGTTTTCTCTTAGTCTCTTCCTACAGCAGGTGCTCCTGACCTGCCCCTGCTTGACGACCCTGACTAAGATGGCATTCCAGTGGAGGAACGTTCTCCACGTCCTGCTACAAATTTCTGCATCAGTTCTGTTTCTCTTTCTGTGTCTCTGCTGCCTTCTCAAAACCCCAGATGGTCTCGGCAAATGACTGCTTATGCTGAGCCTGGTTCTGCTGGAGGTTTCTTCCTGTTAAAAGGGAGTTTTTCCTCTCCACTGTCGCTTCATGCTTGCTCAGTGTGAGGGATTGCTGAGAAGTCACAACGCAATCTTCTGTGGTTCTCTAATTCCTAAATTAAACATTGTATTGTAATAACTCTTCTTGTAAAGTGCCTTGACATGACATCTGTTGTGAAATGGCGCTATATAAATAAACTGAATTGATTAGAATTGAGTCTGGCTATATCAGGCTAGTACAGACAGGCAGTCAGCCTGAAGTTGTACCCAGTGTTTTTAAAGATATTTCCTGACCGAGAGTCCTTTAGATGCTGGGATTTGAGTTACTCAATCCGACTGGTGTTTTCTTCTGTTTGCTTAATGTTCAGTAAATGTATTAATGGCTCCAAACCTTGCCACGTGGGTTACCAGGAAGCTATATGCTAAGATAAGCCCCACGTGTCTGGTTTAGTCCTGCACAGGTTCAATTACAGTTATGACCAAAAGTTTTGAGAATCACATAAATATTGGAATCTGGAAAAGTTACTGCTTAATTTTTTATAATAGCAATTTGCATATACTCCAGAATGTTATCAACAGTGATCAGATGAATTGCATAGTCCTTCTTTGCCATGAAAATTCCACTGCATTCCATTGTAGTCATTAAAGGACCTGCTGAGATAATTTCAGTAATCGTCCTGTTAACTGAGGTGAAAATGTTGATGAGCACAAGGCTGGAGATCATTATGTCAGGCTGATTGGATTAGAATGGCAGACTTGTATAATGTTTGAAATCACTGTTCTTCCATTGTTAATCATGGTGACCTGCAAAGAAACACATACAGCCATCATTGCTTTGCATAAAAATGGCTTCACAGGCAGGGATATTGTGGCTACTAAGATTGCACCTGAATCAACAATTTATAGGATTATCAAGAACTTCAAGGAAAGAGGTTTGATTCTTGTTAAGAAGGCTTCATAGTGTCCTAGAAAGTCCAGCAAACGCCAGGATCGTCTCCTAAAGAGGAATTAGCTGCGGGATCGGCATGCCACCAGTGCAGAGCTTGCTCAGGAATGGCAGCCGGCAGGTGTGAATGCATCTGCACGCACAGTGAGGCGAAGACTTTTGGAAGACGGCGTGGTGTCAAGAAGGGCAGCAAAGAAGCCACTTCTCTTCAAAAAAGACATCAGGGACAGATTGATCTTCTGCAGAAAGTATGGTGGATGGACTGCTAAGGACTGGGGCAAAGTCGTATTCTCCAATGAAGCCTCTTTCCGATTGTTTGGGGCATCTGGAAAAAGGCTTGTCCGGAGAAGAAAAGGTGAGCGCTACCATCAGTCCTGTGTCATGCCACCAGTAAAGCATCCTGAGACCATTCATGTGTGGGATTGCTTCTCATCCAAGGGAGCGGACTCACAATTTTGCCCATAAAGACAGCCATGAATAAAGAATGGTACCAAAAGACCCTCCAACAGCAACTTCTTCCAACAACAGTTTGGTGAAGAACAATGAATTTTCCAGCATGATGGAGCACAGTGCCATAAGACAGAAGTGACAACCAAGTGGCTCGGTGACCAAAACGTTGAAATTTTGGGTCCATGGCCTGGAAACTCCCCAGATCTTAATCCCATTGAGAACTTGTGGTCAATCCTCAAGGGGCGGGTGGACAAACAAAAAACCACTAATTCGGACAAACTCCAAGAAGTGATAATGAAAGAATGGGTTGTTATCAGTCAGGATTTGGCCTCGAAGTTGATTGAGAGCATGCCCAGTTGAATTGCAGAGGTCCTGAAAAAGAAGGGCCAACACTGCAAATACTGACTCTTTACACAAATGTCACGTAATTGTTGTTCACAGCCTTTGAAATGTTTGAAGTGCTTGTAATTATATTTCAGTATATCACAGAAACAACTGAAACAAAGATCTAAAAGCAGTCTTGCAGCAAACTTTGTGAAAACTAATTTGTCATTCTCATTGTGTTATTCTCAAAACTTTTGGCCACAACTGTAGAGATAGGTTAAAGGCTAATTCAGCTTTAATTCCCATATTTATGTACTTCATTTATTTGGGGGTGACTGTGGCTCAGTGGTAGAGTAGTTGGCTTGCAATCGGAGGGTCATACGTTCGATTCCAGCTTCCTCCAACCACATGTCGATGTGCCCCTGGGCAAGGCACTTAACCCCAAAAGTTCTACATCGTCCTACCGAGCCATGTTGGTGTATTTGTGTATAAATGTGAGTGTGGATGGGTGAATGTGGCTTTAATGTGGCTTTAAAGCGCTTTGAGTGGTCAGTATGACTAGAAAAGTGCTATATGAGTTCAGTGCATTTACAAAATAAGGCTTGGTTGCTTAAAGTATCCAGATTCCTCCAAAATAATTCACGATTTCTCTTTTTATTGCATATCTATCCATTCATTGTTATTTTATTTTGGATATTCCTTTATTTTGATCAGTAATGTGTTAGTTGAGTAATTAAATGTTTGTCTTTTTCTCCTTTTGTATTTGGAAAGTCACTGTCACTTGTGGGCGACTGTGGCTCAGTGGTAGAGTTGTTGGCTTGCAATCGGAGGGTCGTAGGTTCGATTCCAGCTTCCTCCTGTCACATGTCGATGTGCCCCTGGGCAAGGCACTTAACCCCCAAATTCTACATCGTCCTACCGAGCCATGTTGGGTGTCGGTGTATGAATGCGAGTGTGATTGGGTGAATGCGGCTTCAATGTAAAGCGCTTTGAGTGGTCAGTAAGACTAGAAAAGCGCTATATAAGTTCAGTCCATTTACCATTCAGTCCATTTACTGTCATTTTTACTCTGCACACATATATGGCAAGGTTCCATGTTTCAATACACGTTTTGGATTCATTGCTTCATCTAGTTATTCAGTGATCCAAAAACAGCTGTGCACATTTCTAGGGAGAAAGCGATTTATAAAGCAGAAAGTGCATGCAGCTGTGCACAGGCCCTGGTTCAAGTTTGACAGATCTGAATTTTACAAGGCATAGGTAAAAAAAGAAAAAGGTTGCTGAATTTTAGCAAGTTTTTTAGTAAGGATTCTGTGCAGAGTTTTTAGAAATGAGACCCCTGTTCATTAGAATGAGCACTGGACCTTTTCACCATGGTTGCCTGTATATGCCGGTGCTAGTGCTAGGATTGAACAAGCAGATTTCCCAAGTCCTTTCTAGAGGCAGCTAATGCATAATATCGTTGTGGGCGTTCACACCCAGATTAAGCATTTGCTAGAGGTAACTGAAGGATGGATTTAGCGGAACTTAAGAAGAGAGCGACTTCAAGATAGGACTGACTCAGCTGTCTTTTCTGAATGTTCAGTCGTGAGCTCTTACACAGCATTCTGATCGTTCGTTTGTGAGCTCTTACACAGCCGGTGCGAGTCTCAAACAAGAGCTTACCATTCAGGCTGCAGTTACACTTGTGGCCTGAAGGGGCACTCGCAAACACACAAGTTTCACATTTCACATAGTCCCTTTAATAGGTCAGGTTTACAGTCATGAATTATGAAGGCTGGACTACTGTAATTCTTTACTATCAGGAAGTCGTCAAAATGCAATTAAAATCTTTCAGTTGATCCAAGATTACAGCATCAAGAGTTCTGATGAATATTAAAATGAGAGATAATTTATCCTGTTTAAGCTTCTCTCCATTGGCTCCGTTAGGTCCAGAATACAGTTTTAGATCCTCCTCCTTACGTATAAAGCCATTAATAATCAAGCTCCATCATAGTTGAGAGATCTGATTGTTCCATATGTTCCTCACAGAGGACTTCGCTCTCAGAATGCAGATTTACTGGTAGATCCTAGGATTTCTAAAAGTACAATGGGAGGCAGATCTTTTAGTCATCCGGCTCCTCTCCTGTGGAACCAGCTCCCAGTTTTATTCCGTGAGGCACACACTGTCGGTCGTTAAGATTAGACTTAAAACCTTCATTTAGGATAAAGCTTATATTTAGAATAGCTTAGTTTATCCTGAGCTATCTCTGTAGTTTTGCTGCTGTAGGCTTCGACTGTGGGACAGACTGACTGTGGGACACTTTTCCTCACTCTTCTACTACTCGTCAGATGTATTTTTATATGTATATTTATTTCTCTTGTTAACTTTCTTTTCTCAGTGTTTTTATCTCCATAGAAGCTACAGGTCTGGTATACTGTTCAGCTACAATGCCCTGCTGGGAGCATCTATTCAGATGATGGTCCAAGTGACCGAACATCCTCAATGTCCCTTTTACAACTTTTTACTTTCTTTGATATATAGAACATACTCTTACATCAGTTCCTTTTGTTTTTGTGTTAAACTTCTCAGTCTTCTGAAACTCCCAGACAGTTGTGGTGAATGGCTGCTTGTACTGAGCCAGGTTCTGCAGGAGGTTAATTCCTGTTAAAAGGGAATTTTTCCTCTCTACTGTTGCTACATGCTTGCTCAGTGTGAGGGATTACTGAGGGGTTGCTCAGGTGGGAGTCTCCATGTTCCGGGCAGGTAGTCACGTCAATGACTCAACGCAAACTGCTGGGATTCCTTACATGAAATTGTGAATTGGTGCTATACAAATAAACTGAATTGAATAATTATGGTGGCTAACAGCTTTAGGGCTGGACGATAATTCCATAGCAGTATATATTGATCGATAGACGTGTGGACCGATAGAAAAAATAGGCGTCTATAAAAACGTTTGATGGAGAGAAAAAAAATTCCCCTAATTTTTTCATGCTTCTTACTACAACAATCATTACTTACTCCAAACTAATCACAAACTCTGACCCACACAACTCCGCCAGCCACCCTCTCTCCTTTCAAACCACAAAAAGAATTAAATGATTTTAAGCTGAAACAGAATTTTTTAATAGTTCCTAAGCAAACAATCTCCGTAACTTCACCGCGCTCAGATGTCACAGTAACGGAGCAGCAGAGGAAGTTGTTCCGGATAAATGTTTCAGTGGCTCAGGTAAAGGTTGCGTCCCGTTTTGAACCAATCCTCCACGCACTAAAACACTAAATGTAGCGATAATGAACAAAATATAAAACTTAGATCAGCTGTTTTAAGCAGGACTCCCAGCTCGCTACGAATCTCTTACAGACAGACACAGGAAACTTACCCAGGTTGAGTCGCGCTGCTAATATCTTTTTTTTTTTTTTTTTTTTTTTAAAAAGGTATTTTTGGGCCAAAGTGGCCTTTATTGATAGAGGACAGACTTTGGAAGGGGGAGAGAGGTAGGGGAAGACACGTGGTAAAGGTCGCCCGGGACGGGAGTCAAACCAGGGACAGCCATGTTGAGGACTGAAGGCTCTGCTTATGGGGCGCCCGCTTTAACCACTGCGCCATGCGACGCCCCAATATCTGTGGTTTTTAAAATGTCTTCGGTTCTGCTCCCGGTCGTCAGAAGCGAAAAACGCTTAAAAAACACAACAGGGGTTGGATAGACCTGCCGGCTTCGGCTCAGTGACTGAGCTGCAGTATCGGAGCCCATCAACACTGGTGAGTAGCTTGTTAGCTTTAGCCAACAGCTGAAGAGCTGAAGTGAATTTGAATAAGCTTTATTGACAAACTAATCCAAAGGTTTCAGCCATTAATATTATAAAGTGTCATAAAATGTTTAAAAGATTAAAAAGCCTAAAAATAAGCCTTTAATTTAAATTAAAATGGTTAATAATATTACTTTTCTTTATTTTTACTGATGTTACTCAAGTCTCTTGGTTTGTTTGTGTCTAACAAACTTACTTATGATAAAAAGAAGTGTTTGAAAAATTTATTAATTTAATTCTTAGTTAAAATTAGTTCACTGAAGAATAACAAAATGACCAGGGAGGCACTTAAAATATATTTTTTACATTATGTGATATTTATCGATCAATATGACTATTTCTTTATAGATATGCTCTTTTTCTATAATCGTCCAGCCCTAGTATTTATAGACTTCCGCTAGAGCAGGGTAGCGCCACCTGATGGTTGTGTGTAATCAAACACTGGTGAACTGTCTTGTTAATAATATGGATAAAAAGTTATTGCAGAGAGAGAGAGAGAGATACAGAGATAGAGAGACATTTATAGATAGATACTTTATTTGTCGCCAATAAAGGGGAAATTCAATTTGTCAAGTGCTCGTATATTTACAAATACATGTTAGATTGGGAGAAAAATAAATAAATAATAAAATAATTTAGGAAACATGTTGGAGGTCTCTGTTAAATAGTCTTATGACTGCAGGAACAAACTATCTCCTGAACCCCTCAGTCCTACATCTCAATGAGATAAATCTTTCACTGCAGCTGCTTCTCTGGCTGGTCAGGAGATCATGGAATGGGTGTTTAGCATTATCCTGAATGCCCTGCAACTTCCTCCTCATCTGCCTCTCCACCACTGTTCTTACAGGCTCCAGCTCCCGACCCAGTACAGAACTGGGGTCTCATTTATAAACATTGCGTACGCACAAAACGGGGCCTGAAACTGGCGTACGCCACTTTCAAAGCAAAAGTTGTGATTTATAAAAAACAGACTTGACGGGAAAATGTGCGCACCTGTACGCCAACTCTGACCTGTGCATACGGACATTTTGGAGACGAGGGAATCGACGACTCAGTTGGTGAGGTGGTGAACTGCAGCCAGACTGCATATTACTCCTCTCACGCATATCATTTCACCTCACACCAAACATTAATTATGGATTTATGTTATTATAAACATCCAAACAAGCAATGATATCTATATTGTAGCTTAGCAGTGAGCTATAGCTCTTCTAAAAACATTTTTCAATATTAAAATAGATACATAAAATGTATCTCAAAACCTTAAACTCAGATAAAAGGGCTGGGACTGTGTGCCAATTAATAAATTGAATCATCTGCCATCCCTGAACGCAATAATGCCTGCAGTCTTGGATGGGATCATTAAAATGAGCAGGCGATACATCACGTTTCCATATACTGTGGGGGAGCAGGCCGAAATTAAGATGCAATTTGCAGCAATGTCCGGTTTCCCAAACATAATCGGCGCAATTGACTGCACCCATATTACTATAAGGGCCCCGTCCGAGGAAATTCCCCTCCCTCCTGGCCTACCCCCTCCCCAGCATGAGAACCCCGACCCACAGCCGCCTCCTCCTCGACAGGAAGCCTTCACCCAGGGAGCAAGGATCGGCCAGGATGTAAAATTTTATTGTATCATTTAAGGTAGCAATGTGTCAGCTCGGGTGTACACGTACCCCCTCCAGTAGCAGACCCACTCTGGCGGTGGGAGGCAAGTGTTGTTTTCCCCCCCCCCCCTCAATTTTGAGGTCCGACTTTTTTTAAATTTTTATTTCTATTTTGGGTACCGTGCTGTCAGTTGCGCTGACAGTCTGCACTGCAGACGCCACATGCTGCCACTCGCAGTTCTTCCTTTTATTTGTGACACCGCTGCTGTGTCCACCAAATAAAATGTCTCTTCTAGCCTCCAGTTCACCCACTAACACTTCAATCAACATCTCCGTAAAGTTTCTCTTCTTGTTTTTCTTTTGTTGTTTCCATATTTCCCCTCTTCTTCATATGCATCAATATTCATGTCCTGCTTTGCATTGACCTTTTATAGCCAGATTTGGGCGTGTTCAGTTCGGGATATGAGCCAAATTCACGTGCGCAAACTTCCAAGAAGACCGTGATTTATAAAGGGAAATTGCTTACACCTGTGCGTAAGCATGGTTTTATAAATCAGTAATCGTTTTGGCGTACGCAAACTTTTTGTTTTGGTCGTACGTACACTTTTAATAGGGATTCTACGCAATGTTTTATAAATGAGACCCCTGGCCTTTTTGACCAGTTTGTCCAGACGTCTACAGTCTTTGTCTGTAGTGCTACTTCCCAGCAGACAACAGCATACAGAAGCACACTTCTGATGACTGTGTAGTAAAACATCTGGAGCATGTCACTGCAAACATCAAAGGACCTTAGCCTTCAGCCTTATCGGCCCTCTCAACGGTAAAATTAAGGTCGTATTCAACTTTTGCGGCACAAGCCAAACACTGTATTGGCCGCCACTCCTCCTTAAAAAGCACACATGATGGTGCGAGGAATTGACTGCTGCGCAGCGCTCCCACTCCAAGCTTCGCTCACCAGTAGTTACACAGACACGATGACAGAGCGAAGAAACAATCCAAACTTTGGCTTCTTTTCACAAAAATACACTCAAAAAAAATATAAGCGCAACACCTTTGTTTCTGCTCCCATTTTTCATGAGATGTTCTTAAAGATCTAAAATTCATTCCTTTTACACAATATTACCATTTCTCTCAAACATTGTTCACAAATCAGTCTAAATGTGTCGTGTGGGTGAGCGCTTTGCTGATGTCAATGCAGGGCTTTCCACGAGCGCTGGCTGCCGGCTATATAGCCGACTACTCAATGAAGTCCAGCCGGCTACTAATTTATGACCAGGATGTGATTCCGTGCAATGCTGTGCACGACGTTAGCACGCCCATTTTATTTTCCCTTTCATACTTCAGCTTGAGTCCCGCTGTGACACGGCTCTTCTCAGCCAGAATGCTATGTGAACTGGGGTAGCTTTCAAACTCCGCTGCTCCGCCCGGTCCTTTAATATACTTTTGGCCGGTCGCACTGAAATAATATCCTTCTGCCCGCTTAAGTTGTACCCAGTGTTATCATGGGGCTCTTGACTCAGGTCTAGCTAAATGGACGATGCGGAAAGTCCAAGTCCACAGTGGCGTTGTTGTTAAACCAGGCTGTCGGAGCCATCATAGACGAGTAGCAGAGCATATTTTTGGTAATTCAGTCCTCCCTTTAAGCGTTCAATTAGTGAAAACAAACTATGCCAGCTTGTATTGCCTGTTTTTTATTTATAGATGTGCAAATCACTTTTCATTGCTACTTTATATGTAGTATAATTAAGATAATTTAGTTATAATAGTAGTAGTAAAGTAATATTATATTTGAGCAAATGTCTTAGAAAATAATATAGCCTGCTCATTATTCAATTCAATGATACTTTATTGATCCGGTCACTTTAGTGCTTGCAGCCGCCAGAGCAGCGCTCCCAGTCACATAATAGTAGTAGTTGTGATAATAATAATAAAAAGTATTATTAATCTTCTCCTGTTCATGGTTTCTTCCTGCCCAGAGGTGTGAGAAAGATGCCACCAAAAAGAAAATCCAATCAGCAGACTCCGGAAGGCTTCTAAAAGAAGTGGTCAGTTTAATTGCTTCAAAGTAGTATTAAGATTCTGTATTCATCCTAAAAGGGACATTCATTCTTGAAATCAAAAATTTTTCAGATGTTTTTATTTTAATGGTAGCATTTTAATGTACACCTACAAGTGTTATATTGTTGCTGCTGCAATATTTTGAGTTGGGCATGGACTCTGATCCTGAATGGGAGGATAGTGACAACAGTGAAGTTGATTAAAGAGCAGAATGGAGATATGAAACCATTAAGTTTATCATGTATGTTGGAAACGTCTTTTACTTAAGAGTATTTTTTTTTATTTGTATACATATTCTGTTGTTTACGACAAAGTTAATAAATGCACATGAATATTGTGCTGTTACTTACATTTACATTATATGGCCAAGCTGGCTACTTTCATATTACTGCTGGCTAGTCTGTGTCTACGTGGAAAGCCCTGCAATGTTTTGGATCGAGTGGCCCATGGTGGTGTTATGGTATGGGCAGGCATCTGATATGGACGAAGAACACAGGTGCATTTTATTGATGGCATTTTGAATGCACAGAGATACCGTGATGAGATCCTGAGGCCCATTGTTGTGCCATACATCCATGAACATCACCTCATGTTTCAGCAAGATAATGCACAGCCCCATGTTGCAAGGATCTGTACACAATTCTTGGAAACTGAAAATATCCCAGTTCTTGCATGGCCAGCATACTCACCGGACATGTCACCCATTGAGCATGTTTGGGATGTGCTTGACCAGCGTATACGACAGCGTTTACCAGTTCCCACTAATATCAAACAACTTCGCACAGCCATTGAAGAGGAGTGGACCAACATTCCACAGGCCACAATTGACAATCTGATAAACTCTATGCGAAGAAGATGTGTTGCACTGCATGAGGCAAATAGTGGTCACACCAGATACTGACCGGTTCTGAGTCCCCAGACCCCCAATAAAGCAAAGAACTGCACATTCCAGGGTGGCCTTTTATTGTGGGCAGTATAAGGTACACCTGTGCACTAATCATGATGTCAGATCAGCATCTTGATGTGGCACACCTGTGAGGTGGGATGGATTATCTCAGCAAAGCAGAAGTGCTCACTATCACACATTTAAACTGATTTGTGAACAATGTTTGAGAGAAATGGTAATATTGTGTATCTGGAATAAATTTTAGATCTTTAAGTCCATCTCATGAAAAATGGGAGCAGAAACAAAGGTGTTGCGTTTATATTTTTGTTGAGTGTAGAAAACGTTTAACTGATTGGAATGTTTGTATAATTGTATTGAAATGACTTTTGTTGTAAAGTGCCTTGAGATCACATTTGTTGTTAATTGGCGCTATATAAATAAAAGTTAATTGAATATCTTCTTTTTCTTTAAAAATGAATTTACTCCTAACTGTGGTAATTGTTCAAAATTTAATCTGTGTAAAACTGTTGTGTTCAGTTGTAAAAGGAAAAACAAAATATAAAAAAAAACAAAAAAGAAAAGCCAATTAAAGAAAGAAAAAAAAGATTAGGCACCTGTGTGGCCAGTTGCAGCCACTACCCATATTTTACTCTCACGTTTTTGGTGTTTAATCTTTGACTTCACTAATTTTAGATAAATTTTAGATTTTATTATTTACTACAATGTGGTAGTGGTATTTTGTATACTTAAAGAAACTTTAATCCGTTTTGTTTTGTATTTTTCTGAAACCATTTGCACTCAAAACACTATTTTGAATTTGTTTTTACATTATCTTATATTTGAAGTTCAATACATATTGAAAGAATTATATTGACTTTTCAATTTTTATTGCATAGAGTGCGTATTCAGTTGTCATTCACAATCATTGTGCCGCTAAAAAGTATATATATATCTGCCTTGGATATCGGCCTCAACAACCTGCTTTAGAAATCGGCCATTGGTGACCAGATTTTTTTTTTTGAAAGAAAAAAAATCAGTATCATCCTTTAACCCCTTATGATTCCGGGTCATTTTGGCTAAATCACATGCAATGTGACATCTTGAAAATTAAAATTATTGCTGTTTTTGAACCCTCTGCAGTATAAATACATTTTTGGGCTCTTTGTAAAGGTAACACCCTGTAGTTTTACCCAGAGCAGTCAGAATCACTGTAAGTATGACTGGTAAAACGTTATGTACTTTATAACTTTATAACAGAAAAAAGTTTTTGTTTTTTATCCTCGCCTCAATTTTTTGTGAAAATATGAGTGTAGATAGCTACAATGGGTAGTTGGGAACTGAAACACACTATTTGGCAACAGAATAACTTGTTGACTACTCAAACTTCAAAAGTATATCTGTAAAAATAATTTCTTTACATAATTTTTTCTTTAGGTATGTCCAGGCACTTTAGAGGGTCTTATGGTTTATCCAAATCTATCCAAATTGGAAACATTTGGGAATTTATTGGAAAAGTGCAATGACTTTTGAATTTTACAACCCATATGCTGCAGAGTTTACCAGTCTAACTCTTATCTACCTTAGTTTTTATTAATATTTTATATTTATAGCCGAATTTTCCTTTTCTATCTAAATTATAAGAGTATCTACATTTTTTATCTAATTTTTGTCTATTTTTCATCTAAATTATATAAATATTACATTTTTTTAAATCTGAATTTTATCTAAAATTACTATATGGACAGAATGGGACCAAACTTTCTAGGAATTATAGATGTTAGACATGCAGGAGCCCATCACTGGTAGGAAAAATAAATACTTTACCTTTTTGCTTTTTTGTAAAAAATGCTTTAGTCAGTGTTGTGGTTGTTGTGTGTCAAAATAGTTTATATCATTGAAAAAATTAGGCTCTGAACTTTGATTTGATTAAGAGTTTATTGGGGTGCATGACGTAGGGGAATGCATGCATGGGTGTATTGCTGTGGAAACATACTTATGTTCCAGGACCGGCACGTAGGAGTCATAAGGGGTTAAAAAGCCTATATCGGTCGGCAACCTCCCCCTATTCGGTAGGGCTGTTAAAATTAACACGTTAACGGAGGTCGATTAATTTATAGAATAAACACCATTTTTTTTAACAGAACAGTCACCCGTTTATCCGAACAGTCTGCCCAGCTTGAGGTCAGTTCTCATCACTTATCAGTAGGGATGTAACCGTTATGTGTTAAACCCTTCGATTCGGCCTGTTCGGTCCACTTGCATACCTTTTCGGTGTATGTTTTTCAATAAATAATGCAAATGTATTATCAAAATATTAAGCACAGCGGAACAAAGTTCTTAGGCGTGTTTTACACACGGATGCTGTATTGAATGACGTAAAGTGGAGTTGCAAAAGCACATTGAAGTAAATACACAAACAGCATCATGGCAACATTGCAGCTTGAAGGCCCTAACACCTCACTACAGTCTCCTGTTCGGGAAGACTTTGGGTTCCCTGTTAAAATTCATAGCTTTGATAGACAAGTGGATAAATCCAAAGTTGTATGCTGATATTGTTCTATGGAGATCAGGGGCCGTAGTCACAAAGACTCTTATCTTACTGCTAGGTGTTCCTCTTAAATCGCATTAAAAGGTCTTACGTAGGCGTTGTCGTCTAAAACCCATTCACAAACGCACTAAGAGCTACTTTTACGTAGGACAAATCCCTAAAAGTTAGTTAAGAGTGACGTCCCGTTGCTATGGAAAACGTCCTTTCCTATGCATGAGTAAATAAACGGACAGCAGTGTGATTGGTTGTTGAGTGACACGTGTGAAACCAAGAAATGGAAAATTTCAATGTCGATAAAAGCGCAATTATGAACAGCGCAAATAGCAGAAATAATTCACGATGACATATTTGTGTCGGCCACGAGACTGACACTTCATACAACTTACACACAATAGCCTACTTACGGAGAGGGTGAAGTTTAAAAATGAAAAAACGTGAAATGCATCATATTACCCTGCCCAACGCCTGCTGATAGCTGGGATAAGCTCCAGCCCCCCCTCCACCCTGAATTTGACGAAAGCAGTATAGATGATGGATGGATGCATCATATTAAGGGAGTGATTTGCAAGTAGGCTGTAAACAATTAGGCTGTCTAATAGGGATGCACCGATCCGACTTTTTCAGCCCCGATACCGATGGCTGGATTTTGTGTATCTGTCGATACCCGATACCGATCCAATACCATTTGTGACAGTGTGGAGGTCCTGTCACTATGGCTCCGATAGATCATGTGCCCTGGCTGCTTGCCCACAGGGATTAAAGGCACCAGACTTTACAAACTAAACATAACCGAGACAAAATAAAAAATTTCAAGTGAAAAATTAATCCTTTTTGGTGAATTTGTTGTAGATTTTCGCCATTTTGAGTATCGCTTCATGGTATCGGTTAAGTTTAACCAATACCAGTACATTAGGCAGTATCGGGGCCGATACCAGTATCGGTACATCCCTACTTGCAACATCAACTTTTAAAGTTGTCATTTTGGGGATGTACATCAGGATAAAAGAGTCTCTCTCATTTAGTTGGTACCAATGAAATTGCACTCTTTTGTGGATTTTACCTTCATGTGCCAGTTCACCAATGTTGACATATGTTAACCCTGTCCTTGCAGCCAGCTCCTTTCCCAAAGTAGTCTTCCCTACACCAGGTGTACCTGAGGATGTCAAAACAAAAACATTTGCAATACTTTAGATTTTGCTCTTAATTTAAGTGGTGTTAAAATTTAAAATATGCCAAAAGAAATGGAGTATCATAAAAAAATTAAACGTTCATTTTTTGTCACCTATTTTAGAAAAATAGAGATTTATTCCATAAAGAGTGAAAGATTTCCAGCTTTTATTTCTTCTAATTTTGAGGATTATGGTTTACAGATGATGAAACCCAAAATTCCTGTTTCAGAAATTTTTTATATTGTTTGGAAATGCAGATTTGAGTCTTGTCAAAATGCAAATCATTAACCAGGCATCGGCAAGATCTATGTGTAGCGCCGCCCCATGTCGAGCCGACATATTTCGATCTTTTTTTTTTGTTGCGTTTGTTTTCATTGTATAAATGTGGCCCCTAAAAATTCGTTGCATGGTAAGCCTATATTCGTTCACGTTGCTATGAAGACCGTCAAAAAAGATTTAATAATTAAACTCTGGGGATCCTAATACTGTTCCGTTAATATCATAAAGATGATATGCAGTTGGATCACTACTTTTCTGGTTGAATCTGTTCCCTCTTCTTTTTTCCGACATCACAGCGCATCTCTAAAACCACTTTAATAGTGTTCTTAGATAATTCACACAAAGGAAACAGCAACGTGTTAAAAATGTTTTTGTTTTTAAAGTTATATATTGCCGTTTAGCGTCCCCTTCACTGAACCAACACTTCCTACAAATTGCCAATTAAAATTAGGATTTTTAGTCCGCGTGAAAACACTAGTCTATAATAGTTTAGCACAACTTTATTCATTGGAACCATGCCTTCTTCTGGAAACATTCCAATACATGTTCGTCTTCTCATTTTGCCACATCCAATGAGCGTACAGTAGCCTACTGCTAAAACTAAAAGGAAACATATTTAAACACACGTTCTGCTTCGGCAAACCACAAATATGTTTCCCTATTAAGAAGAACGCATCAAACTTGCAAATAACGCCTTACCTGTTAGCAGGATATTTGGTTGTTTAGTCATGCTTGCGAAGTGTCAATTCCTGAAACATAAGCACGTTTTCTCTCCTTCTTACTTGCTTAATTGACACAGATTAGAGCCTTCTAAAGGTATATACCGCCCTCTATCGCACTGGAATAGTTTTACCCCATAAACGTTAACCGTGACGTCCAATGGGTACAGAAAAAAACACCAGGCATATATGTGGAGTGACTAAAGTGTCAGCTTTTTCCCAGACACGGCCACGTTTCACGTTCTGCCCGGGGTATTTAGGGCATAAGCCTAGACGGTGCATTCATATTCACATTCAGATGTATAACAATATCCGTTTTTTCCTCTGTTTTTTTAGGGAACCAATGGGAATACTTAAATTGTGAGATGCATGGAATACAACTGAGGCTTATGGAGGACCAAAGAGGTTTAGATATTTTGTTTTTCCTTTTCCTTATTACGTGCACTTTGTAAAAAAAAAGTTGTTTTTCCTTTGTGTGTGTATATATATATATATATGTATACACACACACACACACACACACATATAATTTTCCTTATTACACGCATTTTTGTCAACATACACTACCGTTCAAAAGTTTGGGGTGACCCAAACAATTTTGTGTTTTCCATGAAAAGTCACACTTATTCACCACCATACGTTGTGAAATGAATAAAAAAATAGAGTCAAGACATTGACAAGGTTAGAAATAATGATTTTTATTTGAAATAAGATTGTTTTTACATCAAACTTTGCTTTCATCAAAGAATCCTCCATTTGCAGCAATTACAGCATTGCAGACTTTTGGCATTCTAGCTGTTAATTTGTTGAGGTAATCTGGAGAAATTGCACCCCACGCTTCTAGAAGCAGCTCCCACAATTTGGATTGGTTGGATGGGCACTTCTTGCGTACCATACGGTCAAGCTGCTCCCACAACAGCTCAACGGGGTTCAAATCTGGTGACTGCGCTGGCCACTCCATTACCGATAGAATACCAGCTGCCTGCTTCTTCTCTAAATAGTTCTTGCACAATTTCGAGGTGTGTTTTGGGTCATTGTCCTGTTGTAGGATGAAATTGGCTCCAATCAAGCGCTGTCCACTGGGTATGGCATGGCGTTGCAAAATGGAGTGATAGCCTTCCTTATTCAGAATCCCTTTTACCCTGTACAAATCTCCCACCTTACCAGCACCAAAGCAACCCCAGACCATCACATTACCTCCACCATGCTTAACAGATGGCGTCAGGCATTCTTCCAGCATCTTTTCAGTTGTTCTGCGTCTCACAAACGTTCTTCTTTGTGATCCAAACACCTCAAACTTGGATTCATCCGTCCACAGCACTTTTTTCCAGTCTTCCTCTGTCCAATGTCTGTGTTCTTTTGCCCATCTTAATCTTTTTCTTTTATTGGCCAGTCTCAGATATGGCTTTTTCTTTGCCACTCTGCCCTGAAGCCCAGAATCCCGCAGCCGCCTCTTCACTGTAGATGTTGACACTGGTGTTTTGCGGGTACTATTTAATGAAGATGCCAGTTGGGGACCTGTGAGGCGTCTGTTTCTCAAACTAGAGACTCTAATGTACTTATCTTCTTGCTCAGTTGTGCAACGCGGCCTCCCACTTCTTTTTCTACTCTGGTTAGAGCCTGTTTGTGCTGTCCTCTGAAGGGAGTAGTACACACCGTTGTAGGAAATCTTCAATTTCTTAGCAATTTCTCGCATGGAATAGCCTTCATTTCTAAGAACAAGAATAGACTGTCGAGTTTCAGATGAAAGTTCTCTTTTTCTGGCCATTTTGAGCGTTTAATTGACCCCACAAATGTGATGCTCCAGAAACTCAATCTGCTCAAAGGAAGGTCAGTTTTGTAGCTTCTGTACCGAGCTAAACTGTTTTCAGATGTGTGAACATGATTGCACAAGGGTTTTCTAATCATCAATTAGCCTTCTGAGCCAATGAGCAAACACATTGTACCATTAGAACACTGGAGTGATAGTTGCTGGAAATGGGCCTCTATACACCTATGTAGATATTGCACCAAAAACCAGACATTTGCAGCTAGAATAGTCATTTACCACATTAGCAATGTATAGCGTGTGTTTCTTTAAAGTTAAGACTAGTTTAAAGTTATCTTCATTGAAAAGTACAGTGCTTTTCCTTCAAAAATAAGGACATTTCAATGTGACCCCAAACTTTTCAACGGTAGTGTATATAGTGTTTTTTTCCCTTTTTCATGCATGTCTGTCAATAAAAATATATGTTTTGTTTTTATCTTTATACATGCATTCCTTGTTTTTACATTCCCTCGTCATCTCTTTTTACTTTACTATATGCATTTCTGCCTCATGCAAATGTGGAGGGCGGACCCTCCGACCTAATGAGGTCTAGGTACAGTTTATGAGCTGCAGCCGCAGCTACTACAAACCACGCCCCCAGTCAAGTCAGGCACAACTGAAGCAACATGGCTAGGGTCTCTGCAAGCAGGATAAATCATTCATGGCTGCTCTTGAGAGGCCTTCTCCCTCGGCTTCAACTACTTGAATCAAGGTAAGTTAAGCTTGTTTTCTGATGTATTTAGTTGTATACTTTTGCAAGTTCTAATAAACTAAAATAAAGTATTTTTAGGCTTGCTATCATGTGTTTTGCCAAGGCTGCAAATGTAGACAGGAGAAGGTGCTGTAGGCAACTCAAGCCAACTTAAAATACAGTTAATCCTTTTCTCATAGAAATAGATATAAGCATGTAGGCAAGGAAAAGTAAGGCAAGGTGCCTTACATGATTCAGTGATAATGTTACCAAATACATGATAACAAAAGCATGATTACAAAAACATATAGGTTTAAAAGATAGACACAATCGATCAATAAGAAAAGATGATGTAAGGAACAAATGTATGCAATTAATATAGATTAAAAACAGATCAAACACAATCAGTTAAGGAGATAAAAAATAAGATTAAAAATTAAACCACGAGAATCAAAGAGTGATCAGTAAGCGAAATTTAAGGCTCAAATGCAGCTCTGAATAGTAGAGTTTTAATCTTTGATTTAAAAGAGCCTAACGATTCAGCAAGTTTGTTCCAGATTTGTGGAGCATAGAAGCTGAAAGCTGCCTCTCCTTGTTTAGTTCTAATTCTAGGAATGTTAAGTAAGCTCGAGTTGGAGGACCTGAGTGGTCTGCTGGGTTGGTATAGTGGCAGCAGATCTCTGACATACTTTGGTGCTAAACCGTTCAGTGATCTATAAACTAGTAGGTGTCAGGATCCGGTAGGATCCAGCAGAGGGAGCTATTTCCTCTTTCCTCCACAGGTGCTGAAGGTTGGGCTGACACACCTGGAGCTGATTTCCTCATCAACTCTGCAGCATTTAAGGAGAGCTGTGCCATCTGACGGGTGTCAGATGATTCCGTTCCAAGGAGTGGTACTGACCTCCACTCTTACTACCCGTTTGAGTAATCTTGCCTTGCCTTGCCTTGCCTTGCCTTACCTGTGTCATTCTCTGTGTTCTCCAGTTGTCCTGCCGAGCTGTTTTCATGCCCCTGGGTTCTCTGTTGAATCTCTCTGGATTCCTAGCGTCTCACTTCACCGCCGATGTCCGTCTCGCTAGGGTGTGTGGCTGCTCCTCCTCCATCACACTGCTGTTTTTGCTCCTGGTCGTTCTTACCCGACGCTCAGCTTTCCAACCTCACCAACGAAGGAAATCTAACCTGCTTACCTAATCTTTACCTCCCTCTCCAGCTAAGACCGTCAGTTTCCCCAGTGAGTCCATCATCCATTTTCAATCTGTCATATCCTCCTCTTCACTATCTCACTTGATATCCTTCTTTCCAGTGGCGTCCTCTGTGTTCCACCAACCAGGCTGCTGTTCTCAGAACCCAATCTGCAAAACATAAATAAAACTTTTACAATCTTTAACTGGAGTCCTGTGTGTAGCTGTGTATGCATAAGAGTCAGTTCTGTGACGAACTATGACAGTAGGAGTATTTTAAAGTCTATTCTCTGGGCTATAGGGAGCCAGTGCAAGGAGTCTAGAACTGGGGTAATGTGTTGTACTTTCCTAGTTCTAGTGAGGACATGGGCAGCAGCATTCTGCATCAGCTGCAGTTGTCTGATTGCTTTTTTTTAGGTAGGCCTGTGAGGATGCGGTAATCAATCCAACTAAAGATAAACACATGGATCAGTTTTCCAAGGTCCTTCTGTGACATCAGTCCTTTAATCCTAGAAATGTTCTTCAGGTGATAGCTCACCTTGTTGTTGCCTTTATGTGACCCTGCAAGTGCAGGTCTGAGTCCATTATTACACCTAGATTACAGGCCTGATGAGTAGTTCTTAGTTTTATTAGCTGAAGCTGTATGCTGACTCTAGATAATTCCTCCTTAGGTCCAAAAATAATTCTGTTTTGTTTCTGTTTAGCTGGAGAAAGTTACGGGACATCCAGTCGTTGATTTGTTCAATGCATTCATTTAAGGTCTGGATAGTGTTGTGGGAAAAGGCATTTTAAATAAAGAAGTGAGAGAGATTCCTTCATTTTATCTTGGAGGTTTAATTATATTCCAGTTGATCATACAGGAGAACAGTACAGATCACAGTGAATGCTGAATGATGCCTCCCCTCAGCTAAAAAAAAAAAAGTATAAAGTTCAGCAACCTTGCCTCTAAGGTCTGGATAGAATCAGTCACCTGGTGACAATGGAATACATAGCTGTGTGTCGTCTGCATAGTTATGGTAACTAATCTGATTGGCTGCTATAATCTTGGTATGTAGAGAAAGTATTACCGACTTTTACCCACTGTAGTATCAGTTTGAAGATTCATAACTTTGCCTGAATTAAAGCTAAGCTATGAGAGGCAAGGGGAAAGTTGTATAAGGAAAATGAAAGACACATGTATTGTTTATGACAAAAATGCATGTATAGAAGTAATAGATGCAGCAGGAAGCATACAGCTGAACACTGGTATGTTCCTTTGTGTACCTCAGTTTTCACACGTTTCCATCAGACCAGCAACTATGAAGGAGATGGATTGTGAACAGTAGAAGAGAAAACATCTTAATCTCTAACCACACCTGTGTCTGCAGCAGATTTTAGGCCATTTTTGGGGGTACCCCCAAACTGAGTCAAAGCAACTCCTAAAGTTGAAAAAAAGGACAGTTTTTATTTTTTTTACAAAATACCAAAGTCTTAAAAGACATTCATTATTGCTTGAAATCTAATATTCTTATGCAAAAAAAACAATTCTGAGCCGTCTTTAAACGCGTCATACTCATATGTGCGTCTGGTGAATCCCCAGCGGGAGTCTGTTGCAGAGAGCTGAATGTTTATCAAACCAGTAAAAGATAAGACGATTTGATGTTTTTAAAAAGCAAATATTACATTGAGCTGGGTTTTTGCATGCAGAATGATTAGTTAATACATGCCAATATATGGTGTTAAAGAGATTATAAAAAAATGTGAAATCTTTGTGCTCGCGATTGCCCCATCAGGCCAAACGCGAAACTGCAGCCTTAACGGTAAGCTCGTGCATGAGGCGTCCATGTTTACGTGCACTCACAAACGATCAAACGGGTGATTCTTCAATTCGAGGTACTTTTCACTTTGGGAATTTTGAAAAAATAATGTTCTTCAATCTCTGTTTTTTGTACTTCAAAAGGTTTATCAATTGGTCTGGAACAAAGATCTTAGCATAGCTTTGAGTGTACTTCATGATAATTTTGACATGATGCTTTTTCAAAGTTGTGACAGCAAAATGTCATTACCATCACAAAAACAAAAAACTGGTTTTAACACAAAAATATTTGACAAGCAAACTTTTCACAATAGCATCAGTAAGTACAAAACATGCTCTTTAAGAATCATGTTCTAAATATTTGTAAGTATATTTAAAATACATTTTAACAACATGTTCCAACTTTTTGATATATGGCCTTGTCTCAACAATGAATTATTGGGTACTACTCAGAATATTTGAATTCCAATGTATATTTTTTTAGAAAATACTAATTTAGACTTTTAAACATTACCACAAAGAATGAGGTAACACCCAAGTTAACAAAAAAGCAATATTTTCTATCAAAAAATGTATTGTGATGGTATTGACAACATGTTTTGGTAATGGCATGTTTTGGTAATAACATAAAATTAACACAGTTGTGTTTTTTTGTCATTTTTCACAACAAATTAAAGAAAGAACATTTTAAAAACAACACTTTTTGAACACAGCACTTAACCTTCCATTAAAATGAATCTCTTGGTAAACTACTACAGCATTGCTAACGTAATATCTTCTTGGGCCGATTGTCTCATTTCTGACTTAAAAAAGGATCAAACAAGAGAATTGGAAAGCTCAACTCAAATGTCCCAATCCAAAAATGATACAGAAAGAAAATAAAAAATTCAGCACTCTCAAATAAGTGTGTAGCATTTTAATTCTCAGTGGTATCCACACTGATTATTTTTTTGTAGGGTTTCCTATGAAACTGAAAAGCCCATAATCTTGGCTGAAAAAACCAAGTTGGTTTTGCGATTCTTTCACCAAGTGGTACTTCTTTAGAATCTTTAGAGCCAGAATCTTTTAACTTTTTCCTTTGTGTCAGACACCTTATATATTTTTTTACGCTGAGATACTACATTCTGAAACAGTTGTGTTCTTCGAATGGCCTTCGGTTTTAGCTGTATTTGTTGCTTTAATTTCATTTTGGGGGAATCTAAGGCTTTCAGCTTCTCTGAGAACCTCTTTTTATACTTCTCCACCTTTTTCAGCGTGTGTTCAAGCTTCAGATGGTTCTCAGCAAGGTCACGGAAAGCTTTTGTCCTATTTGCTCTCACAATTTTACGTCCTCTCATATGAGTTGGGGTTTTAAGATGAGAACTGTCAGAAACGTCAGGTGAAGCTTCAAGAATGGGCACTTCATTCTCATGTTCTTCCTGACTTATAGGAGATATCGGAGGTGTGTTTCCAGCTATATAACTTTCTATCTTCTCTCTATTCTTATCACTGGCTCTTTTGTTTCATTAGTTAACTTTCCACTGTCGTCTTCTGAATCTTTGTTCCCACTTTGATAATTGTGTGATGTCTTTCAATTTTCCTGACTCTTTTCTTTTTTTTTGTATCTTTCTTTTTCTGTTGCAAGATACTGCTGGTATATTTCTGGATTTTCTTTGATTTTTCCCTGTCATTACCATCACGCGTCATTACCATCACACGGTAATGACGTGTGATGGTAATGACAATTTTCACTCTTTGCAGAAAATGTTGGCTAAGTTTTAGACTTGCAAAGCTAACTAGTTAGCTTGCACACAATGTACACTGAATATATGTAAATAAAGCGAAATTTTCTAGTAATGAATTAAAATACTCAAAAAGTAACTTCTTTGGTGAGGACGCCTAATAAACATCCTCTCAGATCAGGCTGTATAAAACACCAAATTACTTACATATGTGGGCATCAAAAAAGTTGGCTTCTGCTTCATGTCTGAGAATGTTCCTGTGGAGCATCTAATTTGCATGCAACAATGTAAGTTTTTTTTGTAAAAACAATATTGTTCTCTAAAATGTTGAGCGTGATGGTAATGACATATGTATGAGGGACAGCAATATTTAAATATAATAACCTGCAAATTGAACAAATATAATCTATATGAATTTAAAAAACGTATTTTTAAGTTATGATAAAATGTCATGTAAAATTTTAATGAATTTGGCACTTTTTATTGTTTTATTATAGAGGGGATGTCAATAAGTCTGGGTTGGGGCCAAGCCCAAAACAGTGAAATTTTTGAACATTTGAATTTTCAACGCACTGAAAAAGTATTAAAATGTCATCATTGAGATAGTTATTTTTTTCATAACTACTATAACCTAATTTTAACAAATGCTGTATTTTTTTTTTCTAAAAAATATTTGGTTTTAGAAAATCTACCCTGGGGACAGAAACACTCCCTTAATTGAAGAATCACCCAAACACAGCTGAGTCAGTCAGCTCCGTACTCAAGAATTTACAGCTTTGCACATATAACTTCATCTGAGGTAATAAATGTGATGTAAGTTATTTAGACAAAATCAGTTTTAGTGTATTTCTCAGATGTGATACGTTGGCAAATTTGTAGCAATGTGAATCAAGTGAAGAAGCCAAATGTTAAACATGAATGAATAAATCTAGTTTAAAAGATGAAAAAAATACTCGTAAACTTTGTATGCATAAACTAAATAATGTCATTGGTAGTGTATAATCATTTTACTAGGTGCTACTGTACAAGTATAGGCCATTTACTAGGATAAAATAAATAATCTGTTACATTTCCTGGAACTAATGAAGTAGCATAAGAGGACTAAAAGGTTGTAAACATGACACAAGTCCTGTTCACTTGCAGTTTTTTCGCTACGTCACTGGAAGTAAATTTTACCTTGTTACATATATGTATACATTACCTACTGTAATGATTTTATATTTCAACAAATTACTTTGAGAAGGGTTTCCTCTGCTTAAAACTATTTAAAAAAACTAATTTTATTATATAAATATGTAATTTATTTTATTTTACTCTTTGCCAAGAATTTCATGCCAAGGTCATTCTGATGACATTTTAAATTCAGATGTTACTCAGTATTCAAGCAGCTTTTTTTTTTACCAACAACTTTTTCACTCTTGAGTAGCATTTGTGACAGGTACTTTTACTTGAGTAAAGGTACTGCTACTATTACTTCAGTACAACTTTTGTGTACTTCCCCTCTGGTCATATTTTGCATCCTGTTAAAGGAGGTATTAGCAACATTGTTTTTGTCATTCTAAATACAGCACCATTACCAAAACATTTTATGGCTTATTTCAGTGACATTTATATAAAATATGCATTCCATCACATTAACATGCAAACCTAGTTACTTTTCTTTCGAGGAATCCAGTCCAACTGATTATTCAGAAGTTTCTGAGGAGAACATTGACTCTGGAGGGGGCAGAGGTAGAGCAGGTAGAGGAGCAGCCAGAGGGCGAACAGGGTCAGCCAGCTTGGTGCTCCTGCTGCATTTACCAACTGATGCCTTCAGACCTGGGAAATAAGTGCTGTAGACAGGATCGAGAAGGGTGTCTGAGCAGACGTGCTCCTCTTAACTGGTTAAGGAATATTGTGTTTGGGTCGGCAGACGCGAAATGACGTGTTGGCTCTGCAAGACAGCCAAGACTCACTATTAGTACTTTAGTACTAGTACACTATTTGGCAACACGGACGTCTTGCCGCAGGCAATCGGCTTCTGATTCCTTCATGCTGTGTATGGAGGATCAGGGACGAAAAACCCGACCCATTTGCGGTTTAAGTTGGTTTTAAAGAAGTCCCATACTACAGAAACTAACAGGAAACTCATGACCAGCTCAGAAAACTTTCTTGCATGTTTGTACTTGTCATAATTACATAAATAAATCTGCTGGGCTCAGCTTTGAATGTTATCCACCTTTGCTAGGGGATCACATATCAAGTCCTGGAAAAAAAGTAATTAGAATTATGTAATTTTCTTCCAACAAAATGGAGAAGGCATTTGGTTATCATCATTACCTGTCCTCCGCATTGTTGTGTCGGCACCAATTCAGCTGCAGGAGGAGGGATGATCCCGGAGAGAGGACCCAAGGCCCTGGGGTCATTTAACTGAATGTTTCTCGTTTTTGGTAGTCCCCCGGCAGAGCTGAGGCGCTTCTCTAATATTCTCGTCTGCAGCTCTGGGATGTAGCCGTAGTCTTTGGTCTCCTTTACAGTGTGAACAATTTAACGCTTGTTTGTGTCTAAAAAAATTCATGTAGACGTATGATAAAGTTAGCCATTTCCTGGTAAAGTGGTTTTATTCTTTTCTGACAAATAGGTCACAACAAGTAAGGATACATCATGCTTTGTCCACAGCATAAAAGTACCACAGCAGTGCCCCAAGGAACTGTACGTTCTATCCTTTTCACTTTGTACACAAATCAATGTAGAATTACAAAATCAAATAACAAAATGTTTAATATTTCAGACAACACTATTATTTGAGCTTACTCAAAGCACTTAAAAACCCAAGTATTTTGAGGAAATCAGTTTGTTTCACTGTTGGTGTGGAAAGCACTTCCTTTGATTATCTCTTGGTGGGTTTGCAAATGTGACGACTGTTGTCCCGCTATTGGTGCTGCTTCTTATATTTGTATACAATCATAGCTGTTTTGTTTAATTATATGTATTATAGTATTTTAAAGTTCTACCCTGGCAATACAAGCCCAAGTCAAATTTCCATTTGGGCAATACATTTTATCTAATCTAATAAGTGGAAATAATATATTTATGTATAATTAATATATTAGAGCAATAAAGTATGAATGTTACTTGGCCTTGCTATTCACATGCACTGGTCGATTGTAATGGTGTTGGGATCCTGTGTCTGAGTGCTGGAGGTTTGTTTGTGTTTGTTGTTTTCCCTTACCTCCTCTGCAGGGGCGTGGCAGGCTGCTGGCAGCAGGTGCAGCTCATCTGAGCTTGTTAACTCCAGCTTCAAAAGAGGAGTGGAGACTGCAAGCTGGTGCCAGAGTAGTTCAGGCAAATCGGCCGCCAGGGTGACGCTAGATCCAGGAGAAAGGAGGACTTCCTGATGGCGAGATTCAAATTTCTAAACTTTGTTTGTTAAAAGAGCAGCGTGGGACGTGGTGCGGGAGCTGCTATCAGGAAACCAGGTGAGGAGGCTGTTTCAAGGCTCATTTCTTGGCAGAGAGGTGCATTTACAGCAACAACGGCTCTTTTAAGAACCACCCACAAACCTCTTGAGAGCATTCCTGTCTAAATAGTTTATTTTTTTATTTCTGTCTCTGTATAGCAAACTGCTTGTGTCATGTAGCTCGGGGTGATTAGCCATGGTGTTTATCAGTATTTCCTCCATGTCCTACTGAGGCTGTGACTCCATTATAGTCACAGAATCACTGAAACTCTGTCCCGATTGGTTGTCGCGTTGCGATTTGACGCTGGAGTTCAGATTTTTCCAACTCGAGCCATAGACGCCATGAGCGCGAATGCACAAAATGCACCACAGAGAATGCAGCGCGAATTTTCCATCGCATCTGTAGCGCGAATTGTTCACGCAAATCAGGCAGAAAAGCTTTTTCGCGACGCATATCTGCTTCTGAAGTGTCGCGGGACACCAAGTCGCGCTTCATCGCGCTCCTCCGTTGATTTTTACATGTAAACCTGAAGCTCTAGTCGCTCCTATCGCGTTTGGTCTGGACACACTGTATTCAAGCAAGTCCGGACATGGGAAATGCGGGGTAATAAATGTTGAGGATTTTACAATGGAATGCAGAGTTTAATAGCTAATGGACAGGAGTTTAAAAGTTATGGTGATTAATCAGATTTTAAACCTGACATCATATGTATTCAAAAATAGTGGTTAAAAGTAGGGGTTGATTTTAAACTTCATCAGTATATAGAAGTTAGGTGTGATAGATCAGGGGGAGTAGGAGGTGGGTGTGTGACATATATTTAAAAATATTAATTTTAGAATTTTAGAGATAGGAAAAGAAGATTAAGATTTTGTATTCTTGGAGGTATTTACAAATCATGGAAAAATTATTATTATCCATATAAATGATTAGAACTTGAAAAAAATTACATGTAAACCTGAAGCTCTAGTCGCTCCTATCGCGTTTGGTCTGGACACAGTTAGGAAAACACATAATGTAGAAAATTTACTAAAATATAAAAAGTTGCAAGCGGAGGTGAGAAGTTGTTAAAAAAGGGAAAATTGGGGTAATGTATTTGGAAAGATTGGGATAACTACTCCAATAAGCAATGTTTGGGGAATGAAAGGAAAAAGGAGAGAATGGAATTTTCCAGTGTTAAAAGTAGGAGACGGATTAGCTATAACTAATAAGGAGAAAGCAGAAGTATTTGTTAAAACATTTGTTAAAATACATAATTATCAGAAGAAAGAAGAGAAAGGGAAGCAACTAGGAGAAACAATGAAATAGAAGAGGGAGGATGTGAGGAAGATAATAAAAGTACTATGGATATGGCTTTTTCTTTGTTTGAGTTAGAAAGTGCATTAGCAAAAACGGGTATGACAAGTCTAGGAAAAGATCAAGTATGTTATATAGTGCTAAACCAGTTAGGGAAACAAATGAAATTACAATTATCGGGGATTTATAATATAATATGGGAAAAAGGAAAATTACCAAAAAATTGGAAAGAAGCAATTATTGTACCAATAATTAAATTAGGGAAATAATAAAGTAGTCCAGATAGTTAGACCAATTGCATTAACATCTCATATAGGAAAACTAATGGAAAGGATGGTAGTGGACAGATTGACATTGTAATATATTTTTTATTTCTTTCCAAATCTGTTGAAGTGGATTTAGGAAAGAGAGGGGCACAATGGATGCAATTGTTTATTTAGTAACCGACATTAGAAAAGCATTAATTAATAAAGAGTTTAGTAGTAATCTCTTTTGACGTAGAAAAAGCCTAAGACATGGTGGGGAAAGAGGGATCGTTAATAAAACTGAAAAAAATTATGATTCGGAGGAAGAATGCATAACTGGATTAAAGATTTTCTGAGCGAGTGAAATATTAAAGTCAAAATAGAAAGTACTCTTTCTAGGGGGTATTAAGAAGAAAATGGCACTCATGAAGGAAGTTTGCGGATGATGGAGCAATGTGGAAGAAAGGAAAAAATATCCAATACAGTATGTGCAAAAGAAAATGCAGGAAGCAATTAAAATGGTGGAAAACTGGTGATATGAATGGGGTTTCAAATTTTCAGTGGAAAAAACTAAAAGTATGGTGTTTACAAAAAGCAAGAAAGTAATGGAGAACTTAACATTATATGGAAAAGAGTTGGAGCAAGTAAATTTTAAATATTTAGGAGTTATATTTGATAAAGTTAGTATGGAAAGACAATATACATAAAATAGAGGAAAGATGTAAAGTAATATGAGATGTGTGACAGGACATGAGTGGGTAACTAGTGCTCAGGCATTAAAATACATGTACAGTGCAATGATAAGATCAGTGATTGATTATGGAAGTATAGTTTATAGTTCAGTATCTAAAACATTAATGAAAAGGATTGAAATCATTCAAAGAGGAGCATTACGAGTGTGTTGTGGAGCGACAAAAACTACACCTATTGTAGCAATACAGGTAGAAATGGGGGACATGCCAACACAGCTTAGAATAAAACGGTTGGCTTTAAATTATTGGGCAAGTATACAAGGGTGTGAAGACAATGAACATATAGCAAAAAGGGCACTGAGCCCATGTTGGGAAAACAAGAAAATAAGAATGAATATGGTAGCTGGAAAGTGAATGGGCAAAAAAGGGTAAAATCCAAGATAAAGTACAAATTAATTTTTTTTTTTAAAAAGTGAATTCAAAATGGATATTTCCAGAAGTCTGATTATAGTATTTATGATAAAATAAGAGGTAGTGGAGGAAAAGGAAACTGATAGATTTTTAATCCATCTTCTGTAATTTTATCCCAGTCTTTTTTGTATAAATTCACAGATGGATCAGAGGACGTAAAAGGGGGGGGAAATGGGTTTTGCTTTTGTAATACCACAAATGGGATTAGTAGTTGGGGAAATAATTCCAGATCATTTATCTGTTTATACAGTGGAGATGTTCCCATATCATTTAGTTTTCAATGGCTTGAACAAAATGGAATTAAAAAAGGAATTGTATGTTCTGATTCATTATCTGTATTAGTGTCAGTTAAATTAATGCCCACCAAAAGTCGAATAGACATATAATATGACATTTATGAGACCATATTTAGATTAAGGAAATTGGGAACAGAAGTTAAATTTTTATGGGTACCAGCACATGGACTAGAAGGAAATGAAATGGCAGATTATCATGCAAAAAGGCAATAAGGGGGAACAATAATTATTGCATATAGTGTTGCTGAAATGAAATCTATTATTAAAGCACACGTAATGGAAGAGTGGGAAAGCATGTGGGGAAAAAGAGAAAGGAAGACCTTTATTTCAAATGCAAGGGAAAATAAGAAAATGGGAAAGTAAGCATGAATAGTAAAGAGCAAAGAATATCACAATTAAGAATGGGACATACTGGGCTTAATAGTACTATATATCTGATAGAGAAGCATCCCACAGGCTTGTGTGGATGTGGGGTGGAGAGAGAAACAGTGGAATTTTTTTATGTAATTGTATAAAATATGAGGAAAGTAGAAGAAAACTCAGGTAGAAATTAAAAAACATAGGTGGAGGGATGAATGTAAAGAATTTGTTAGATGATGAAGAAAGGAAATAGAAGTTGGTGATTGAGTATTTAAAATAGTCGTTTATTGTATCTGTGATGGCTCAAGCCCCACATTGGTAATGTTTCTCACATCACTTTTACTTTACAGACTTATTCAATATTCATATGCAGTTTTATTTACCTTTCGCTGTTTTGGAGTGCACACTTGACAACGGCGTAAGATTGTGCATTTGTTTGGCACCTTTTCTGTGGGCCTCCACATGTGCATTTCCTGGTGAAGAAAGGCTTGGCACAGGGCTGAGCAGCCTTAAATCTGGGTGTCGCCTCATAAGGACACTACCATGTACCACTGGAGTATGAGGGGGGGGGGTTTAAGGTTCAGTTAGTTTGAATCTCTGTTTAGTTATGGTTAACCATTTTGTTTCCCCTGTGTGTGTAATTTGGTTTAGCCAAACCACTATATAAGTTACCCTCATGTCTCATTGAAAAGGTCAGTTTGAATTTGATTTGTTCTGTTAAATCACAATCTTGAGTATTGTTATATTTAGTTGGCCTCTTTTTATATGCCGGCTGATTTACTTCTTTGGATTTTGTTCTTATTTTTGGAATACTTTGGGTCAATAAAACCCAGGTTTTTGAAATTACTTTGTGTCCTTGTTTCTTTACCGCTTGGTCCATGACAGTATCGAATCTATTTTTTATTTTTTTTACGCTCTTACTCTGACTCACACTCCAGCATAGTAGGTGGCAGAAATGCACCTAGTTGTTACATGCCACCTGCCAATAATCAAGAAGAAGCTGACTCCATATGATTCTCGCTAAAAGTGTGGTAACCAGGACAAATCCCTGCTCACAGAATTCTAAGAGGAATTTCAGTTTCTCTAATTTGACAGTCTTTAAACTTACCAGCACTTTCCCTAGATCTCGAGTCCACCCCCCCCATCCACATATTTAGTAAAAATGTCTTACCTTTCAAGCAAAAATGAAGGTTCTCCACTTCTCAAACACTGCACTGATGCTTAGTCTGATTTATTTTATTTTATTTTTTTGCATACGTCGGTCCTACTTGAGTTTAAGTCTAACAAGTATTCTTAAAGAATGATCACTAAAATTATACATATATTTTTTCACCGCTGTTTAACGACTATTCTTTACTTGTGCTGTCTTTTACCGCTCACTCTAGTGGAAATATTGAGTAAAATGAGAAATATTTGAAAATGTTTATTACTTTTTATATTGTTACATTATGCAATGTTTTCAAATGCATATACTTATCTAATCTAGATAACATAGTAAAAGTTGTTTAATTGTCTTTGAAGTGATGTCACGCCACAGGACAACCCGTCACACCACAGGACGAAATGAGACACTGTATGAACATTTATGGAGAAATTTATTGAATACTTTTGTAACAAACTCATTTGCATCTCTATTTGAACATTATTGAATAAGACATGTCAGTGCAATCTTATTACTTAGTGTAACAATTTAAGCTAAAAACATAGTGAACAAGACATTCTCAATAGTTAACGTTTTGGAAGTGTCAAATCAGACCCAGCCACAAAGACCAGTCATTTATATTTTTAACTTAAGACTAAACAAATATTTACTGAAAATTACTAATTTAATTACTTTAAAAACAATGATCAGTGACTTAACATATACAACAAATGAAGACAGATATATATATTTTTAATATATGTATAATTAAAACATATTTTGTTATGTGTTGGGTCTGACCCATGAATGTTGAAACTAAGGCAATCTGATTGTTAAAATCAGACAAAATTTCTTTTCCCCCTCGGTGGCACGCCCCTTTTCCCCCAGCCACGGCATTCTAACCAACAGCAGAACTGTCCGCTCCTTCCCCGTTTCGAACCCGCTGAGCGCTGGATGAGCTGTTGCACCAATTGGTTAGAATGCCGATCTCTCAAAACCGCCGCTGCTGCCCGCAGCCTGATTGGAGACAGATACGGGAAGAGGAGGGCGAAGCGCCCACACTCAGCAATAAAAGAGCGATAACCACCACCGCTCTCCCTCTTCAAAAGCTTGCTTTAGTGGGGTTTAGTTCTGTCCACGGAACAAACATCTCGCTTTCCCAACTTTTATTCCACAACTGGGAGCTTCTGCTCTTTTCGAAAGGAGTGTTCCTTGTTTACCTTTATCTTTTGTGATCTGGGTGGAGAGAGCTTAGAAAGTTTTATTTATAATTGTATACATGCATGATCATCGATGTGAAAAGTGCCTCCCTTGAGCACTCTGATTCCTTTGTGCTGCGTTTCTACTTATGGGTAAATTTGTGAGCTTTGTACTAGTTGATTGTAAGTTTCCTGTATGTTTTGTCTTTATTAGTGAGCAAAATTGTTAGTCTGTAGAAGTCTTGGTTCCTCTCTGTTAGTTTGATAGTGTTGGTGTCATAGGCATTCGGTTCAGCACCTGCGGAGCACTTGTCCCGAACGCGCAGCGCGCAAAGGACATTTTAATCCCTTTTTCCTCCATATTTACCAACCAGAGTTTTATTAGCAGAAAGGTAACTCACTGAGAAGAGCCTCGAGGTTTCTTTGTTAGAAAGGAACCACAGGCCTCTTGCTGAAGAAAGTGGAGAAAATTAATACTTTTATATGCTTTACATATATTTGGGTAAACATTTGTGTGTGTAGTGAAGTAGTAAGAACATATACTTATGTAAGGGTCATATATACAATTACAATTATGTGAATCTGTGATTGTGGGAAAACTGTTTATGGCAGGTGGTTAGACAAAGGACAAAGGATTCTAACTAGAATCAAGGAGTGAAAAGGGAGTTGTGCTGGGATAAGAAACATGGCTCATACGTGAACTACTCAAGGTCTTGGGGAAGCGATGGGAAAACTATGATTTGTCTGCTGACCATTCATGTGTATGTGGAACGACAGGTCACAGAGCTGTTGCAAATTACTGAGCTGCCCTGTTGTGCAATGAAGATGAACGGGGTGGTTGTGAAACTGATTGTGGTACAATGGAAATCTACTGAGACATGTAACTGAAGAAATGATGTGCTTGCACTTTTTGAGATGCTGCGAACTGCTGTGTGTGTGATTCAATAAAACTAGCCTGTTGCGGGGAAGAGCCCCAGAACACATACTGACAGCTGCTGAGCTGTGGTGTTCTCCCCTTTGCAAAGGTGAAACAAACTCTTTGTCGGAGTACTTTTGTGATCTACTCTTCTCACCTACAAGATTATATCCAAGAATTCTGAACCGAGGAGTGGCAGAATTATACCACAACAAATTGGAGGCACCGCTGGGATTTTTGTCCTAAAAAGGATTCTTTGGAGCTGATTTGAAACTGAACGAGGCGAAAGGAGACTGACACAAAGGCGTGCACGCAAAATAAGGTAAGCAAGTCTAGACTCCAAGTAACTGAGGTTGATAAATTATCTAGAAGTGGATGATACGAGTAGAATTTTTAATACAGTGTTGAGGGTTCAAGTCCCAAAAACGTGAGTAAAAGGTTGTTTTAAGAAAATAGATCTTCTGGAGTGGCGACCAAATATTTTTCTGACGGGAAAAATACTATAACTGGGTTATAGCGCTAGGTTTGAATCTTCTAAAGTTGTAAAACTTCTAAAGTTACTATTTAAGGCAAGAAAAGATAACAGAAATAAGATATAAATACACAAGGTATGAATGTTGGGACCGGAGCAGATCTGAACAAACGCCGATCTCCTTTTGGGACATCTGCGAAGTAAGACTGTAAAGGCAACCCAAATTACACAATAAGGAAGCAAATAAAACTCTGAGTTAATGATTGCTTCTATTTGACAGGAACATTAGTGTCTGTTAAGTGTTTGCGGGAGTCTGTCTCAAAAGTGGCTGAACTCCGCAGCAAATTGCTCCACAAGACACAGTGACAAAAACGCACATAAAACAATAGAAAAGAAATAAAAGTGGAGACAAGATCGACAAATGCATGAGCGTGAGTCCCACTTAGAAGATAGGGAGATAAATTAATAAGCAAACATCATATCCGCAGTCTAGAGGGTAATGCATGATTGAGATGTGTATGACTGTGTGAAGCAGAGGCAAAACGAAGCAGCAGCACTGGTAACGGTGTTCTGTTGAAGTAGGTTGCCTTTATTTTGCATAGAGATCAACCACCCGCCACAGTAATATTGCAAAGTGTTGTTGGCTGATTTTTCTGCGATAAAGAGATTTAACTGCAGAATATATAGTTGACAAGTGATTGTGAGAATGTGTGGGGGAATAGAATCACAGAGAGGAAAGAAAAAGAGTGGAGAAAGTGTGTGAGAGAGATCTCAGCGCTGGGTATGTGTGTGTGTGTGTGAGATTTCAACTTTATGTGAAAGCAGGAAGTTGAGAGGTGAGCTGAACTTTTGGGTTCGTGTTAAAACAGGACTATCATTAGTAAAAACTCGAGTATAAACTATTATCTAAGAATATATGAATGGATAAGAGAAATTAAACACTCTAGAATATATAGATAGCGGAACTGATGTTGGGTACACGTTTCAGTCCGTGCTGAATTTGTGACGGATACGTCTAATTTTGTGCCACATTAAAGTCTGGAAAAAGTGGTGTGAATTATGCTGATAAGAATTGAAATTGAGGTGTGGAGTTCTCTATTTACCGAAGGGTATGTTGCTATTTTGTTGAGTAGTTTCGCGGTAGAGTTTAACTGTTTAAGCGACGTTGGCCGAAAGGGGATAACGTTAGCACCAGACTGTAGGCTACGGTGAATCGCTGGGAGAGCTCGCAGCGAGCGGATTCTGTTCAAGACTCTTGGTTTTTTGATAAATCTCTGAATGAAAATAACTTGATAAGAAGCTAAACATCAGTTTATAAATCCTTTTAACTTTACTAAGCTTCGGCTTGGGGCATTCACTCTTAAGATCAATGGTGAACGAACAAATAGAAAAGAGAAAACAGCTCGGAGGAGCGAGTTAAGGTTGGACCTCTTGAAAACAATCAGGAAGCTACCTCATAAAAACAACATTAAATAATTACGCTTGTTTAATTCGGATCTAATATTTTATAGAAACAAATACAAGCTTGGTAAAGGGGGGATTAAGAAATACTATTAAGATAAATACTTTAATAAATTAGTCTTAATTAAAAAGAAGGCGCGCCAGGGCAGTTTTGCTTGTATAGCACACTTTCAACACAGTGCAATTCAGGGTGCTTTACTTGTGATTAGAATACAAATGAGCATTTACAGTGATTAAGACAATAATTTGTGTGACAATTAAAAACAAACAAGTAAAAACAGTTACTCATACCGAGTCTAAATAGGTAAGTTTTAGATTTAAAAAAAAGAATTTTAAATTAAAAAGAAGAGAAGCTCGAGAGAATACTTCATACATAAATCTAGATGGTGTCAAAATGTAGTGGGTTTCTAAATAGGAGTAAATTGGCTAACTAAGAATAAAAATACAAGCTGTATTGATAAAGGACAGATTGAAAAGCAAGTAGATTTTTAATTGAAATAAATATAAAATGGTTAAATCACTAAAAAGAACTAAGTGTATTGATAAAAGATTGCAATGGTCAATCTTTATAAATATTTAATTTACACATGTTCAAGACTAGATTATTGGCTGGTATCCCAAAAAATAACCACTTAAATTATTAAATGTGAAACTCAAATAACCCCATTTACTGATTACTGTCTAATAAGTCTTTTCGTATCTTTAAGTAAACAAGAAAAGCCGGTTAAAATATGGAAGTTTAACAACAATTTATTACAGAAAAATTAACACAAGTTAAAAATATTCAACTAGAAATTAATGACATGGCGATGTCAAATGTTAGTAAATGGGAATGGTTCAAATTTAGTGTTAAAAAATAGCTATAGACACTCGAAAGAAAATATCTGCCTTACGCATACTTAAACAGAAAAAGTTATTTGAACGAATAAATGTATTATACATTTTTTTATTATGATTTAACTGAAGAGGAAACAGAAAAATTAAAATCTTTACAAAAACAATTAGATGACTTGTACCTGGAAAAAGCTAATGGAGCATATGTGAGATCTAAAATCAGGTGGATTGAACACTGAGAAAAAAATTCCTGATATTTTTATAGCCTTGAGAAACGAAGACAAGCAAAGAAAAAAATAACAAGATTGAGCATGGATGGCAATATGATAGAAGACCCAATTCAAATAAGAAATGAAATTAACTTATTATGGTATTATGGTAACCTGTATAGAAAAAAAGTTCTGAAAGAGGATGCTGATATCTTTTTTGATATGATTAAAGAGTAGGTAAAAAATTGAATGAAGAAGACAAAACGTTATTAGAGGAAGACGTAAATATAATTGAAATAGAAAATGGCTCTAAAACAAATGAAAAATGGAAAATCGCCTGGAATAGATGGCCTAACAATTGAATTTTCCATCCATCCATCCATTTTCTTAACCACTTAATCCTTAATGGGTCGCGGGGGTGCTGGTGCCTATCTCCAGCTGTCAACGGGCGAGAGGCAGGGTAACAATTGAATTTTATAAGACATTTTGACAAGACATTAAAAATTTGTTATTCAATGTCTTTTTGGATTGTTTAAAGAATGATCAATTATCTCCAACAATGAAAACTGGTTTAATAACTTTATTACCAAAACCAAATAAAAATCTATTATACTTGGAGACCCATAACACTTTTGTGTAATGATTATAAATTACTAGCTTTAGCATACGCAAACAGGATTAAAAGTGTCTTAAAAAATTAATTGATGAGTGTCAATCAGCATTTATTAAAGGTAGACATATATGCAACAAAATAAGACGAATATTAGACATGATAGATTACCGATCCTTTATTAATACAGAAAGTTTAATATTATTCATCAACTTTTTTTAAAGCATTTGAATCAAATGAACATGATTTTTTTATTCAGTACTCTGGAACTTTTTGGATTTGGACCCAAATTTTGTAAAGTGATCAAACTATTTTATAAGGCATCTGGTATGTGTCTCAATCTGAAGAAATGTGAAATTTTACCTCTTTATGACTGCTTGGAAACTAATTTGGAGTCAATTTCTATAAAAAGTGAAGTTAAGTATTTGGGTTTTTATTTAAATAAGGATATTATAATTAGAGAGTCAAAAAATGTAAAATACCAAATTGATGTTATGTCTAAAACACTGAATCATTGGTTAACAAGGTATCTTACAACTTTTGGACGTAATCTACTATCAAAATCAGAGGGTGTCTCAAAAATGGTTTACCCAACATATTCATTATATATTGCCCAGCAAAGTATTAAAAAGATCAATTCCATAATCTATCGTTTTATTTGGCGTAATAAAACTCACTACATCAAAAAATCACAAATGGTTAAAGAGTAGTCTAAAGGTGATATTGTAACAACCGCGCAGACTTTCCTGCCAAGTGACCGTCCTCAATAATCACTATTTTGAGGCTCTAACCGTCACTGCCGCGCGGCCTAGGGTTCGGTTAATTTAGATTAATATGGAGCACTTCAATTCTATTACGAATTTACCTCATCTCTGCCTATATGACAGGTCAGAGCCCTACGGCTGTTCACTGTCCTACCCCTTGAAGATGGACGTAGACACCCGAGGTTCTTCTGTTACTAAACCGGTCTCTCTCTGCCCTCGTATGAAATAATGTTCCCCGCGCTGACCGCTCGAGTCGCAAAGTAATTCGGCCTTTTTCCTCTACGGCTTACTCTCCTTTGTCTTACTCTCCCCCAGCAGTCAGGCTCCCATATATATATATACAGACGTGGACAAAATTGTTGGTACCCTTCATTAAATCAAAGAAAAACTCATAATGGTCACAGAAGTAACTTTAATCTGACAAAAGTAATAATAAATAAAAATTATATAAATGTTGACCAATGAAAGTCAGACATTGCTTTTCATCCATGCTTCAACGGAATTATTTAAAATATAATTGCATGAAACAGGCCTGGACAAAAATTATGGTACCCACAACTTAATATTTGGTTGCACAACCTTTTGAGGCAATCACTGCAATCAAATGATTCCTGTAACTGTCAATGAGACTTCTGCACCTCTCAGCAGGTATTTTGGCCCACTCCTCATGAGCAAACTGTTCTAGTTGTTTCCGGTTTGAAGGGCGCCTTTTCCAGACAGCACATTTCAGCTCCTTCCAAAGATGCTCAATAGGATTGAGATCAGGGCTCATAGAAGGCCAGTGTTTTCCTCTTAGCCCTTCTTGGGTGTTTTTAGCTGTGTGTTTTGGGTCATTTTCCTGTTGTAAGACCCGTGACCTGCGACTGAGACCATGCTTTCTGACACTGGCCAGCACATTTCTCTCTAGAATCCCCTGATAGTCTTGAGATTTCATTGTACCCTGCACAGATTCAAGACACCCTGTGTCAGATGCAGCAAATCAGCCCCAGAACATAACCGAGCCTCCCCCATGTTTCACAGTAGGGACCGTGTTCTTTTCTAGATATGCTTAATTTTTCCGTCTGTGAACATAGAGCTGATGTGCCTTGGCAAAAAGTTACATTTTTGTCTCATCTGTCCACAGGACATTCTCCCAGAAGCTTTGTGGCTCGTCAGCATGTAGTTTGGCATACTCCAGTCTGTTTTTTTTTATGATTTGTCCTCTGGCTCAAACAGCGAAGGATGTTCCGATCTGACACTGATGTTCCTTGAGCATAAAGTTCAGCTTGGATCTATTTTGAAGTCTTTCTAGGCTCTTTTGTTACCATTTGGATTATCCGTCTCTTTGATCTGTCATCAATTTTCCTCCTGCAGCCACGTCCAGGGAGGTTGGCTACAGTCCCATGGATCGTACATTACTGAATGAATGTGCAGCTGTAGTCACAGAAACATCTAGCTGCTTGGAGATGGTCTTATAGCCTTTACAGTTAACATGCTTGTCTATGATTTTCTTTCTCATCTCCTTAGACAACTCTTTCCTTTGCTTCCTCTGGTTTATATTGAGTGTGGTACACACCACGTCACCAAACAACACAGTGACTACCTGGAGTCCTATATATAGGCCCACTGAGTGATTACAGGATTGTAGACACCTAGGATGCTGATTAGTGGACATACCTTGGATTAACATGTCCCTTTGGTCACATTATTTTCATTCTTTAAAAATATCTTAGAAGCATGGATGAAAACAAGCTAATGACTTTCATTGGTCAACATTTATATAATTTTTATTTATTATTACTTTTGTCAGATTAAAGTTATATATATATATATATATATATATATATATATATATATGTGTGTGTGTGTGTGTGTGTACAGAGTTCAAAAGACACCCTATTGGACTCTATAGGGATTTAAATTAATTTGTGTCGCTGGACCCTTGGACAATATTAACAAAATTAACAGTCATATTCAGTTATGCAGTTAGAAACACATCACCATATTGGACACAAACACCTGCTCAATGTCCGACCATACAGCCGATGGCATTTACCGACAACTTCATCCCCCATGGCTCCACCTTGTGGAACAATAGGACCATTACTATAAATAGGAAATCAATATTTGTTAAAGAGTGATATGAAAATTGTATTATTTTTATAACTGATTTACGTGATGAGAAGGGTTAGTTTCTTGAATTAGGTGATTTCAATATCAACTATAACATTCAGTGTTCCCTTAGAGATTACAACAAAGTTACAAGCAGACAACGTGTCTATCTTTAAAACTAGGCTTAAAACCATCCTCTTTGAAAAAGCTTACAGTTAGAGACAGGTTAACAGGTAGGTAGAGACAGGTTAGACAGGTAGCGAGGAAGAGACAGGTTAATGTTAGTAGTCAGGTAGAGTGTCAAAAGCTAGGAAGAGATAGGAAGAGGTAGAGTAGCTAGGTAGATATAGATTAATGTAAGCTAGGTAGAGAGTGTTAATAGCTAGGTCTCCTAGTAGCTAGGAGACAGGTTAATGTTAGTAGCTATGATGCTTTAAACTAGGCTGTTGGATGACATTATTAGAGTAAGTTCCTACTTTCTCTCCTACTTCTGCCCAACTGCATGATGTGCTGTCAATTCAAGCGCTAACCTGTTTTCTCTTAGTCTCTTCCTACAGTAGGTGCTCCTGACCCGCCCCGCTTGATGACTCTGACTAAGATGGCATTCCAGTGGAGGAATAGAGGAACGTTCTCCACGTCCTGCTACCAACTTCTGCTTCTGCATCAGTTCAGTTGCTCTTTCTGTGTCTCTGCTGCCTTCTCCAAACCCCAGACGGTCTCGGCAGATCGCTTATGCTGAGCCTGGTTCTGCTGGAGGTTTCTTCCTGTTAAAAGAGAGTTTTTCCTCTTCACTGTCGCTTCATGCTTGCTCAGTATGAGGGATTGCTGAGAAGTGACGACGCAATCTTCTGTGGTTCTCTAACTCCTAAATTAAACATTGTATTGTAATAACTCTTCTTGTAAAGTGCCTTGAGATGACATCTGTTGTGAAATGGCGCTATATAAATAAACTGAATTGAAACAAAGTGTGTAAAGTGATCCCTTTGCCTCTGTTGAATTTGATACAAAACCGTTTATGCAACTCTAAAGGACAAATAAGCTTACCTTCTTTACAGTTAAATCAGATTCCTTTAACGAATGAAAAATTTGGTAATAAAACCTTAAATACAATCTTTAAAAATATTTAATCTCATGATTTTAACAAGAAAACCAGGCTATGTGGGTGCAATATAAAGTTGATAAAAAAATACACAAATTTTCTGAAATGGCCTATGCCCCCCAAAGTTAAAGAAATGCTATTCATAATATTGAATGGATACTACACAGTAGCAGAAATGCTTGATAAACAATTTGGATTTGAAGTAGAGCCATGCGGATTTTGCTTAAAAGAAAAGGAAAGTGTTGAACATTTGTTTTTTTCGTGTTCAGTAACATCAAACTATTGGCAAGATTTGGTAACCTGGATGGGAATATAAATGTATGCGATATCTCCACTTACAGTAGTAGCGGTTTAAAAGTTCTCCTGTTTCCAAGATGGGTCTTTGACTGGCCCTTGGCTGGTCCTTCACAGGTCCTTGACAGGTCTGTGGTGGTAATGTAATACCCCCACCTATGACGTCTCAGTGAGGCCCCGCCCCCAAGGAGCCTGACTGAAATCCACCTGCAATGTCTGTTTTGTCCACGGGGAGGAGCAGTGATTTTAATGTTCTACTCTAAATAGTCTAAACCAGGGGTCAATACTCAAATTGTCTGCCTGGTGTGTGAGTGTGATAATGTGTTTAGAGAGTGTTTAAAGAGTTACATTTACTCGAGTAAACTTTAACATAAACTGTAGCCTATTTTAATTTTTTTTAAATTGGCTATAATTTTTACTTTTACTCAATAATATTTATGAAGGAAAAACGCTACTTCTCCTACAGTGGCAATGTGCCAGTTTTAATTTGGGAAAATACATTAAGGCACAAATCATAGTTTTGTTTTTTGGGGCAACTTTATGGAGAGTCACATGAATATTCGGCACCGGTTCTACACTAGCACCGCTTTAGCTCAGCTCACCCGAGAATGAATGAATGAAACAATAGCGTGTTGTTTGGAGGAAGAGACAGCAGTCTGGCCACACATTAAAGAGCCGCTGTCATCTTTTTCTGTCCTCGCGACGTGTTTTCATGGTTTTAAGTTTTATCTCTCGGTTTTTCATATAAAAATGTCCTCATGTCCTCCTGCTGAGAGCCTCACTGCTGGAAACACTGATACAGCTGGCTGTGGAGCCACCTACAACTCCGTTCAATTTAGATTATTATTGTTTTTATTCATATTTGTTTTGCGGCTGCCTATTGACACAGCCGCTCTAAAGGCCATTCTTTTAGCCCATTTGGGGCTGCCTATTGTTGCAGCCACTCCGCTCTGCTTTATTTATTTATCTAAACTTTTTAATTCTTCATGATGATGTTTTTATTTATTTGTGATGCGACCACAAGCAATTATGAGCACCAAGTCCGAGCAGCTGGTGGCGCGGCCGTTTATACCAGGCGGCCAAGTGGTCAGTCTGTCACTGGATGAGAGCTTGATATTTATTCATATAATAGGCTATACTTTAAATATATTTTACTAATTGTCACGCTGGTGCTGCATGGAGGACAAAGGACCCAGGCGCAGAAGCAGAGTTCAGGGGTAGGTGAGGTTTTATTGAGTGCAGCAAAGGTGAGACGATACACAACAAATGTACGAAAGGTACGACAATGATCCAGCGAGGAATAAAGCGCTCGCTGGATCTTAAATATGGGGAGACAAGGAGGAACAGGTGTAAACAATAGGAAGTGAACACAAGTGCAAACGATAGGAGGTGAGGAGATTCAGACAGGACAACACAGGTGGAGATGATGATGATGAGTAGTGACAGGAGCTGAGTGTAATCATGACAGGACCCCCCCTTTAAAGGCGGATTCCAGACGCCATGGAGGAAAAAACGAAGAAAACGAAAAAGAGAAGCACCCTTCGAGAACCTTGAGACGGGGAGCAGGTTTGGGAACCTGGAGACGAGAAGCAGGTTTGGGAACCTGGAGACGAGGAGCAGGTTTGGGAACCTGGAGACGAGGAGCAGGTTTGGGAACCTGGAGACGAGAAGCAGGTTTGGGAACCTGGAGACGAGGAGCAGGTTTGGGAACCTGGAGACGAGGAGCAGGTTTGGGAACCTGGAGACGAGGAGCAGGTTTGGGAACCTTGAGGCGGTGCAGCGGTGGCTGAGAAGCGGCGGCTGAGGACAGATGTAGCGGCGGCTGAGAAGCGGCGGCTGAGGACAGGTGCAGTGGCAAATCCAGCTGCTCTGGGATCAGAGACTGGAAGAAGGAGAAGGAGAGGGTTGAACAGGCTGATGCAGACAGCAACTTCAGTGCCGAACAGGCTGATGCAGACGCCAACTTCACCGACCCGGAAACCGCTCTTCCTCGTTGGCGCTGCCGTCTGCGGAGAGGTGGTGGAGGAGCCTCTTGCCTTTGGCTGTGTGGCTGAGATGTCCGCTCATGCCTGCGTGGACCGGTTCCAGGAGTGGAGTATGCGAGCCTGGAGCCGTCGAGCGAGGACCGCTGCTCCACATACCCCTCCTCACCGTCCTCCAAGTCCGACGGAGGATGCTCCGGCGCAGCTCCGCGGCGTCTGTGTCGCTGATCGCTGCGAGGACCTGGATCCCCTCTGGAGCAGAGGTAGTCAAACTTGTCCCCGTGAAAGAATTCGAACAGTTCGTCCTCGCTGACGTAGAGGGGACCCAGTCCTGCGGTGGCAGATAGGGTGACCAGATCCCAACTCACCAAAAGACTACGTGAGTGTGGGACAATTAGAGATTTCAATGCATCGACTTGCAATGCATGCAAGTCTAAACTAAGTTGTTTTTTTGTTTGTTTTAAAAACACTTTTCTATTCTGCCCTTTAGTTCTAACATTGGTATTTAAGCATAATATAAATTACATAAATTTAACTTTCTCATGTTGTTTGACAAAAGCAAACTGAATAAGCATTCAAGACTTAAACTGTTCTTTCAACTGCTCTTTAATGTGTTTCTACAGTGTTTGGCTTGCATGTATTTCCAACAACACGAGCCCAGCACAACTCCAAAACACCACAACATTCAAGTGTTTGTTCTTGTAGAACAACAAACTGAACCCACAAATTCAAGTAGAACAAGTACTAACTTAATGTAGCGCATAAGCTCATTATCTGACCCAAACATTCACTAAAATAACAGCTCACAAAACCTCACTCAACTCAGTCAGAATCACTAACCACATGAGTGAAATGCATTTTAAACATCTCTATTTACTGCACAATGCCACCAAGTGTCATACATAAAATAAATTAAAATAAAATGAGGCACAACATAACGACACATATAACAAATAATAAAACCAGAAATACAAATTGAAAACTGGTGAGGAGGGAATAGACACTTATAATAAATAATAGTAATCATAATAATAATAATAATAAATAAAATAAAAACATTTCAGCAATACTCTTCCAGCACCAATGAGAGCACCTGGCTCAAACCTTCTATGTTGTGGCTATAACAAGTATTTTAGTTCTTTCCATCACAGTAACAAATGCAGGCAGGCCTGGCCCACACAGGCAATGTCGTTTCAGCGCCATGTAAAGCACCTAGCAGAGAAACACAAGACCAGCAGCACAGTGTTAAAATCTAGCATCACACTGGCTCAGTGCCCACAATATTCTAATCTATATCTTATTTAATGTTTATCTTACCTTACACGGTCCTCTTGGTTTTATATTTTTTGCTTGAGCGTGCAGCTTCCAATAAGGCCTTCTGCTTAAGTGCATAGCTGTAGAATTCCTTACAACTGTACTCAAAGTTGGTCTTGACTTGAATTTCACTTTTGATAAGCTCCACAGAGCAGCGGTTCCTCTGGACACTCCACGCTGCAGTCATGAGTGAAAACACTCTCTCAACAGAAGCGTTGGTTATGGGGATGCTGAAGAGAAAGGATGCAACAGCAGTCAGATTTGGTGTTTTTGTGCCTTTAAGGAAGATGGACCACTTCTCAACAACAGGAGCTCTTCTCTCTACAACTTCCTGCTGGCGGAGCAGAGTCCCACAGTACTCTTCGTACAGTTCATCCATGTCCACTTTCCCCTGTATCTGTAGGACCTCCACAGCATCACTGAGCTGGGAGAATGTGAAGTTGCTCTTCAGTGCCAAGCATGCAACATTCTTCTGATAGTTGTTATCAGAGAAGTCATACCATTTTTCCAGGTAGTTGAGTGCAGCTTTGTAGAAGTTGGAAAAATCATGTTTGATTGTTGCTGCCTTTTGCTCAGGAAACTGTTGGATGATAGCAATGGTCTCCATTCCAAAGAATGAATCAATTTGCCGTTGTTGGAGCTTTGTCTTGAGAGTGAGCATCAGATCATACATCTCACACACAGTCCCATACTGTCCTTCCAACAGCAGCACAACATCATGGAAGATCTTCAGCTTGTTTTTGAGGAAGGCCAGGTAGGCCTGCAGCTCAAGGGATTGCCCCTCACCATCTTGATCCATTTTGAACAGCTGCCACAGTGCTTTTGGGCACTTGTTCTCTCCCAGTGACAAGAAGTAACTCTTGATAGCTGCCCAGCTGTCATATAGCCTCTGCACACAAGGCCACAGACTCAGCCATCTAGTGGGCACATGTCTCTGTACTACATGATAATCTTCTTCCACAAAGGAAAACACAGCTTTCAGTTCTTCTGTACGCTGTGCAGACACTGAAAAGTGACTGAATATTTTGTTCACAACAAAGTCAGTGTCAATGTTCAGCCTGTCTCCAGCATGCTTTGCACAGTTGTGCACTATGTGGGCCATGCAATTTGCTTTAATGATGCCACTGTTGTCTTCCTTTAGCTTCTGGAAAACAGAATTGTTTTTCCCATAGTTTACACTTGCATTATCAGCAGAGTATGCTGAAATCATGTCCAGATGCAGGCCATTTTCCTGTAACCTCCTTGTAATCTGCTGGTGTATTGTAGTAGCTGACTCATTGCTGTCCTCATAAAAGTCAAAGATCTTGTTTTTCAAACCCAGCTCTGGTGTCCAATATCTCAGAGATAGTGGGAACAGTTTAGTTGTGCCATGATTCGATGCATCTGAGGCCACTGAAAAAAATGGCACGTGGGCCTTTTTGTCACCTGGGAGATCTGGAACCACTGGTGTTTTTAACTCTGCCAAACATGTCTCTACAGAGGCAGGTGCAAGCACGTCTATCACAATGGATGCTGCCTTTGTACGACCACATGACATCTTCTTAGCTATCTCAGAGTCTGGTAACATGACTGATAATAGCTTATTTCCACAGTCCTCTGCTCTGTATGACTGAGAGTGTTGCACAGTGTGGTAGACACTTGTTATTTCAGCAGCAGTTACCTTGTCTGTGTTAGAATCTTGTTTGGGCTTTAGCAGGAACCTGTCAATTGAATGGGAAGCCTCCTTTTGAGCAACACGTCTTTTGTGACTCTCCGATTTGCTGTGCCGTTTCACGTCGTATTCCCCGCCGTGTGATACAGAAAAATTACTGTGACAAACATCGCAGAAGACTCTGTCTGAGTCACCCTGAACAGGTTTAGCCCACGAGTATGTAGTTTCCCAGCCTCTGTTGTACGAACATTTTCTTTTTTTCACCGCTGTGACTTCCTTGTCCTCCATGCTCACTCTGTCGTTTTTTGTTTTGTTTTGTTTTAAAGTAGTTTGTGGTTGGAAGACGCAGCCTGGATCTGCATTAAAGTCCCGCCTCCTACCTTGTGTCAATCAAATCAGCCGGCGGGCTGTGTCTGTTACTATGACAACCCTCACTGGTTTCGCTACACAATCGCTTTATAAACTGGAGCCTATTAATAAAAATGCGGGACAGCGTTCCAGTAAGCGGGACGCGTGAAAAATCATGGAAAAGCGGGACTGTCCCGCACAAAGCGGGACATCTGGCCACCCTAGTGGCAGACGAAGCCTGCGCTGCAGGCGCAACTGGACTGCTGGCCGAAACAGGGGGAGTCCTCGACGAAGCGGTCGGGAAAGGAGCAAAGACAGCCGGAGAGAGGATCGGTGGCGCGTAGAGCATGGAGACAGAGCCGACGTTGGTGGACGCGGATCTCCTCCCCAAAAAGGACAACTCCTCCTTGGCTGTCTGGATGAGGACATCCGCTGTGTACTCCAGGTCCAGCGCGTCATGAGACGTCAGCAGAGAGAAGAAGCGGGGAAGAGTCTTCACCATGAAGTCCTCAGCTGCGGTCTGACGAGCTGAGGCTTCCAAGCCGCAGATTTTCAAATTTACAATGTAAGTCAATGATGGAATTCTTCTCCTGCTAGAGTGTACACTCTAGCAACTGAAGTTTTTTTGACCCTTTTCATCCGTCACAAACAAATTACCCCCGTTTCCATAAATTTCACACTATCTGCACATATTATATATTAAAACGTAGGAAAAACATTTTGGATTTAGGAAATGTTGCCAAAATTAATGTGACAGTCACAGATTTTTGGCAAATGGGCCCAAAGCGATGGGATGGAACCCTCAAGTGAATAGGAAAATGCATTGGGACCGAAAAAACTTCCGAAAGGGACAGCTTGATTCTCACCTATCTTCGTAAAGTCATATCTCAGAAACGATGCGATTTAAAACCATGAGCCTTGCACAGATTACACTTCAAACCCTCCTGAAGCTCAAGATCAAACAAAGTTCATGATACCTTTAACCATTTCTCCATAAATTTGACTTGTTCAAGTGTAACAAATCTGTTCCTCGCTGAAATGGCTCGGATTCAGAAATGAAAATTATGCTCATTTTTACAAAATCAAAGATCCTACACAAATTGATGTACAGACATGAAATTAAGCATGATTTTCCATTAAAGCCTTCTGATACTTAAAAAGAAAAAATTATTTCGATACACCTTATAGTTTCCGAGTTACAAGAAGTTGTTCGGAACCAAGCACAGGCAGTTTTCAGTTTTTCTCAATTTTATCGACATGTTTGACGTCGTTTTACAGCTATAATATTACATTTTTTTTAAATTGAATAGGATCCGAGGGTTCCCCGATCCATTCCGATAAAAACGGTGCATTACGGATGTCCATAGGCCTCACGGTTCTCAAGATATTAAGAGTTGTTCGGAAGCTGCATTCCCATTCAAAAAAGCCTAAAAGTTAAGGATCCAAAGTGCTGCATCTGTGTGCCTGTGTGTGTGTCAGTAAACCCTGCCCTGTGATTGGTCGAAAAATGACAGGCCTTATATGGAGTGGAGGGAGCTCTGGAGAGATTAAAGACAGAGCACAACAGAACCTCACAGCCATAGGGACTTAATTATTACATGTTAGACTGGCCTACCAAGACCACTTTTTTGCAATACAGCCTTATGTTGTGCTATGAAATGGTTTTGTAACTTCATGGAAATACATTACACCATTGCCTGCCTGAACTTATTAGTGTGGAGTGTTTTTTTCTCTCAGTATACGGGTTTACATTGCTCCAGATAAGGTGTTTTTGAACAAACTGAACATGTTGTGTCATTGTTTGCCAAGATAATGTCGGGGTCATTAAAGCTAACAGTAGCATTTAAGCTAGCATTAGCATATTACCACGTTTAAGCTAACATGTGCTTTTTAAGTATATTTTAACATACTGAATAGCTTGTGTCACTATTAACTAACATGTTAGTGTTTGCCTACATGCTGTCAGGGTCATATAAGCCAACAATAGCATTTAAGATAGCATTAGCATTTTAGCTGATTTAAGCTAACATATGCCTTTTAGGAAAATTTTAACCTTTTCAATGGGTTGCGTCATTGTTAACCAACATGTTAGTGTAGGCCTACTTGCTTTTGGTGTCATTTAACCTAACACTAGCATTTAAGATAACACATGATTTTTAGGAATATGTTAACATGCTTAATGGTTTGTTTCATTGTTAAGTAACATGTGTAGAATTTAATATTATCAAAATAATTCAGTGCATGTTCAAAACAGAGACGAGGAACCAATTTTCAGTTCTTAACATTTATTTTGAACAGATTAACAAATATGCAGGTTTACAGAGAAAACATGCCCTAATTTTCTCTAGGACAGATAAAACCATCTGACAATTGAATTCCCTCTCCCTCGAATCTGCTCCAATCAGAACATTTCCAAACAGTGTCTTAACCATGATTGGCTGTCAGAGAATTATGCAGTCATAAGATGAGTTGTGTCCATGTTCTTGGTCAAAAGTTCATTCTGATAATTATGGTTTTATGGTTCTGGTCCTCCCAAACTTTTCTCCCAGTTTTATGGCCTGGAATAAATAAACATCCTGGTTTTGCAGCCTGCAATAAAACTCTTTGTCTCAGAGGTCCTCAAAGGTCACACATACTCCCAACAATATCCCAGGCCTCTGCTTGCTGGTAGACAGTGTGTCTTTCTACCTCTGAATAAAAGAAAAACAGACCTCTGACTAAAGATATTTAAAACGTATGTAATAAATACAACAACTCCCTCTTTCAATCCATTTTTGAAAATGGATTGATTACTCCTCTGTACTCTCCTTCAGGGTTAGTGTTTAGAACTTAAGATCAAAACCTGTAAAGCATTTTGAGAATGCAAAAAAACTCAAACCCAAGAAATTTCATCAGTTTAAAACATGAAGTCTTTCATATGATACCACAACAAGACTTCCAGATTAAAATTCAAAACACAACCTGTTAAAATACCTTTTTTAACCTTAACTCCCATTACTCAAAAAATGTAAATCTGTTAATTATAAATTCACCCTCTTTTGGCATTAACCAAAAAATTTATTTTAACAATTCCCACAAACTAAATTCAAAACCCAAAAATGTATAAGAATGTCTTACATGTGAAGAGATAATTAAATCTGACTTGATACATGTTAATACTGTGGAAGAAGCTTAGAAAATCCATGAACAAATACATTCTTACTATATTATATTCTGAAATAAATCAAACTTAAAGTGTTAAGAAACCTGTGAAATAGAAGGTATTAAGAACCCTTTAAAATGTACTCCTCGAGTCTATTTAGTCTTTCCTCTAGTAGACCCTCTTGTTTATTAATGCAAACCTTAATACAACCTTAAAAACAACTGGAAATTAAGAAATCCTGAAAATTAACTGATTAAAAATTCTTTAAGAAACCCTCTTAGGCAGTGTTAACAATCTGCACTTGTGAATAAAAAATAGTTAAACAACCTGTAAAATGCAAGAAAATGATTAATAAATGTTCAGTCTTTATATTTGTATTCTGTAGTCTTCACTCTTCACTCTCGTTGTAGCCCACAATGGCACCTGGCTGCTGCGAGAGCGATGTACAGAGCTGATCAGTGTGGAGGGTTCCTATTTTTTAGTGTTCCAGTTTTACTCCCATGTATACAGATAACCAATTACTTCATTAATTGAGCATTTCCCCCAATAAACACAAATCCACAGCTGGCCCCGCTTCCAAATAGCTTACCCCACCGATGTGGAGTGGTCAAAACCTGCTGTGAAGCTGATTGATGAGTTGTGATCCTCTTCTGTATATTCCTGCTGATCCTCGACCAGGTTCGTCGTCGCCGTGGAGCTGCATTCAGTAAATGTCTATAAAAGAATTGTCTTTTCCAAATGAAATCAAACTCAGATGATTACAATAATAATCCCTCTTTAATGGTAATTTACTCCCGTAATTGACCATTTCCCAAACACAGCCACTTCATTCAGGTGCAGGAAGATGCGATCTGATGCCATTAAGAAAACCTGGTATGGAATCAATGATTAATTTAACATTTACGCATTGTTTCTAAATTCTTCCTTACAGCTTAAAAAAAAAAAAAACATAACATGTGTCATAATAGCCAGAAATATATCCCATAAGTACGCAAAAACTAACTTAGTTAGCCTGAGTTTTTCACACTTTAGCTGTCAGACCCTGTAAATTTTCCAAGTATAAATTAACAAAACTAAACCTATAAATTTAAAGTATCCAATTATCTTCAAATTCACCAAACCTGAGCATGGGAACAGAGCCATGTTTTCCCATCCAGCACCCGACAGGCCTGTCCTACTGGGGCAGCAGCTTCGTGCCTCTCCCCATTTTCCTCAGGTGCTTGCTGTGGATAAAGCCAAGAACGTTTGTTAATCTCAGCAAATTGTCTCCTGCATTGTTGCGAAAGGCAGTTATGACAAGACATTCCACAGATAAGCAGACCAGACATTCCATCCAGCCTCAACACAAAGCACCGAGCTCCCTTGCAGCCTTTGGAGTGCGTCAACAGTGGACAAACAGCCATTCACGTCCCATGCCCTAATTTGGCAAATCAATATAATCTTATTTAGTTTTACCAAACATGTCCAGACAAGTAGATCTATGGTCTGATCACAAATACAATCAAAAGTATAGAAAAACGCAGGTTAACCTCTATCAGTCAGTCTTACCCACTCTGCAAATTCTTTCATCACCCCCACAACTTCCTTCCTGGGCAATACATTTCAGTCTCAGCAGTCTCCCAAATCCTTGAGGTGAGTAAAATATCTGAAAATTAATCAGTAAGATCAGTAGGCTCTATGTTGATGTCCTACAAAATGGTGTCCGAAAGCAAACATAACTTTTATGTCATAATGTCTATTCCTCAGATATAAACTGCATTGATACCATTCACTAATTCTTTTCTTCAAAGTTTAGTGGTCTGTTCACAAAGTAAATAGATAAATAAAATAAAATTAAAAAAAAAAACAAAAAGGCTGTATTTTTCTGTTAGATATTGCTAAAGCACCACTAAAACATTGCAATAACAAAAATAAAGGCAATAACCATCTGCAAAGGTTCTATCCCCTTTTTTCTGTCCCTCTTATAAAGTCTCTATGGAAAAGTGGCTCTCCTGGTTTCGCTTCACTGAGGTTGAGACGAATAGCTCATATTGAACTAAACCCCTTCGAAATTCAGACTTCACACCACTTTTCCCAGACTCTGTCCCTTTAAACAATTAATAATTTCTGCTAATATAAGTATGCTACTTATAGTGAGATAAAGATGTCCAACTAGGTTCCCCTCCAATTATAACTGTTGTTGGTGTAGTCAAGGTTACCTGTGAAGCTCCTCCCATCTGAGCAATTACCAATAACGATCCAGTCTCCAACTCCCCATCACTTAAGTGTACTGGATCTCTATCAAGCTGGCTCAGACAAAAAATATCAAAATTAAAAACATCAAATGTTTAAAACAAAATCAGAGAATAGTACTGACTGATTAAAGACAACATAGTTTACAAAAATATTCTTCAGTTTGCTATACTTCAAATTCTATCCATATTTCTAAAGAAAAATCCAAGATTTAAATCACTGAAAAAACAGCTTCCCTATACATATTTTCCTGTGGGACTTTAAGACCGTAGTGCAACACAGGCACGTCTCATTCCCTGATCAAATTGATGTGAAAGTAACCAGGTGGTTGCTTATTGTTAGAAATTGCCAAACCTAAAGTACTTTTTTTTTTTCTTTTGTTTTGTTTTAACACAATCCAATCTAAATTCTTATAACTTTTGCTTATATGATTCCTCTTTAAACAAACACAAATGTGCTAACTTGCCCCATATATTGATTGTAAATAATGAAAACATTTCATACTTCAAAAACATCTGTCAGATTCTGTTAAATGAGTCAAACCTAGTCAAACTGATTTTTGCAACTAAAACTCCTCTTAAATTTTTGTAGGATACATAGTAGTCTAATTCCCCTTAGCAGTAAAACAAAAAAACATTCAATAAAGGAGGTTCAAGAGATGAGATTTCTCTAAACAAAAACTAGTAGCATTAAAATAAAAAAAACAAAAACCAGCATTTTTACAGTATCCCAATTATCCTCTCAGGCTTCTTTTTGTTGCTCCAATGATAAACACCAAATTGAATTGAAGCTTCTAGAAATGTCAAATAAATTACCACTGAATCATGTTTTCTTTAATCCAGCTTCTCAAATTAACATTTTCCAAAGTTCTCATTAATAAGCAGACCGCAATTCAGAAATCTGGGTCAGAATCCAAATCGATACAAATATATAAATTTGAGAGAGAAAAAGGAAAAATAAAAATAAGAAAAAATAAAGAAAATAAAATCAAAAAATCTAAATAAATTGTCAGTTACAGAGTCCCCACTAATCAAATGGTATATTATGCCATTATTCTATGATCAGAACTGTTCTAAAATGTTTTAGGACCTGTAAATTTACTCTCAGCTTCAAGTGGACTAGCTAACAATCAATGAATAACATCTGAAAGATTAATCTTAAACTTTAAAACTAAAACCAATTCTTATTTGTCAAAACAAAATGTGCATTCAAATATATGGTAAAAAATTATTTCAATGTAGCTGGTCCAATCACATTTTGCTTCTACACGATCAGAATAAATGAATTAGAATTTACTTCTTACTTCTAAATTAAACCATCATTTCGATCACCGCTGATATTCATTATTTGTTCTTAAATAAATCTACCAAAGACTTTAGTTGTTACTTTCAATCCTTAGACCAATTCCAAATTTATCCCCAGTCTGTTTAAAAACAAACTGATTCCTTAAAGATGACTCTGTGTTTTAATGTTTTCTTTTTTTTCAAACTCAAACATTCAAATCCCACTAGTTTAGAAAATATCACTATGATAAGTGTTGTTTTGCATGGTAAAAACATTCAATTTGTAACGGAATTGAAATATGCTGGGTTACTCCTTGAGCCCCAGTTGAAATTTGATAAATCCAATAAGCCTTTAGTGTCCACAAAATCCTTAAGAATGTTTAATTGTGTAAATAATGTAACACCAGTCTCCTTTAGGTCATTCATTCAGAGACTAAGCTATATTTCTAAAGTCTATAGAGCCATCAGGAATAAGCCAAACATAATTTTAGCATAAATGATACTTATTTAAATCACAGAAAGAATTCATTTTCTGTACCATACAACACGGTGCTTATTAAAAATAATTTAAACCAGTTTGTTGCTTTGCAATTAACACCGTTTGCTTTTCGTTTTATCTTTATAATTACTACTTATAGCTTTATCTTTATTTAGGCCAACTTAACAAATCTTGCTTAGATCAATCAAAAAGCAAAAAATCCACCTAATTAAAGATTCAAAAAATGCATCTTTTATTTTGACTATAAACTCCCCTCTTTTTAATTTTACAGATGAAATCAAAAATTAAAACTTCACCGAGTCAGAATCAACTCATGAGTAACTGTTCTTAGTCATTTGCGTTTAATTGTAACATGCATAATTATCCCAATAACCTTACATGCTCTCCTCATGTGATAAATTGAGCCTTCTCAGGCAAAACCAGTTAACTAAATTCAGCATGTACTTCTTAATCTTTAATCTCCGTACCGTAACAGTTCAGTAAAATGCGAAACACCTTAAATTGCCCTTCGTAGAAAATGTGCTAAAACCTTGCCTAAGGGAGTAGCAAACAAAATTTATCTGAACAGTTATCTTGAGGCCGTTTTACATCCTAATTAACCAGAAAAATTTAACATAATCCAAATTCGTTTAAGTCTTAACAAGGCAATCGTCTGCAGGAGTCTGTAATCACTTTCTATCCAAAATCAACTTTTAGCTTGCAACACACAGAACATGCAGTTAGTTTCAACCACAAAACATATTGACACACAAAAGCAACCACCGCTAGCTTAGCACAGCAGCCTACAGCCACGTGCTACCGTTAGCTTTCTTTTTGCAACGAAACCTAAAACAGTCCAAAACGTACGGCGAAAACACTCAAGAAAATCGCAACACACACTTTAGAAGATTACATACCGCCATGCCAGGTCTTATTCCGCACAATTTATACCACTTTACCAAACTTTAATTCGGCACGAACAAAACACTCTCCTGTTCTTCCCACGCGGACTGAAACATATGTTTCCAATTTCAGCCGTCCCGCACAGCAAACACCGATTCTACTACGTCCGTTACACCCCAAAACCATTAACAAAAAAACACAACATTATAAGCGGTGACTTTTAGACCTTATTAATTATTTTATCGCGGAGGTTTAGACCAGTCTGTTACAAGTTTCGTAGTCCGCTTTGAGAAATTTCCCGGCGCCGGCCTCCAGAAAACCACTCAAAAGACTCGAACAGATGGCAGAAAACCGCCTATAACCACTAATTTATTTATCAAAACATATAGTCAAAGCTGTTGTATGATAGCCGTGCTATCAAGCAAAAACTCACACAGAATTAGCTCCGCCATCTCAGCACCTAGCTTGGGGCGGCCGCTCTTATACCCGAGTTCATTATTTATACTATAACATTTTAACACAAAACGCCACATCACCAGCACGTCTCGCAAAGCGCCTGCGTAAAAAACCATCTCACACACACACATACAGACACAATACTTGTACAAGCAGAAAATCAAAAAACTAACCTTAAATCGGACCACACCAAATGCCGGACCATTTCCCATTTCAATTTGCGTTGCTCACGCGCGCGTTTGAAGAGACGCTGGCCATTCAAGGTAATCCGTCCCAGATTAACAGAGGGCTACACCGGCTCTCCTTAATCTATTTTCGTTTGCCAGCCTTGAACTCTCTCCGACAGCGTCCTGTCGAAGTCGAGAGGGCCAATTCTCAAGCCCCCATCTGCACTTTGGCTCCGATTTTGAGTCGTTGAAGGGACCGCTCACTGTCCTCTCCCGCATCCCCGGAGAAAAACCAGCCCCCCTGTGTGCGCAGAGTAAGAAACTCCATCTCCCAGCAGGCACCGGTGTCTCTCCGCGGAGCGTAAAGAAGGTCGCAACAGAGGGACAGACGCAGGAGCAGCTCCCGACCACGGGCCCGCCACAGTTAATCTGCTCAAAACAACAACAAAAAAATATGTAACTTGCATGACAACATTACCCAATGTTAGATTAACCAATCAATAGAATTAAAAACCACGCAACTCTGCGCAAATTGTCAATAGAGCAAATACATGTCCGTCTCATTAATTTAAAAATAACTGGATCTTGGTCCAAACTCAATGGGTTGCGTCATTGTTAACCAACATGTTAGTGTAGGCCTACTTGCTTTTGGTGTCATTTAACCTAACACTAGCATTTAAGATAACACATGATTTTTAGGAATATGTTAACATGCTTAATGGTTTGTTTCATTGTTAAGTAACATGTGTAGAATTTAATATTATCAAAATAATTCAGTGCATGTTCAAAACAGAGACGAGGAACCAATTTTCAGTTCTTAACATTTATTTTGAACAGATTAACAAATATGCAGGTTTACAGAGAAAACATGCCCTAATTTTCTCTGGGACAGATAAAACCATCTGACAATTGAATGATCTTCATGTCACAACTTTTATAGACACCAGGCCTCGCCAGGACTCTAGGCGTTCCCTCTCCCTCGAATCTGCTCCAATCAGAACATTTCCAAACAGTGTCTTAACCATGATTGGCTGTCAGAGAATTATGCAGTCATAAGATGAGTTGTGTCCCTGTTCTTGGTCAAAAGTTCATTCTGAGAATTATGGTTTTATGGTTCTGGTCCTCCCAAACTTTTCTCCCAGTTTTATGGCCTGGAATAAATAAACATCCTGGTTTTGCAGCCTGTAAAACTCTTTGTCTCAGAGGTCCTCAAAGGTCACACATACTCCCAACAATATCCCAGGCCTCTGCTTGCTGGTAGACAGTGTGTCTTTCTACCTCTGAATAAAAGAAAAACAGACCTCTGACTAAAGATATTTAAAACATATGTAATAAATACAACACATGTTAGTGTTGGCCTACATGCTGTTAGTGTCATTAAAGCTAATATCATTTTTGCTAACATTAGCCTTTTAGCTCATTCAAATCAAAATGAGCTTTTTAGGTACATTTTAACATACTGAATGGTTTGTGTTCTTGCAAACCAACATGTTTAAGGCCATGTCCACACGTAGCTGTTTTTTTTTTTTAAACGAAGATTTTCCTCTGCTCCTTGAAAAAAAAATCTCCATCCACACGTAACCGAATAAATGCGTTTTTCAGCACATTCATAGACGTGGCAAACCTGTAGGGGGCAGTCGTTCTCCCCAGTCCTATCCGCCATGAGAAACTTTATATCCTCTCTTCAGCACGCAGCAGTTATACAGCTTATAAAAGCAAACAAACAAGACGTGCTTTAACAATGGATGATACCAACACAGCGCTGAGGAAATGAATGCTGTTTTCGAGAGTAAACACAGGTCGCACATGTGGTGTTGGAGCATTTTTTGTCGCGAAAAGTGGCGTTACGGCTCTTAAAACTCCGTTTTCAACCGTCCACACGTAGATACTGAAAACGGAGAAAACGCAAATCTCCACTTTGGCCGGAGTTTTTAAAAAGTTTCTTTTTTGGTGCCGAAAACTTTCGGCTACGTGTGGATAACAGACCAAACCGTAGGAAAACATCTCCGTTTTGTGAGATACCCGGCTACGTGTGGACAGGGCCTAAGTTTGCTTATATGCTGTTACTGTCATTTAAGCTAACACTGGTGTTTGAGCTAGTGTTTTCCTTATAGCTCATTTAAGCTTATAAATTCTTTCTAGGTATATGTTAACATAGTGAATTGATTGATTGATTGTTATCCAACATACTAGTATTTTACAACTTGGTAGCAATAGCATTTAGCTAATATTAGCATTTTAATTAATTTCGCTACGATTGGCAGTTCTGCACATTTTATTATACTGAAGATAATACATTACTACTACGCAACATCTTAGCATGCATCAAGATTTAACAAATTGCAGTTTATCTAGTGTTGGCTTGTATTGCTGAATTAGTTTATTCTCCCAGTTTTGCTTTGTAAGACAATTTTTAGATTACTTTTTTCATTTTCTTTTATTTGCTTTTAGCATTTTACCAATATGCTGCCCTTTACATTTAACCTAATTTTAGAATTTTAGCTCATTTTAGCTATTATGGAGATTTTAGCTTTTTAAAATTTTTGTTATGTATGTGTGCAAAAGTTCGTTTTTAGCTCATCTACACATAACAGTGCAGCCTCATGCTACAAATAGGTTACCCAGAAAAAAACTGTTGGTTCCCATATCAAACATCTACACTCATGTTTTCCTTCAAATTATTTAATTTAAAAAAAATTAACAATTTATTATTATTATTGTTACCGATTGAAATCAATGACGGTGTTGGGATGTTTAGAACTACTTAGGGCTCCATGAACCACGTGACTGCGTGTCGGTGAGTTCAAAGTGTGTCATAATTCTCTGGGTCTGTACCCCCCACTCCAGTCATTATGCTGAGTTAAGTTGAGTTAACCAATTTTAAACAACCCACAAGTTTTATGTTCTAACAGAAGGACAAAAATACATTATTTCAAAGAAACACTCAAATAAATGGATTCCTTTTCCTCCCCATGTCGTCAGTTGCCGACGTCTAGGGATTTCTATAAAATTCAACGGTAGCACGCAGCACGTCAAAATAATGACGTGTCAATATATGAGGAGTTGGGAATGAGGAAATATGTTTTAAATATAAGAACACAGTAGGTTACATGTTGGTGTGTGTTGTGATTTTCTATAATCGCCAGCGGCGTCGCCAGGATATTTTACCGGGGGTTCAGCCTTGGATGTTTTCACTCTAGCCCCGAATCAAATTTGATAGCCAGATTTTCCCCCCAAAATCAATATTGCAGCTGCTTATCTCTATATTGCTTAGTTTACATATCTGTTTGATTCAGAGCACACAGCAGTGTGGTCTCTCGATGATTATAATCGGATGTTTTTATTGTACCACGCCACGTAATCACCGCAACTGGACAAGAGGTTTCAGGGGACGTGCATGGAGCCGCGGACGTATGCTACGTGCATGCGCAGACACTTTGAGAGGCGAGGGCACGAAAACCTTGAAGAATGGATGGCAAACATAGAAAAAAAGTGAAACAATTAAACCTTTTGGGTTGCAAAGGGGAACTTTGCGGCAGTGGACAGATCAAGTTTATGGATTACATTCTTTGTGGATTCTATTTTCCTTTATTCGCGTTTATCAGGGAGGAGTGGAGGACCATTTATCTGGATTTATCGATCAGCTGGAGAGGACAGGTACTGAGGCCCAAATCACTTCCTTTTTTCCTCGCAGTTTTGCTTTGCGTTTCGGTTTCACCTGCAACATTTCACTAGGGTGTTATCGATTGCATGGCCTTATGTCAGAGCCTTTTACACCAAGAAATACATGTGCTTGTAGCTAAAGAAATAGAACGAAGGACGCTGCGTGGTCCCGTGCGTGAACATTTCTTAAAATACAACAGGTGCTCAATGGGGGTTACTTCTTAAGACAGTAAAAAGAGGTTTTTTCTTTGTCGGTGTCAGTGATGCGCTTATTACACTACAGGGATAAAGACTAAAATATGCATTTTCACACGTTTTACATATGTGAGCAAGATACTGCCAGAGCAGAGCAGCACAAAGACCATCAGCGCGTCACAGTGGGTTTCCATGTTTCAACAAGTAATCTAATTTTTTAAAAAACCTTTTCAAAATGTTAATTCCAATATCTATTTTTATCATAGGTTTTGATGTATGAAAACTGAAGCATCAGCAGAACACAGCAATAGAATATCAGATCAGGAGATAGCAGCTCTATGGACTTAAGTAAGGATGCTGGGAAATGGGAATTTATCTTTGTCTAAAGGAGACAGTAATTATTGAAAGTAATAAATATTGGTTGAAACGTCAGTATCTGTCAGGTACAACTGTATGGCTCTCCCACTCCAGTGCCCATCCTTAAAAGCACTTTTGTAATGCCGTGATAAATATTAGATATAAAAATTAATACAGGCCTAGGGCCGGAAGTGTTAGTAAATGCTAAATTGGTGCAAAAGACAGGTGTAGTTGAGTTTTTTTTCACCTTTTAAAATTCACCAGAATGCAAGAAATGTTTTTTTTTTTCAAAAATTTTCTGGGGGGGGGGACCCCCAGAACCCCCGTTAAGTTGTGTACTCTCCAACGTCTGGGCTGAGCCCCCAATCTTTTAAAACCCTAAAAAAGCCCCTGGCACAGGCTATTTATTGAAAGTGGAGCAAGAACAATTTAACGTTATTACTGTATACATTACACATCATTACTCTCCACTAGTACCCGTGTGTAACTGTCCAAAATCTGTTTTGTGGTCTCATTGCTGTTAAAAATTTGGCATTACGCTACATATTATCCCATCCTAAAGGCTATACATTTAATTCTATTGATTTAAGCTGTTTCACTACTATAATCTATATATGCTACAAATTCTATGAATTACAAACCACAACTGTCTGTTTTGTAATAAAGCTGTGAGCTTTGAAAATGTTTTTTTTAAATCAGCACCAATACAATATGTTTTGCAGATATCCCATCTTTGAGTAGGCTTAGGCTTTTCAGCAACAGTTTCCTGACCTTGCTCCATCAGAAGAAAGTGATGATCCCGCTTCAACTGATACCCTGCTTACAGTGAATTTAAAAAACCTATACTAAAAATTCTAATTAAAGAATATAAAAAAATATGTCTTACTGTGCTGCAGAAAACTTAAGTAGGTCATCCCCTTCTTACTTGCAATGTTTGGTGTGTGTACCAGTAGTGTAGAATACGTATTAAATAAGAGGGAACCCCTCTTGTAGCTTTCTAAACAACTTCCCGTGATTAATCTGGTGAAAGGCTTTAGAGGCTTCCAGGAAGCACATAAACATGGTGAAATTATGTTTTGTGTAGCTACTGACAGCCTCTTACAGAGCATAGACAAATCAGTGCAATGTTTACTTTTGAAGCCAAACTGAGACAGTGTGAAGAACCAAGAAAACGCACTTTTCTCCATGACTGGTACATATTATATCTATCTTAGTCCCAATAATATTCTCTCCGGTTCAGCTCTCAAAGTAAATGTAATGTTCCTTCTTACACAACTGGAATACTTCTAGAAGTTTGTGTCTGAACATATCATTTAAGCTCTGATAACAAACACAAATCAAAGTTCAACAACCATCTGCATTTTAGGCTCTGTAGCCTATGCGATTTGTGTGACAATGGGTGACCAATGGCCCATTAGTGCAAAGCGAAAGGTTGAGCAATAATAATGCTAGTTCCCTCGTCGAAGGTGGGCACTGAATTCCTGCAACTGCAAAAACCTTCCAAAAGGCTTAGGCCATGTCCACACGTAGCCGGTTTTTTTTTTAACCGTGTATCCTGCCCCAAAAAAATTCGCGTCCACACCACTCCGTATTTTTCAAAATCTCCATCCACACGTAACTGCAGAAGTCTAGTGGTGAGCATGTTATACGTATGCCGAACCTGTAGGCGGCAGTAGTTCCCCCATAATCTACCCAAGCAGTACTTTCCGTTTCCCGTCATTCACAAAAACGCAAAGATGGCGCCTACATCGTTCGTTTGGACCGACAATGAGGTAGAATTACTTTTAAAAGTAGTTTTAGAATATAAAGTAAACAAGACACAAGAAAATGTCGACTGGGAATCTTGCCACAGCAAGTACACGGACATATTGGCACTGTTTTTAGAGCAGTATCCCGCAGAGACCTCCAATGAGTTTCCTCATGGAGCAGGAGAGCTAACACGGTCTATCCTGACCACAAAATTAAAGGCCGTCAGGAGCAAATACCGCCTGGCCGTTGACAGCGGGCGCAGGAGCGGGTATGGAAGAGTTGTTCTCCTGTACTTCGAGCTATGTGAACAAATTTGGGGCGGTTCCCCTGCCACAAAAACCATGCCGTCTGGCATCGAAACAAACGATCTGGATGATAGCCTCCTGGATTCCTCGCCCTCGACGTCCTCCTCGGGAACCGTGGAACAGTCTGATCCTTTGTCAGACACCGAGCAGGAGAGCAGTATGAGAACCGCTGTGAGACAGAGGAGAGACCAGCTTCAGGTATGTTTTAATGGGTTCCTTTATGTGAAGGCGCAGCCAGAAATTAATAGCTATATGTGAGGTTTTAGCGGTTATAATTGGGGAACAAATGTGGGCCAAATTGTCAAGGTTTATTTTATCCACAACATTAATGGGTTATGTGGATATGGGATTGTCAAACTAAATAATGAATTTTGAGTTAAGTGCTTCATTCGGAAGCTTAAGATCCAGTTTGCCAATCGCATATTCATCTTGCAATCAGAGTTTCGTTTGCTTTGTGGATTTTTTTACTTGTACACCTCAGACAGTATAATTTATATACTTGGCCTAAAAACAAGTTTTCTGTCTAAAATTTTACCAAGGTATTCTATGTAAAATGACAATTCTTAAACCTCATGCTTCATCCCTAAGGATGAAAAATTATGAAACTACTTCAAAGATGTTCCTTACAATTCCCTCTTTTTTTGAAAGTAATTTATATACTTGGCCTAAAAAACTAGTTTTCTGTCTAAAATTTACAGTATTTAAGGTTATTCTACCGTAAAAATGCCAGTTCGAAATTCATCATGCTTCATCACCTAAGGATGAAAAATATTAAACTGTTCAAAGAAGTTCCCTTTCAATTCCCTCATTTTTTTGTAAGGCTAATGGTGGGACATCAGCATGATCGCCTGAAGCGAAAACTCCCAGCAGAGACCCAGTGGCTCAATGCACTCGAGGAGGACCAGCGTGTGAAGAAGAGATTGGTCGACCTTCTGGAACAATCTGAAAAACGAGCAGCTGACAATTTTGCTAAAATGACTGATGCACTTTGAGTTCTGACATAATCGATTGCAGAAGGTTTTTTTCTACTGAGACAAGTTCTGCCACCTTCTACTGCACAGCCTGCACATTTTATGCCATATTTTCCACCATCAGTCCACCAAACTCATGCATGTCATACATTTTAATACAACCCACCTTCTGCAAGGGGAACACCACATAATTCATACAGCTCCAACACACACGACGCATCACGTTCCAGCACGCCTGCTGAGAGTACAGGCCTTTCTGGGTTCTCCTTTACCCAAGCTCTTTTCAATGAAAAGGAATAAATCGTGTCCCTTCTTTTTTCACAGACTGTTTTAAGGTTTTAAAGTGTTAAAGTTTATGTAAATATCGTAGTACTGTAAAGCTATTTAAGTTGAAAGTTTTTATAGAGTGAAAGACACACACTACTTTATTTGAGCTAAAGACACCTTTATTTTTATTTTTCTGTAAGATGCAACAGATCTTTTGCACACTTGTTTCTTTTGTTTCACAGCACTCTTTTTTTAAAAATGTTAATAAAAGTGGTGCAACTACAAAACATGACTTATGCCATTTGGTTACATAAAACAATGAAGAATGCAACTGTAACATGTGTGCAGCTTTGTTATAACGTAATATAGCCCCACATTAGTTTCCATGTCTTCTAACAACGTAGTTCAGTTCATGGATCCAGGAACTGAGTGAGGACTCTTCTAACACGCTTTCCTTCAGCTGTCAAGCTGTCCCCTCTGACATCTGGTTCTGTGACTGGCTGGTTTTCTCTGTCATCCTGTATGGCTTCAGCAACATGGTTGTCATCTACTGGGTCTTTTGATGCCTCGCAGTAGTTAAGCAGCACGAAACATGCATAAATGACAAAAGGTAGTTCCTGCAAATTGATGTCCATGGCTCTCCTCAAAGCTCCAAAATGGGCCTTCAGTCTTCCAAATGCACACTCGATAACCATGCGCGCTCTACACAAAGACAGTCCAAAATACTGCTCCTGAACAGTGCTGCCTCCGTTAGCATACTCCTTCATTACATAGGGTAGCAGGGGGTAAGCGGGGTCCCCCAAAATGTAAACTGGGATGGGAGCTTCGTTGTCTACAATTTGTTTTGGACAAGGTGGGATTTTTCCACTTCTGAAGAGGTTGTTGATAGCAGAATTGGCAAAAACACGAGCATCATGGACGCTTCCAGGCCACTTTACCACCACATCCATAAACCTGTACTTATAGTCACAAGTGGCCTGGATATTTAAGGTGAAATTACCCTTCCGGTTCAGGTAGTCAGTGGGATTAGCAGATGGTTGCTTTATTACGACAGGGGTGCCATCTACAGCATCTAGACATTGAGGGAGGCCATGGATCACTTCAAATCTTTCCACAAGGGAATGCACCGCGGTTACAGATGTTGGTAGCTGGATGTACATGGGGCCCAAGTGCACAGTTATAGCTTTACACACATCCCGAATAATTTTGGAGACAACTTGCTATGAAAGTCCAAAAGCATTAGCTGTTTTACGTAGCCTGCCTTCATCGGCTAAATAGTACAGTGTGCAGGCTACTTTTTTGGTAACACTGACCGGTGATCGCATGACGGTCGGTTTCCCTTCAATGTGAGGACGTAACAACTCCGACAATGAGAGCAGCGAAGAGCGTGACATACGGAAGTTTTCACGCCATTCCTCCGGGAGGACGATTTCCTGCTCAAAGTTGTCCCACCAGCTTGCTGTGCGTCCCGGTCTGATCCAAAACCAGCGTCTGTGTCTTTGCTGAAAAAATCTCCTTGTAGGCGGAAGAGATAGTTGGTGGACGATGACCGCCCTGAACCTCGTGCTTCGACAGTGGTCCTCTAAACATTGTATTAAATGAGCGTGTAAAACCAAGCAAGCACACAGCGCTCGTAAAACAGATGGCACTAATGCAGCTCTGAGGGCTTCCATGCTGTTTAGGCGTGTAAACACAGGTCGCAGATGTGACGTCAGAGCGTCTGATGCAGTGACGCAG